>CM040425.1:128283918-128823091 GCA_022702705.1 Papilionanthe hookeriana x Papilionanthe teres | reverse complement strand
GCTTTCATATTAAGTAGGGAATTTGTCGGCTTATAAAATTGGTTCGCGTGACCAAACGGATGTCACAAATCTTCTAGTTTATTTAATCGAGCCCCACCGTCAAGCAAGTGTGTCTATCCTTAGGGATAGATACACGGTTTGTCAGGTGCGGTGCTCGTTTATATAAACTATTCGGGATGTGAGATCGGTTTAATCTCATATCTTAAAACCTTCAAATTTAAAATTATTTTCAAAATCAAATACTACTTTCTAAATTATATATATATTTAAATTAAATTTAAAATTTAAATTTCGCCGACAATTTCTGTAGGCGACCTCCTTTTCAAAATAAAACACACAACCTAAAAATATGCCGACAGATTTCTGGCGACTCCGCTGGGGAAAATTCCTCTCTCCATTATAATCAGATAATTCTGCTTTCAAAAATCAGGTAGTGCATCCATGTCCTTAATGGATCAAACTACCCTTCTTTCCGTTGGAATACTATGTTCATTTCTATCTTCGAACGAGTATAGCCAACATTCTTTCTGGATTTAGGAGCCACTCGCTTAGACACCCCTAAACGAGAGAGGTTCCGAGATCCTTTTACCTTATTTTCGAGGTGGGGCAGACCCCCAATAGGTGTTAGTTTAGGAATGATCCTTCGAGTCGAGAAGTCTTGCTTAAGACTCTCTTTACTCCAATCTGATTCCTTACCTTCTCTACACCTTTGAACATTCCGTTCTAAATAAACAAACCCTCTAATAAGTGATTCTTTTAACAAATGATTCCTTCTTATAAATACATGAACAAAAATGAGTTCGGACTCTTTTCAATTCCTTTCTTTTCGTCCTAAAGAAAAGAAGCATAACTTGGGATCGACAAACCGAATCTACCTCGCTGAAATGGAAGCCCCGAAACCGATTTTCTCCTTCACCAACGAGATCGGACTTCGCCGTCTATAAGGATGAGCCGCCCGACAATGGGATCATCCGATTCGGACAGTGGATTTGAAAACACGAATGTCAAAGTCACCGACGTCTCCCTCTTCGCACCGACGAACAAGGTATCCGAAGCCGAGGAGCCGCCGCTCGAGTTCAATCCTAGGTCGACCCAGGAGTTCCCTCCCCCGCAAAGGATCCCGACTAGGAGGAGTACTCGCCGTCCGCAGAGTACCGTTCTTACTACCCCCACCGGTCTAGTTGTTTCGCACCTACCCCGACTTCCGCCAAATCAAAGGGGAAAGAAATCCGCAACTATGGTAAACCCGTTACCGTGGAGGGTACAGATCTTCCCGTGAGACCTTCGTTTTCGAAATCGGGTCCAGCTCAAAGATTCCGTCACCGACAAGGACCCAAAGAAGAAACGAAGTAGAAGGATCGCCGCAGAAGCCGTAGCCGCCGAGATCGCTCTCCCGGAGGAAATTCCGTAACTCGCCGGAATATACACCGCCGCCGTAATATACACCACCGCCTCGACTACATACCACTTTTGGTAGGAAGCAAGTTCCATCCCTCTCCGCCGCAGAGGATGAGGAGAATGTTCTCAAGATTGCCGCCACATTACCACGCCCCGCATACTACAACGATAGCCGCAAGAAAAGGACTAGAACTACGCTCGTTTGCTCGATCGCAAACTTTGGTAGAAAAGTTAGCGAGGAAGGAAAACCGCCCCGTATCGGAAATTCTACGAAGGATAGGGCGGTGCCTGGTCAAATCCCGTCTTGGGCCCCGAGTAGAGCCCGCCATCATGACGAAAAGCCAAGCAAGAGAATGAAGGCTAGCCCGCCCGTCGTAGTCTCGTGATTACGGATTAGGGAGGATACCACCTTCCAAGCATTTGGCCGACCGGACCATCCGGTCCTAGACCTTCGTCGCTGCTAGAAGGATGGTATGGCGTCCCACTACTGGGCGCTTGAGATCGAAACAACAGCCTCGAAAAGAAAGTCTCGCCAGGAGGCCGGAATCGAAGAAAGTGCTACTGCGATAAAGGGGACTCATGAAAAAGGGACCCGGCAGCTATCGCATGACAACCGCAAAGACACACGAGAAAGCTCCGCTAGAAGATGCCATGGAAAAGCCGAGAACCGACATCCGACGGTTGGCAAAAGAAATAGAAGAAAAGTTCGGAGATGAGATCGATTCATCGGAGTTCATGGACGACGAATACGCGTAAATCAATATGGTTGAGACACGAGCTTCATCGCCTTCGCAAGGTGCTCTCGCGCGCCGCAGAAAGAGAGGAGCCGGAACCGATGAGAAGACAAACCTTCGTGAAAAGGACGACACGATCGCTCAAATGGCGAAAAGGATGGAAGAGATGGCCGTAGCTCGGCCACTCTCCGCAGTCAAGTACAACCACATGAGAGACACCCCCGCAGGTCATTCACATCGTAGACGGAGGAAAGGAGATTACATCCGTCAATGGGGATGATCAGCTGAAAAGGATACAACACAAAGTATGATCCCCGAAAAGGATATCAAGAACTTGGTAGAACAAAGCAGTGCGAGAAGCCTTAGCACAATCGAAGAACGGGACATCCATTCGGACGGGTAGACCTTACCCGAAGAATTCGACGCCGTCCAATACCCGAAAGGCTTCGTACCACCTCTCGTTCAAGACCTTCGACTGAACCGGGAACCCCCGACAGATGTTGTACATTTTGCCGCTGTTGCAATGCCGGCGGGAGCGATGCGTTACTCTTCCGACAGCTCGTCGCTAGTCCGTCGGAATCGCCTTCGACCGGTATGCGTAATTACCCAATGGTTCAGTGAAGACATTCTCGTAGCTAGAGAGCCTCTTCATCAAGCGATTTGCCGGAGCTCAGACACCACATCACTATAGGTGATTTAGTGGTAGAGAAACAAAGGCCGAATGAAACTTTGGTGGATTACATACTTCGATGGAGAAACTTAAGCATGAAGTGTGAACCACAACCGCAAGAACAACATGCAATTCAGCATCTTGCTTAAAAGCATTCACGGCCCGATAAAGACTTCTCCTCAAAGGATTCACTATTAAGACTTTCGAGAAGTTGTTAAGCAAGGCCGGAAGCTTGCAAGAAGAGGCGAAGCAACTAAGTTTCGCCGACAAGACGGACAAGTAGATGCCGTGAAGACCTTCGAAAAGAAATCCGGATCATTGCAAGCAATTGACAAAGGCAAGCAACCGATGCAAATACCACCGAACGGCCGCAGAGAACCACAACAGAATTACCAAGCAACCCCGGTCCAACTACTAGTCGTCTCCGCAAGTATGAACAACCGCCTCGTCCGCAACGTACATTAAGGGAGCTTCGAGCGCAGAATATCCGTTCAAAAATGAAGCAATACCGAAAATGTTCCGTAGCCTCAATGAAGACTCCAGATTTCCAACTCGCCGAACCTAAAAGACCGGAGGAAGTCAACAAGAAAGGTGATCCCAACTTTTGCCCCTACCATCCGGATGCTCGGGCACAAGATAGAAGATTGCATTACCTTTAAAAGTTGGCTCAACGACAACCTTCTGAAAGGAAATATAACAATCCCGAAGGAGTACATGAAGGAACCCCGTAGAAGGAGGTTCCGTCAATGTTATCTCAACCGATCCCGTCATTCCGATAGATCCCTATGCAACTGACGATGGATGGACTACCGCCTGGACGAGGTCTTCGAAGAAGATTTTAGACAACATCCGAACCGCCTCGGTGCGAGCTTCAATTCAGAGTTCGAGACCCGTTAAGCCGGTACTATCACTTGCGATAGAAGAACCACCTCGACAGGAGACGATCGAAGAAAAGAAGAAAATCGACGAAGAAGAGGGGACCGAGACTCCTAAGGCTAGACTAGGGGCAGCTTATCCTAGGATAGTTGTTTCCGATTCGGGGAGAAATCCCTCGAACCTCTCGATTTTGTATGATTATCTCGCTCACTTCGGTGGGATCATATAATGATAAGGGTGATGGCGTTGGCTACGTTTTGACTGTTTCTAACGATTACGTAACTAGCGACAATCCGGACATCGACTTCGATACCAACAACAATTCTCAAATCATACACGATCTCGACGAGCAAAATAACGAAGAAGACATCCATCAAGGAGGCTACGAGAGCTCAACAAGCAACGGATCTATCTCGTGAGTTTCGAGGAGCTCCAAGCTACGATAGAGTTAGAGCCTTCGCATTTCGAAGATAATCCGAAAGAGCCACGTCATTCCGATTCGAGAGGAAACACCGACAAGTTCAACACTAGATTCGAAGAAATTACGAAGTCAACTTAAGAAGTGGAAGAGTTCTACCTCCGAGAATGGGTCCAAAAGACAAAGGAAAGCGGTGGTTGTTCAAGAAGAACCAACCCCGGCAGAAGAAATACCCATTCGAGAAGAAGCCGAGACGAATGAGAACAAAGTGGACTACAACGTGCTAGCCCATCTTAGGAAACTACCGACCAAACTGAGCATTTACGATGCTCTCATCTTATCAAAGGAGATGAGAGAAGCTCTGATCAAGGCCTTACTTGATCCGGAAATTTGCTTAGCTCAAATGGCCGGAGATTCCTTAGATGAGGTTTGCTCGTTAAAAGAACAACGAGGCGTTACCTTCACGGACAATGACCTACTACTTGGGACGAGCAGATCACAACCGACCGTTGTACATTTCGCTTACAATTGGGAAGTTTACGCTCTCCGCAGTATTGGTGGATCCAGGAGCATCAATCAATATAATGAGTCTTCGAACGCTAGCATACTTGGAAATTGATGCTCGCGAGCTCGAGGCCGATAAAATGTTATTAAGAGGATTCAACCGTAAAGGAGAAAGAGCCCTCGGGTCAATAACGCTACCGATAAAGACCGGTGACTTAGCAAAGACAACCGCAAATTTTCACATAATTGATTCGAAACATCGTTCAACGCTCTATCGGGCCGACCGTGGATACATGAAAACGGGATGGTACCATCATCTCGCATCGTTGCATCAAATACTACGATGGAGGGGAACAGTGCATCAAAGGCGACTTACAACCATTCTCCGTACATGAAATTGGAATCCATGAAGATGCAGCTTATTATGCACCGCCGAAGAAAACAATCTTCTCCAGAGATACCGTAACAAATGAAGCAAAGAAAGTTCGAGACAACGAAGAACCTGAAGTTCTAGTCCAACAGTCACTCACCACTTCCTTCCGGCGAGATGGTGAAGGTTTCTCCACAACTCGCATCCGAGGTCGAGGCCGGGGACGAGGTCGTGGTAGAGACGCTAGGACAATCGGACGTGAGGAAACCAACCATCAATGTTGATCGGGATGATAGTTCTGAAGAAGAAAAAGAAATCAAGCAAGAAGTAGCAACAATAAGTCGAAAGAAGCCGCAATTCAAGATCTCTCTCGAAGATGAAAAGAACGAAGAATACAAATCAATGTACGAGAAGATTAACCACTACGTACATACTATGACCCTAACCCCGATCCATTCTAATAAGATCGAGGGTATGGTGGTCAAAGAGGTACATAACGACGGTGCGAGGCCAATCAAATTCTACCGTGGTGCTTCTTCCTCCAAAACCGAAAATAATGTACAATTCGAAGATGTCACTTCATCGAATTAATGGAATTACCTTTTAAGTGGTACTCTCCCCGTGTTCAAAATTTAATTCAACGTGGTTTCTTACCTCGACAATGGACAAAAGGCCAATCACAACATTTTGAAAAGTTATGGAATAACTCCGGTCGTCCACCCAATTCAAAGTATGGACTCGGATTCGGCACAGTAGGATCAGTTGACGATACTGAATTTTGCTTGGTTGTCACTTGCAAGTCCAATGAAAACTACATGGAAAATACAGACGAACTCGAAGATGTACAAATTGGAGACGCTCCACCGAATTCGAAGAAGAAATCAAATCTACAATAGATGAGTTAACGGAAGTTAACTTAGGTACTAGCGAAGAGCCTAGACCTACCTTTGTTAGCTCCTTACTCAATAAAGAAGACTCCGAAGAAATAATCAAATTATTAATGGAATTTAAAGACCGTTTCGCTTGGAATTATGACTGAGATGCCGTGATTAGCTCCGGAGGTCGCAATCCATAAGCTAGGAGTGGATCCTACTTCTATCCCAGTCGGACAAGGTCCCGTAAGAATGCGTCTAGAAATCGAACAACAAGTCATAGCCGAAGTTAAAAAGCTAATAGACGCTAAATTTGTCCGTGAAGAACAATACCCGACTTGGTTAGCCAATGTGGTGCCGATCAGAAAGAAGAATGGTCAGATCAGAATTTGTGTAGACTTCAGAGATTTAAACAAGGCATGTCCAAAAGATGAATTCCCTCTACCGATCCCAGAATTAATGATCGACATTGCTTCGACACATGAAATATTCTCATTCATGGATGGATCTTCAGGATACAACCAGATAAAAATGGCTCCAGAAGATGAAAAGCTTACAACATTCAGAACGCCGATCGGAGTATTTTGCTACACAGTGATGCCATTCGGACTGAAGAACGCAGGAGCAACCTACCAGAGAGCAATGACAAGAATTTTTGATGATCTCATCCACAATCAAGTCGAATGCTACGTGGACGATGTGGTCATCAAAAGCAAAGTAAAGGACAACCACCTGTATGATTTGAGAATTGTTTTCGAATGATTAAGACAATTTAACCTTAAGATGAATCCCTTAAAATGCGCCTTCGGCGTCACCTCCGGGAAATTCTTAGGATTCGTTGTCCGACATCGTGGAATTGAAATCGACCCGGAAAAGATTAAAGCTATCTTAGAAATGCCACCTCCCAAAACCTTAAAACAACTACGATCTTTTCAAGGGAAGCCGGCATATCTTCGACGCTTTATCTCAAACCTCGTCAGTAGGTGTCGACCTTTCTCGGCACTAGTTAAAAAGGACGCCAAATTTATTTGGGAAGAGAAATGTCGGAAGGCCTTCGAGGACATTAAACAATATTTAATGACACCTCCCGTCTTAGCAGCCCCGGCCTCGGTGTAGACCGTCGATACTTTACACCGCGGCTTTAGATGACTCTCTCGGAGCCCCGTTAGCCTGTGTCAATGATGAGGGTAAAGAAAATGCTCTTTACTACTTAAGCCGTCGTTTACTTCCGACGGAAGTAAGGTATCCCGCAATCGAAAAGCATTGTTTGGCCCTGATCTTCGCCGCTCAAAAGCTCAGGCACTACATGCTTTCTCATAAGGTCAACCCGATCTCGAAGTTTAATCCATTGCAATACTTGATGACTCGTCCAACACTTTCCGGCAGACTTGCCAGATGGTCAATGATATTATTGCAATTCGATATAACTTTCGTGCCTCTTCGTGCCGTAAAGGGACAAGTCTTAGCAGACTTCCTCGCAGCACACCCTTTGCCGGCAGAATCTCCTCTCAATGATGATTTGCCAGATGAACAAATAATGAACCTAGAAGACCTTGATGATCGACGTTGGGAACTGTATTTCGACGGAGCATCTTCAGCACACAAAGACGAAGAATCGCAAGTGATAGTGCCCGGTAAGGCAGGAATCGGGCTAATATTTATAACGCCGGAGCGGGGGATGTTAAGATACTCCTACCACTTGACAGAACCGTGTACAAACAATGAAGCAGAATACGAAGCCCTCATAACGGGACTGGAATTAACCATTCAAATGGGGATAACAGACATCAACATCTACGGGGATTCACGATTAATCATTCAACGGATCGCCGGACAATACAGAATTTTAAAGCCAAGACTCGAACAATACTTCCAAGTATGCCATACAAGCTGTTGGAACAGATTCCAAATGTGACAATCTACAAAATTCCCGAAAAGAAAATGCTTTAGCGATGCTTTAGCTCGTCTCGCAAAAGAATTCGCCCGTTTGCAAGATGAATCGATGGAAGTGTCGGTTCACGGACGTCGGGTCCTATCACAGCTCGACATAGGCACAATACACAAATCGGAAAAAGAAAAAGAATCAGCCGCAGCGAGTGATGGAAAACACAGAAGATTGGCGACGGCCATCGATGGACTACCCGCAAACAGGAAAGCTACCGGACGATAGGTCGCTAGCCCATCAAATCAAGAAAAGAACTCTGTCTTACGCGTTAATAAACAACACATTATACAGAAGGTCTTTTGATCAAATGTGGCTAAGGTGCCTAAGCGGGTTCGAGGCCCGTGAAATTGTTAAAGAGGTGCATTCAGGACTCGTGGCGCTCACCGGTCGGGTCCGAAGATGAAAATGAAAATTAAAAGACTAGGGTACTACCGGCCCTCGATGATGACCGATCGCATGAAAATCGCCAAGAGCCGTCACCAATGCCAAGTGCACGGAGTGGTTCTACACCAACCTCCAAATGTGCTGCACCCGACAATTGCGTCGTGGCCATTTGAATGTTGAGGCACAGATATAGTGGGTCCGATAGAACCACCATCTTCAAAAGGACATCGTTTCATTCTTGCGGCTACAGCATTACTTTTCCAAGTGGGCGTGCAGCTTCCACTTAGAGAAGTGAAAGCACACCACGTGCTACAGCTTTTCAAGA
Source organism: Papilionanthe hookeriana x Papilionanthe teres (assembly GCA_022702705.1). Lineage (NCBI taxonomy): Eukaryota > Viridiplantae > Streptophyta > Magnoliopsida > Asparagales > Orchidaceae > Papilionanthe > Papilionanthe hookeriana x Papilionanthe teres. The sequence goes on along the minus strand of CM040425.1, from coordinate 128,814,595 downwards.
ACCAAGTTGTCTACCGTTTCGGAGTGCCGCGCAGGATCATCTCGGATAATGGTTCGCATTTAGAAGCACACAAATCAACAATTTTGTCGGAGACACGGAATCGACTCGGCGATACTCAACAATTTACTACCCAAGAGCAAACGGTCTCGCCGAGGCTTTTAATAAAACTCTCGTTCAAATCTTAAAGAAAACCTTGGACGATAATAAGAGAAATTGGCACGAGAAATTGTTAGAAGTCTTATGGGCCTACCGGACAACTTTCAGAACTCCTACTCAAGCTACACCTTACGCTCTGGTGTATGGATCCGAGGCAAGTGTTACCTTTAGAGGTTCGGCCTTCCTTCACTCGGAATTGCAGTTGCAAACAAGATCACGACGAAGAAAACGCCGAATTACGACTCGAAGAATTAGAAAGCCCGGAAGGGAAAAGACTTGCGAGGCAACGGAATTTAGAACTATACAAAGCTAAGATGGTTCAAGCCCATGACAAACTTGTCCGCCCAAGAACCTTCAAATTTGGTGACTTAGTTCTCGTTCTCAAGAGACCTATTCTCGCACACCACAAGATAGGAGGAAAATTTGAACCCACTTGGGAAGGACCGTTTGTGGTTGAAACAAGATACTCGGGAGGTTCCTACCAGCTAGTGAATTGCCGTGGAGAACGACATATGCTTCCGATCAATGGACGATACTTGAAAAAGTATTACGCTACCCGATGTTTCGAAGGAATGAATTCTTCATCCCTAAGAAACACGGGCGAAGTAATTACTTATGATCGGGTCCGAACCCAAAAAATAATAAAATGTGCTAAAATAAATAAAATCATGATAATTAAGTTTTCCTTGTTTTCTTTTCCAAATCAAAATCTCTTCCCCGATCTTATCATACTTCATTCCCGTTAAATTCTAAAATATAAGAAGTAATAAAAAGAATGTATCTTTAATAAACATTTTCTTAATGTTCTTGTTCTTAAGTACAACCCCCGATCCTTTTCCTTGTCTTTTCGCAGGGAAATGTCGAACGGGCGGTTGGTCCCGAACTTTAAGAATGGCGTAAGCCTTGCACTCGATGAAAAGAGGGTGAAAGATGGAGCGATAATCGAGATTGACTCGGATTTCGCACCGGCAGGCCTACAGTATGAGGAAAGTGACTGGGTCCCAGTTAACCGAGAAGAATTACCCGGACAGACAGTGATGAAAGTGGGTGGCCCAAGCCACCAATCCAACAACAAGAAAAGAAAAGCAAACACCGAAGAAGGTAAGAAAATGAGGTCCGTAGTCGCTACAGCGGAGGGCGGGCTTGTCGGCCGCCGCGCCCACGAGAGATTCAAGAAGTGCGAAGAGCTACTCTCACGCCCACGCAACGAAGAAATAAGAATCGCCGTATCCGTAAGATGTTAACAAAACTAGCTGCGGACCAGCGCGACGAGACAATTGCTAATGCCAGTACACACATTTCAAGGACACCGGTTCACCAGGAACCTGAAGAAAGGAGGCCAGCTCCTAGGATAACAGAAAGAATCAGGGAAATCTCCAGAAGATCGGAAGAAAGAAGGCTACCACGCCACCGGATAGAACCACCAATAATGCATGACCTTGTTGCAGAAGCAACCCCGGGGGATGTCCCGACAGGCATCATCCCCGAGGAGCCGAGGTATGCGGGGGAACGTGAAGGGATCGAACCATATATCCCACAATATGTCACAAGGCCTCGCCATCCGCGGATCATTCCGGAATACGAGCCGGAGAGGATGCAAAATGTTGAAAAGAAAACCTTTCGAATACTTCGAGAGAATTAAAGGAAGAAGAGATCAATATACTAGAGGGCCTCGAGCTACATACCGTCGTATTCTCCGAGTATGAACAATGAGCAAATCATGGATTGTATCCGGGATTTGAAGAGAATGGGCCGAGCGAGGCCGCCCGAGGAAAACACATATTCGGAACCCCGGAGATGGATGCCAGGGAAAGGAAGAATCACAATACAATGCGGATGCTGCTACAACTTTGCTGAAGATAGAAAGGGAAACCCACCGGGGATACTCCGTCATGGGCAAGTAGATCCGATGCCATTAGTCATCAAGAGAATGGTAAAGAGATTGATAACATGGAGGGTACTGCCAGCGGATTGCATACCCAATAGCCGCATTATCAACATCTACAAACAGAGTGACTGCATACCCCCACATATAGATCACCACGACTTCGTCGGACCTTTCGCACGATCTCCTTTCTTGAACGAGTGTGACATCATGTTCGGATCCGACCTCCGGATAGCAGGCCCGGGTGAGTTCCGAGGGCCGCAAAGATACCTTTACCGGTAGGGTCCGTCATGATACTGAAGGGTAACGGAGCAGATATCGCAAAGCATTGCATACCAGGAGTGCCAGTGGAGCGGATCTCAGTTACTTTCAGGAGAATGGACGACAGCAAGATACCTTACCATTTCCAACCAGACCCAGAGCTAGAGAACCTCCGGCCTTACGAGCTGTGAGTTACATGGGAAATATCACACCTCCAACGTACATCCAGCTGGCATCCTTGCCAAGGATGGCTTGGAAGGTGATGTTATTGACCATGTACCCCACTATTCAGACATGGATTTTTTGACGGATGCTTCTTTTGATGGACCAACAAAGATCATACACGATCCGTTTTGAGTCTACATGGATTGTATGAAATGTATTCCAGATCGAGTTGTACGATGTATTTTCAACATGATTGGAATGAAAGTGACCATGTCACATTTTTGGCCTTCACCTCTTTTGTGCAAATTGATTGGGAAACGCCGTTAAAGTTAAATGAACTTCGAACAAAGAACAGAAAAGAAACAAAAAAAGGGATAAAAGAAAACTTTCTAAAAAAAAATCTAAAAAATGACAAACACCAAATAAACGATAAAATAAAATTTGAACCATTAAAAGATAAACGAAATCAACACGAATCTCAAATTCCATCCTTCCAAATTTCAAATCAATTTTCAAATTCAATCTTTCCAAATTCCGAATCAAATTTCAATTCTTTCAAATCACAAATCAAATTCTCAATCAAATTTCAAATCCACTCTCGATCAAATTTCAAATTTGATCTTTCCAAATTCCAAGTCAAATTCTCAATCAAATTTCAAACCCAATCTCGATAAAGTTTCAAACTTGATCTTCCAAATTTCAAATCAAATCTTAAATCAAATCTCAATCGAATTCAAACTCATGCTTCCAAATCTCATGTTCAATCTTTCCAGATTTCAAATCTCAATCAAAATTCAAACTTTTGGGTCGAGGATTTTACATCCAAGACTGCACTGCTTTAGGATCCTTTTCCTATTGCACTGAAATACATCAAATTCAAACTTTTGGGTCGAGGATTTTACATCCAAGACCGCACTCGCTTTAGGATCCTTTTCCTATTGCACTCGAAATACATCAAATTCAAACTTTTGGGTCGAGGATTTTACATCCAAGACTCGCACTCGCTTTAGGATCCTTTTCCTATTGCACCTGAAATACATCAAATTCAAACTTTTGGGTCGAGGATTTTACATCCAAGACCGCATCGCTTTAGGATCCTTTTCCTATTGCACCGAAATACATCAAATTCAAACTTTTGGGTCGAGGATTTTACATCCAAGACTGCACTGCTTTAGGATCCTTTTCCTATTGCACTGAAATACATCAAATTCAAACTTTTGGGTCGAGGATTTTACATCCAAGACTGCACTGCTTTAGGATCCTTTTCCTATTGCACTGAAATACATCAAATTCAAACTTTTGGGTCGAGGATTTTACATCCAAGATCGCACTCGCTTTAGGATTCTTTTCCTATCGCACTTCGAAATACATCAAATTCAAACTTTTGGGTCGAGGATTTTACATCCAAGACAGCACTGCTTTAGGATTCTTTTCCTATTGCACTGAAATACATCAAATTCAACCTTTTGGGTCGAGGATTTTACATCCAAGACTGCACTGCTTTAGGATTCTTTTCCTATTGCACTTCGAAATACATCAAATTCAAACTTTTGGGTCGAGTATTTTACATCCAAGACCGCACTCGCTTTAGGATTCTTTTCCTATTGCACTGAAATACATCAAATTCAACCTTTTGGGTCGAGGATTTTACATCCAAGACCGCATCGCTTTAGGATCCTTTTCCTATTGCACTCGAAATACATCAAATTCAAACTTTTGGGTCGAGGATTTTACATCCAAGATCGCACTCGCTTTAGGATCCTTTTCCTATTGCACTGAAATACATCAAATTCAACCTTTTGGGTCGAGGATTTTATATCCAAGACTGCACTGCTTTAGGATTCTTCCCTATTGCACTGAAATACATCGAATTCAAACCTTTTGGGTCGAGGATTTTACATCTAAGACTGCACTGCTTTAGGATCCTTTTCCTATCGCACCTGAAGTACATCGAATTCAAACTTTTGGGTCGAGGATTTTACATCCAAGACCGCACTCGCTTTAGGATTCTTTCCTATTGCACTGAAATACATCGAATTCAACCCTTTGGGTCGAGGATTTTACATCCAAGACTGCACTGCTTTAGGATTCTTTTCCTATTGCACTGAAATACATCAAAATCAAACTCTTGAGGTTAAAGATTTTACATCCAACACCGCATTACTCCGAGATCTCTTCTCATTGCAACGATTCAATCTAATCAATTCAATTTTCTTTCGAGGTTGAAGATGTTACATCTAAAACCTCGAATTCCAATTTTCATTTCAAATCAAATCCTTCAAATTAATTTCGACAAACTCCAATCTAAATTGAAACTCCAAATCGAAATCTAAACTCACACATTGAAACTTAAATTGAAACAAAATAAAATCTAAATTGAAATTTCCCCGCATCATGTGATTTGGAATTCACCTCCTTTTCCTTTCCCAGCCGAGAGTTCGGGAATCTCCGGCTTCGGAGATATACTTGCTACTCCCCGGCGGAAACTCTTCTACTTCGTCCTAAGTTCGTCACTTGGACATTTGTGTTGGTTTTGTTGATCGCTTCGGTCAACACCAATACGTGTGGTGTGCTCCGTCAGCTCACCACACCTATTGGGGGTCCATTTGTTGACCTCATTTTTGATGAGGTCTTCTCTTCTTCTTTTAGTACTTAGGATCTAGCCTTAGGCTTTTCCTTCGACTATCTTAGAAGACTAGAATCGGGACCCACCTTTTAGAAATTCAAACCACTTCTTAACTCCCCGCAAACTCCACAAACTCGACCGTAGACCCTCAATCACCTAGAGGGTTGAAATCAAATGTGGAAGTTTAAAGGATGAGTTCCTATAGGACTCTTCGGCCTTAGGACCGCCTCCGGTGGCCCGGTCCAGTGAAGGGGCCGACTTACACACACACTACACCTACACACTACACTTCCACACACTTCCTAAAACCACAACCATACCTAATCTTAACCTCCCGACTCATGTAGGTGATTCACATGGATGGTCCTTAACCCCTAAGCCCTTGGCTAAGAGGGTTAGGAACAACATAGTGGGTGCCTCAAAAGAGTCCCTTCATGGCTCATGTGGGCTTGAAATGGCTTCATGGCTCAACGAAAATGATTTCTTTCCACCTAAATTCACCCAATCTTCAATTTCCCAAATTTTCAATTTTTGACCCCCGGGACCATACACCCGCTAACTCTACCCAAAACCCTCGAAATTACCTAAATTTCTCAAAAATTTCCAAATTACCCAAAATTCTCCAAAATCAATCCCAAACATTTCCACATCATTCAAATTGATCATCCATACCCAAAAATACCAAAAATTCCAAAAATACCTCCCAATACCCTCCAAATACCCAAAATACCCTTCTTGGCCAAAAAATCCAAAAATTCAGAAAATTCCCAGAAAATTCCAGAAAATCCCAAATATTCCCAATTTCATTTTGTCCAACTACACCATGGGCCAATTTTGTCAATTTACCCTACTTTTGTCAAAACCCCCAATTTGACCCATTTTAACCCTAAGTGCACCTAATGTCAAACCAAACCTACCCAATTGACCCCAATTTTGGTCCAATTCAATTCTAAACTTCAATTCAACATCCCCAATACCAATCTAGACCAAATCCAAGCCCAATTTGATTGACATTTGGATCCAATCTCACTTTTGGCCTTAAAGCCCAATTTGGACCCATGACCCAAACCTAACCCAAACTCACCCAATTCAATTCCAATTAACTCCAAATCTTTTCTAAATCTTCCTTAACATTCCCACAAACAAAACACTAACATGATTTGCCCAAAATTTAGACCCAAGTCCCACTCAAACTCAACCCAAGGTTAAAAGGCCCATTTTCGACCTAAACTCAAACCTAAACCCAAATTCAAGCCCAATTCAAATCCAAATCACCCCCAAATTTGCCTCAAGTCACTCATGACACATCCATGAGCTACAACCAACAATTATTTGGCCCAACCTTTTCACAAAAATTCTCATCCATGAACACATTCATAAACTTAAAAGCCCACTTCCCTTAAACCCTCCTAAAAGCCCATTTCCTTCAAAATTCAAAAAGCCCAAATCATCCTAAAGCCCACATGACACTTCCCCTCATCATCCATTTGATCAAAATCACCCCTAAGTTGCAAAATCATCAATTAAACCATTCCAAATCAAGCCACATGTCAAATTACCCCCTAAATGCCAAATATTTCTAAAACCCTTTTTCATGAAATAAGCCAACCTTTTCCCATGCCAAATGGAGCCATGAACAAGCCATTCTCAAGCCACATGAAGCCATGAGGGCTTTGACTTGTCATTAGTCCATTTATGGCAAGAAGAGGGGGATCTTTCTTAAGCCTCCCTTAAGCCTTTTTTACCTTAAGCATGTCACACTCTAAACCATGCTTTGCCACCTAATCCTTGATGGAGACTCCACCACACATGGGAGGTTGACCCACCCGACCTCCTCAGCCCAAAACCAGGTCTTGGGGAGGTGCACCCAACCCATTTGCATGGGTTGACCAAAATAAGCTAAAATGGCCCCTTCCCCTTTCTACTTTGATTCAACCACTTTACACATGGCATTTGCCAATTGCCTACACTAAACCCCGCCCCGACCCACCCGACCAAGATGGTGACCATTGCTCGGCCGGCCGGCCACCGGAGCCGCCGGAAAACACCATGGCCGAGAGCTCACATGTGAGCCAACATTGAAATTCTCACTTGCCGAGCCGCCCCATGCCTAGTGGTCACCATGGCTGATCTTCTCCTCACCGAAGCAGCTGATCCCAAGCCTTAACTCCCCCTGGGAGGCCCCCCAGCCAGCTCTATTTAAACTCCACCCCTCTCGGCCATGAGGAGAGCTAAGCACAAACCTTGCCAAAACTCTGCCAAAATTGTTCCAGACCCTTCTCCACTCTTAGAGCACTTGATCCCCAGAGAAATCCCCCTGCCATTTCTCCTCTATAAGCTCAATTTCAGAGTTGAAATTCCACCCAAAACCAGGACACTTCTCCACAGTGAGCCAATTCTCAAATTGATTGGTTCTACACCTTCACCAAACCAAGGGAAGGTGTCCACTAGCAAAAGCCCCATCTCCAGGCCACCCAGTTGCTCCAGCCTCCAAGCTTTGTGATCGGGCTTGGTCGAAATCATATCCAGACAATTCACTGGACCGGGAGACTTCATCCGGAGCTTGTCGGGATCCAATCGAAGGTGCAACAACTCTCGGATTGAAGCCACACTTCTCCGAGCCAAGTTATGAGCTAATTCTTCATCCCGAGCTTCCGGAGATTCTCTATTTCAAATGCCTTAGTTTCAATGCATGTTAACCGTATAGATGTGTTCTTCTCTTCAAGACGAATCCATAGAGTATAAGAACATAAAAATCCATTGAGAATCGAGTGAGATCTTAGGGATTTAGTGTGGACGGCTCTCGGGCGAGAACACTTGGGGACGATGAACGGATGCCGTCCATTCAATACACGCGCGGACGAACGGCTCAGATGGCGTCGGACCAGGAGACGGTGCGAGAACCGCGGAGCCCGGGCTGCTGACTCAGATGGCGGCGTCGAATGGGAGCGCGCCGCGTGGCCTTTCGGAGCTGCCTAGGTTGACGCGGCGCCGCATGGATAAATAGAAAATTAGGGTATTTTTCTATTTATTTAAATCCCTAAACTTCAAAAATTCATATCTCTGTGTAGAAAAATCAGAAAAATAAAATAAAAATACCCTCTTGCTCGGTGAACGAGAGGAGAATAATGTGGAAAAGAAATCATTTAATTTCATCAAGTATTTTATTTTTTATAATTTATTTACTCTCGCATACTTTTAATTCTCCATGCATGTATACAATTCACCATGGCATGAGACCATAGGGCTTTTGAAGCCTCTGAATTTGGGAACATTCCCTGAATTTTCCAAAGTCGAAGGCCATCCCTATAAAGAGTTATTGATTTTTCAAATTCATGTTGCTCGTTTTGAGTACTTTAATTCCAATAAATAGCATGCTTGTGAAATAAATCCTAGAAAAATTTGGTGATGTTGCTTATGACCAGAGAACCCTAGGAAAAATAAGTTTTGACTTAGTTCATTTAAAACAACCCTAATTGGCTTAAACACCCAAAATAGGTCTTTAATTAATTAGAGTTAACCATGCATCAAATTGACTTGAAATCAATTCTCCACTGACCTTTAGGATCATAAGAATCCACCATAAAAATTTGAGGTCAATTGGACTTGGTTAGCCCCACTAATTGGGTTGATTAAGCCACTTAGCCATTTTAAACTTTAAAAATTCATAACTTTTAAAATACCTTTCAAAAATTCACCAAATTGGTTTTGGAGCCTCTCTGATATCAGGGGAATCTAAGAAAATTAAAATTTCAATTTTCTAAAAAGTTGATTTTCAATAATATTTTAATATTTTTAATAATTAAAAAATAATAAAAATCACAAAAATAATAAAATTCACAAAAATGTCACATTTTGAATTTTAATCACATAGGAACAAATCCCACATTTTTCTTAGGTCTATTTAGTGAGATATTAAATTTTAAAGCCCTAGGGTAATTTTAAAATTAAAAAAATGTATTTTCTAGCATTTTCACTAAAATAATTATAATAATTCATAGAAAAATCAGAAAATTGCAAAATTTGCTTCTCTGGTTTCCTTGATATCAGAGAGATTTTTGAAAAATATAAAATTCATTTTTCAACATTTATTTTATTTTTAAATTAATTAACACTCCAAAACTTAAAATAATTATAATAAAAATAATATAATTCAAAAAATCATCAAAATTAGTCCAAGTGGTCCTCTGGTCATTAGGAATGTCCCCTAATTTTCTTAAGGACAGAAACTTTCCCTTGGTCATGTTATCAAATTTTCCTTGAAAATCTCTATTTTCTACCAAAAATAATTATGTAAATAAATTAAAAACAGAAAAATCACATTTTCTCCTCTCATGTCTTTATTGACATATGAGTGAAGTCACATAAAAATTTCAAGTTCATTTGAGTTCAATTTAGTGAGTTATGAAATTATTAAGCTTAAAGGGTAAAATGGTAATTAAAATTTTTAATCCTTAATTAAAACTTTAGGTTTAATAAAAAAATTAACAAGTAAAATATTTGATCCTAATCTGATTTGGATGATTGAAATTTAAATAATTAAAGGGTAGAAACCCATTAAACAATTTTAAAATGATTAAACTTTAATTAAATAATGGATTAAATTTGGAAGAATAACAAAATTGGAATTATTAAAATAGGGATATTTTTAGGAAGAGATTTATTCTTTAATTTAAAAATCCCTATATTAATTATCTCAATAATATTCAATTCTTAATTAAAATGATAACTCAAATTTAAAATACTAAAAGACTTAATCATTAAACTAAAATTAAATTATTAAACTCTTTTAAAAATTTCAATTAAAATTAAAAATAAAATAAAATTAAAATTAAATTAAATTAAATTAAATTAAAATTAAATTAAATTAAATAAATTAAATTAAATTAAAATTAAATTAAATTAAAGATTAAATTAAATTAAATTAAATCAAATTAAATTAAATTAAACAAATTAAATTAAATTAAATCAAATTAAATTAAATTAAACAAATTAAATTAAATTAAATTAAATTAAATTAAATTAAATTAAATTAAATCAAATTAAATCAAATTAAATTAAATTAAATTAAATAAAAATTAAATCAAATTAAATTAAAATTAAATCAAATCAAATTGATTAAACATCAAATCAAATTAAATTGAATTAAATTAAATTAAAACTTCAATTAAATTAAATTAAATTAAATTAAGTTGAATTAAATATAACATCACCAAAGACATAAAGAATTCAAAATAAATCTAAAATAACTTGAACACTATTCCAAATTTAAACCCATTAATGGAAATTAAACTAAATCACAAACCATTTGAACACCAATTTACCCTCAAAAGCTTTAGTTATCATAACTCCTAAACAGAATATTAAATGAAATGTTACTTCACTTATAGGATATTCAAATGTCCTAGTTCACTGAGCAAGATAACAAAACTTGAGATTCTTGGACGATTAATTCATTTGTGTAATTGAATCCATTTGGACTTAAAACAATTCTAGAAATATTGAAAAGATGTTTAAGATTCTTCTTAAACACTTTCTCGATATGATAGGATGTTTATAAGAACAATTGAATTTAATTGTTCTTTGATGAAGAAAATTGTCTTCAAAACCAAAACACAAGGAACCTAGACGTCATAGGAAATGACTAGCTATAGGATTAGGAACTTGGTAGAAAACCATAACCCTTACCTTAGCTTTACCTAGGAACTTGCTTAAATATTCTAATTGTGTTTTAAGTGCAGCTTGGGATGACGGGAAGACCCTCCGGTACGCTTTTATTTTATTGCAATTTACTTTCTTGCAATTTACATTATTGCAATTTCATTAATCGCATCGCACTTACTTTTCTTGCATGGTAAATAACTGTTGCATGAAAACCCACACCTTTAGGATAGTCCCTAAAACTGAAACCAAAACTAAATTAAAAGTCATTGCAAGATAAAATTCACCGCCACAACATTTCAAAATATAAAACAACTCAAAATTTAATCACAAACAGAACACAAAACTACAATTACAACTAAATTAAAACGTCCCGTTGGATGATCGGGAATACCTCGGATGATGTAACCTACGTGTTGCTAACGGGATTTCCCACGGTCTAAATGAAAGTGTGGAACTCATTCAGTTGAGTTTAGCAAATTCATCCGGACTAAGTGAATCCGATAAAAATAATGATGCCGGAAGGATGGAACCGTGGGATCTTAACCGGTGTCGTTATAATCAACTTTAAGATTTGTTTTAATTAAAACGTAAAAAACACTTGGAAATCAAGATTTTCTCTAAACCAAAACACTTTTCTCATCCCCTGATTTACAATTTCTAAAACTAAACCTCTGCAACAATAAGGAGCTCGGAGCATGGTGGGCAGCACGGCGTCATCAGAACTCGATCTACACGAAAACTTTCTTAGAATTAAACAACAAAACTATAGGACTTCGAGGTAGTTTGCCTAGTGCAACATAAATCCTCAACTCTTCGTTAGGCATTGGCATTGCAAATTAAGTCCTAACCGGTCTTAGGATTCCGAGGTAGTCGTCCGGTACGACAATAAATCCTCACATCTTCGAGGCTATTTGTTTGATTTTATCATACAAATATAAGCCCTAATTAATTAAAATTGGCAAGATCAAAACATTTAAACAAACAATAGGACTTTCCTAAATCCAAGCCAAACAATAGGATAGTCGGGAAATTACCGAAGTTCGCTTCGAGTCTGTAATTTCTCCTACCTTTCTTCCTTTGGATTCCCAAAACAAAATGTTCCGAATTTGATCCATTCCCTATTGAAATTCCAAATTTCAATCCATTGAAAAACTTAAACTTTGAAATCCTTGAGAGCGGAATTATTGATTATTATCGAGAGTTTTCTTAGGTGATTCTCATCACTTAAGATGTAATTAACTATAGGGGCTTGCCCTTATAGGGAATTTTAAAGAACCTGTGTAATATAAACCCCGCTTAATGCTTTCATATTAAGTAGGGGAATTTGTCGGCTTATAAAATTGGTTCGCGGACCAAACGGATGTCACAAATCTTCTAGTTTATTTAATCGAGCCCCACCGTCGAGCGGTGTGTCTATCCTTAGGGATAGATACACGGTTTGTGGTGCGGTGCTCGTTTATATAAACTATTTGGGATGTGAGATCGGTTTAATCTCATATCTTAAAACCTTCAAATTTAAAATTATTTTCAAAATCAAATACTACTTTCTAAATTATATATATATTTAAATTAAATTTAAAATTTAAATTTCGCCGACAATTTCTGTAGGCGACCTCCTTTTCAAAATAAAACACACAACCTAAAAATATGCCGACAACTACTTAAGCCGTCGTTTACTTCCTACGGAAGTAAGGTATCCCGCAATTGAAAAGCATTGTTTGGCCCTGATCTTCGCCGCTCAAAAGCTCGGGAACTACGGGCTTTCTCATAAGGTCGACTCGATCTCGAAGTTTAATCCATTGCGATACTCGATGACTCGTCCGACACTTTCGTGCGGACTTGCCGGATGGTCGATGATATTATTGCAATTCGATATAACTTTCGTGCCTCTTCGTGCCGTAAAGGGACAAGTCTTAGCGGACTTCCTCGCGAGCACACCCTTTGCGGCCGAATCTCCTCTCGATGACGATCGCCGGATGAACAAATAATGAATCTAGAAGACCTTGATGATCGACGTTGGGAATTATATTTCGACGGAGCATCTTCGGCGCACAAAGACAAAGAATCGCAAGTGATAGTGCCCGGTAAGGCGGGAATCGGGCTAATTTTTATAACACCGGAGCGGGGGATGTTAAGATACTCCTACCACTTGACGAGCCGTGTACAAACAACGAGCGGAATACGAAGCCCTCATAACGGGACTCGGAATTAACTATTCAAATGGGGATAACAGACATCAACATCTACGGGGATTCACGGTTAATCATTCAACGGATCGCCGGACAATACAGAATTTTAAAGCCAAGACTCGAACAATACTTCCAAGTATGCCATATACAACTGTTGGAACAGATTCCAAATGTGACAATCTAAAAATTCCCGAAAAAGAAAATGCTTTAGCAGATGCTTTAGCCCGTCTCGCAAAAGAATTTGCCCGTTTGCAAGATGAATCGGTGGAAGTGTCAGTTCACGGACGTCGGGTCCTATCACGGCTCGACATGGACACAATACACAAATCGGAAAAGAAAAAGAATCGGTTGCAAGCAGTGACGGAAAACACGGAAGATTGGCGACGGCCATTGATGAACTACACCGCAAACGAGGAAGCTACCGGACGATAAGTCGCTAGCCCATCGGATCAAGAAAAGAACTCCGTCCTACGCATTAATAAACAACACATTATACAGAAGGTCTTTTGATCAAATGTGGCTAAGGTGCCTAAGCGGGTTCGAGGCCCGTGAAATTGTTAAGGAGGTGCATTCGGGACTCTGTGGCGCTCACCGGTCGGGTCCGAAGATGAAAATGAAAATTAAAAGACTAGGGTACTATCGGCCCTCGATGATGACCGATCGCATGAAAATCGCCAAGAGCTGTCACCAATGCCAAGTGCACGGAGTGGTTCTACACCAACCTCCAAATGTGCTGCACCCGACAATTGCGTCGTGGCCATTTGAATGTTGGGGCACATATATAGTGGGTCCGATAGAACCACCATCTTTGAAAGGACATCGTTTCATTCTTGCGGCTACGGATTACTTTTCCGAGTGGGCGGAGGCGGTTCCACTTAGAGAAGTGAAAGCACACCACGTGCTACGCTTTTCAAGAACCAAGTTGTCTACCGTTTCGGAGTGCCGCGCGGGATCATCTCGGATAATGGATCGGCATTCGAAGCACACAAATCAACAATTTTGTCGGGTGACACGGAATCGACCGGCGATACTCAACAATTTACTACCCAAGAGCAAACGGCCTCGGCCGAGGCTTTTAATAAAACTCTCGTTCAAATCTTAAAGAAAACTTTGGACGATAATAAGAGGAATTGGCACGAGAAGTTGTTAGAAGCCTTATGGGCCTACCGAACAACCTTCAGAACTCCTACTCAAGCTACACCTTACGCTCTGGTGTATGGGTCCGAGGCGAGTGTTACCTTTAGAGGTTCGGCTTCCTTCACTCGGAATTGCGAGTTGCAAATAAGATCACGACGAAGAGAATGCCAAATTACGACTCATAAGAATTAGAAAGCTCGGAAGGGAAAAGACTTGCAGCGCGAACGAATTTAGAACTATACCAAGCTAAGATGGTTCAAGCCCATGACAAACTGGTCCGCCCAAGAACCTTCAAAGTTGGTGACTTAGTTCTCGTTCTCAAGAGACCTATCCTTGCACACCGCAAGATAGGAGGAAAATTGAACCCACTTGGGAAGGACCGTTTGTGGTTGAAGCAGTATACTCAGGAGGTTCCTACCAGTTAGGGAATTGCCAGGGAGAACGACATATGCTTCCGATCAATGGACGATACTTGAAAAAGTATTACGCCACCTGATGTTTCGAAGGAGTGAATTCTTCATCCCTAAGAAACACGGGTGAAGTAATTACTTATGATTGAGTCCGAACCCAAAAAAATAATAAAACGTGCTAAAATAAATAAAATCATGATAATTAAGTTTTCCTTGTTTTCTTTTCCAAATCAAAATCTCTTCCCCGATCTTATCCTACTTCATTCCTATTAAATTTGAAAAATACAAAAAAATAATATAATAAAAAGAATGTCTTTAATAAACATTTTCTTAATGTTATTGTTCTTAAGTACAGCCCCCGATCCTTTTCCTTGTCTTTTCGCGGGGAAATGTCGAACGAGCGGTTGGTCCCGAACTTTAAGAATGGCGTAAGCCTTGCACTCGATGAAAAGAGGGTGAAAGATGGAGCGATAATCGAGATTGACTCGGATTTCGTACCAGCGAGCCTACGATACGAGGAAAGTGATCGGGTCCCGGTTGATCGAGAAGAACTGCCCGGGCGGACAGTGATGAAAGTGGGTGGCCCAAGCCACCAATCCGAGCAACGAAGAAAAGAAAGGCAAATACTAAAGAAGACAAGAAAATGAAGTCCGTAGTCGCTACGACGGAAGGCGAGCTTGTCGGCGCCGCGCCCACAGAGATTCAAGAAGTACGGAGAGCTACTCTCACAGCAACGCAACGAAGAAATAAGAATTGCCGTATCCGTAAGATGTTAACAAAACTAGCTGTGGACCAGCGCAACGAGACAGTTACTACCGCCAGTACGTGCACTTCAAGGACACCGGTTCACCAGGAACCTGAAGAAAGGAGGCCAGCTCCTAGGATAACAGAAAGAACCAGGGAAATCTCACAAAGACCAGAAGAAAGAAGGCTACCACGCCACCGGATAGAACCACCAGTAATGCATGACCTTGTTGCAGAAGCAACCCCGGGGGATGTCCCGATAGGCATCATCCCTGAGGAGCCGAGGTATGCAGGAGAACGTGAAGGGATTGAACCGTATATCCCACAATATGTCACAAGGCCTCGCCATCTGCAGATCATTCCGGAATACGAGTTGGAGAGAATGCAGAATGTTGAAAAGAAAACCTTTGAATACTTCGAGAGAATTAAAGGTAGAAGAATCAATATACTAGAGGGCCTCGAGTTACATACCGACGTATTCTCAGAGTATGAACAACAGCAAATCGTGGATTGTATCCGGGATTTGAAAAGAATGGGCCGAGCGAGGCCGCCTAAGGGAAAATACCTACTCGAACCCCGGAGATGGATGCCGTGGAAGGGAATAATCACAATACAATGCGGATGCTGCTACAACTTTGCTGAAGACAGGAAGGGAAACCCACCGGGAATACTCCGTCATGGGCAAGTAGATCCGATGCCATTAGTCATCAAGAGAATGGTAAAGAGATTGATAACATGGAGGGTACTGCCAGCAGATTGCATACCCAATAGCTGCATTATCAACATCTACAAACAGGGTGACTGCATACCCCCACACATAGATCACCACGACTTTGTCGGACCTTTACGCACGATCTCTTTCCCGAACGAGTGTAACATCATGTTCGGATCCGACCTCCGGATAGCGAGCCCGGGTGAGTTCCGAGGGCCGGTGAAGATACCTTTACTCGGTAGGTTCCGTCATGATACCGAAGGGCAACGGGCGGATATCGCTAAGCATTGCATACCGTGAGTACCGGTGAAGCGGATCTGTGTTACTTTCAGGAGAATGGATGACAGGAAGACACCTTACCATTTCCAGCCAGACCCAGAGCTAGAGAACCTCCGGCCTTACGAGCTGTGAGTTACATGGGAGATATCACACCTCCAACGTACATCCAGCCGACATCCTTGCCGAGGATGGCTTGGAAGGTGATGTTATTAACCATGTACCCCACTATTCAGACATGGATTTTTGACGGATGCTTCTTTGGATGGACCAACAAAGATCATACATAGTCCGTTTTGAGTCTACATGGATTGTATGAGATGTATTCCAGATCGAGTTGTATGATGTATCTTCAACATGATTGGAATGAAAGTGACCGTGTCACATTTTTGGCCTTCACCTCTTTTGTGAAAATTGACTGGGAAACG
Organism: Papilionanthe hookeriana x Papilionanthe teres; assembly: GCA_022702705.1. Lineage (NCBI taxonomy): Eukaryota > Viridiplantae > Streptophyta > Magnoliopsida > Asparagales > Orchidaceae > Papilionanthe > Papilionanthe hookeriana x Papilionanthe teres. Next base: position 128,797,942 of record CM040425.1, on the reverse strand, counting down.
CCATTAAAGTCAAATGAACTTCGAACAAAGAACAGAAAAGAAATAAAAAAAAAAGAATAAAAGAAAACTTTCCTTAAAAAATCTAAAATGACGAACACCAATTTCACATGAACATTAAATAAACAATAAAGTAAAATTTGAATCATTAAAAGATAAACGAAATCAACATAAATGTTAAATCAAATCACAAATCGATTCTCAATCAAATTTCAAATCCATTCTCGATCAAATTTTAAATTGATCTTTCTAAATTTCAAATCAAATCTTAAATCAAATTTCAATCGAGTTCAAACTCATCCTTCCAAATCTCAAATTCAATCTTTCCAAATTTCAAATCTCAATCAAATTTCGAATTCGATCTTCCAGATCTCAAATCAAATCTCAATCGAAAATTCAAATTCAATCTCCCAAATCTGAAATCCAATCCGTTCTACTCCTCCCCTTTGTCTGGGATAAAAACGGTTGATTCCATTGACACGGATCAAATTTGATGGCGAGGAATTGTATCCATTCTAAACCATCAACTTTAGATCAACTCTTTTGGATGGGATATGTAACATCTACATACTCCCTCCTAACATATTTCCTTCTATGAAAACCTTTTACAACTTTCATGGAATTCTCGAAAAACCAAAATTCCACACTCTTCAAATCAACACTACAAATTTTTGCAAAATCAATTACCGATCAATATCAAATTCAAACTTTTGGGTCGAGGATTTTACATCCAAGACTGCACTGCTTTAGGATTCTTTCCCTATTGCACTGAAATACACCAAATTCAAACTTTCGGGTCGAGGATTTTACATCCAAGACTCGCATCGCTTTAGGATTCTTTCCCTATTAGCATCGAAATACATCAAATTCAAACTTTTGGGTCGAGGATTTTACATCCAAGATCCACCGTTTTTAGGATTCTTTCCCTATTGCGCTGAAATACATCAAATTCAAACTTTTGGGTCGAGGATTTTACATCCAAGACTGCACTGCTTTAGGATTCTTTCCCTATTGCACTGAAATACATCAAATTCAAACTTTTGGGTCGAGGATTTTACATCCAAGATTGCACTGCTTTAGGATTCTTTCCCTATTGCACTGAAATACATCAAATTCAAACTTTTGGGTCGAGGATTTTACATCCAAGACTGCATCTGCTTTAGGATTCTTTCCTATTGCACTCGAAATACATCAAATTTAAACTTTTGGGTCGAGGATTTTACATCCAAGACTCGCACCGTTTTAGGATTCTTTTCCTATTGCACTAAAATACATCAAAATTCAAACTTTTGGGTTGAGGATTTTACATCCGAGACTGCATTGCTTTAGGATTATTTCCCTATTGCGATGAAATACATCAAAATCAAACTCTTGAGGTTAAGGATTTTACATCCAATACCGCATCACTCTGAAATCTCTCCTCATTGCAATGATTCAATCTGATCAATTCAATTTTCTTTCGAGGTTGAAGATGTTACATCTAAAACCTCAGAATTCCAATTTTCATTTCAAATCAAATCTCTCAAATTAATCTTGACAAACTTCAATCTAAATTGAAATTCCAAATTGAAATCTAAACTCACACATCAAAACTTAAATTGAAACAAAATGAAATCTAAATCAAAATTCCCCCAGATCATGTGATTTGGAATTTGCCTCATTTTCCTTTCCCCAGCGAGAGTTCAGGAATCTCCAGTTTCGTAGATATACTTGCTACTCCCCGGCGGAAACTCTTCTACTTCGTCCTAAGTTCGTCACTTGGACATCTGTGTTGGTTTTGTTGATCGTTTCGGTCAACGCCAATACACGCGGTGTGCTCCGTCAGCTCATCACACCTATTGGGGGTCCATTTGTTGACCTCATTTTTGATGAGGTCTTCTCTTCTTCTCTTTAGTACTTAGGATCTAGCCATAGGCTTTTCCTTTGACTATCTTAGAGGACTAGAATTGGGACCCACCTTTTAGAAATTCAAACCACTTCTTAACTCCCTGCAAACTCCACAAACTTGACTATAGACCCCTAATCACCTAGAGGGTTGAAATCGAATGTGGAAGTTTAAGGATGAGTTCCTATGGGACTCTTTGGCCTTAGGACTCGCCTGGGTGGCCCTGGTCCAGTGAAGGGCCGACTTACACACACACTACACCTATACACTACATTTTCACATACCCATACCTAACTTGACCTCCGACTCATGTAGGTGATTCACATGGATGGTCCTTAACCCCTAAGCCCTTAGCTAAGAGGGTTAGGAACAACATAGTGAATGCCTCAAATGGGTCCCTTCATGGCTCATGTGGGCTTGATATGGCTTCATGGCTCAACCAAAATGATTTCACTCCACTTACATCCACCCAATCTTCAATTTCCCAAATCTTCAATTTTTGACCCCCGGGACCCTACACCCACTTAGCCTACCAAAAACCCTTGAAATTACCCAAATTTTTCAAAATTTCCTAAATCACCCAAAAATTCCTCAAAATTGATCTTAAACATTTCCACATTACTCAAATTGATCATCCATACCCAAAAATACCAAAAATTCCAAGAAAACCTCCCAATACCCTCCAAATACCCAAAATACCCCCCTTGGCCAAAAAATCCAAAAATTCAGAAACTTCCCAGAAAATTCCAGAAAATCCCAAATATTCCCAATTTCATTTTGTCCAACTACACCATGGGCCAATTTTGTCAATTTACCCTACTTTTGTCAAAACCCCCAATTTGACCCATTTTAACCCAAAGTGAACCCAATGTCAAACCAAACCTACCCAATTGACCCAAATTCTGGTCCAATTCAGTTCTAAACTTCAATTTAACATTCCCAACACCAATCTAGACCAAATCCAAGTCCAATTTGATTGACATTTGGATCCAATTTCACTTTTGGCCTTAAAGCCCAATTTGGACCCATGACCCAAACCTAACCCAAACTCACCCAATTCAACTCCAATTAACCCCAAACCTTTTCTAAACCTTCCTTAACATTCCGACAAAAAAACACTAACATGATTTGCCCAACATTTAGACCCAAACCCCAATCAAATTCAACCCAAAGCTAAAAGGCCCAATTTTGACCTAAACTCAAACCTAACCCAAATGGGCCCAAACCCCAAAATCAAAGCCCAACCAAAGGTAAAACCTCTTTGAAACACTCCCATAAATATTTCTCAACATTGATTTTACATCAATTTCAACCCTAGCCCAACATTGGCCCAACTTGGCCCACTTGGACCTATATTGGCCCATTCACCAAAAGAGCCCAAATTCACCCAATTCAAACCCAAATCACTCCCAATTTGCTTCAAGTCACTCATGATACATCCATGAGCTAAACCCAACAATTATTTAGCCCAACCTCTTTACAAAATTTCATCCCAAAATCCATTTTAAAATCCAAAAGCCCACTTTCCTAAACCATCTTTAAAGCCCATCTAAAACCATTTCAAAAGGCCCAAAATCTACCCTAAAGCCCACATGACATCTCCATTTGCCATCCACTTAATTAAAGCCATTAACTAAGTCCTAAATTCATCATCAAATAATTCCAAATCAAGTTTCATACAAATTTCCATCAAATTACCAAAAATTCCTAAAATCCATTTTCATGAAATTGACCAAACTTTTGCCAAGCCAAAGGTGAGCCATGAAGCCATGCATGAGCCACATGTGAGCCATGAGAGCTTTGGACACTCCACCATGCCATATTGGGTAATAAGAGGGAGGGCTTTCCTTAATCCCTAAAGCTCATTAGCCTTAATCATGTTTCACCTAAACTTAAATTTAATCCAAATATATTTGGATGGAGACTTCTCCATGCCAAACCAGCTGATCCCTTTGATCCCCCACAGCATCCAAAGCCACCTTGAGGGGTGCACCAAGCCCAAATGGGTGGGTTGACCCATTTAGACTCAAAATTAGCTCCTCCCCCATTCCATCTAAATCAAACCCTTTACACATGTCAAACCTCAGTTGAATACACCAAACCCCAGCCCTGACCCACCTGAGCAAGATAGTGACCAATGCCTGGCCGGCTAGCTACCAGGCCGCCGGAAAACACCATGGCCGAGAGCTCACATGTGAGCCCAACTTGGAATTCTCACCTGCTGAGCTGCCCCATCCCCAGGTGGCCATTGGAGCCGTTCTTCTCTTGCCAAGAGCAGTCGATCCCAAGCCCTAATTCTCCCCGGGAGGCCCTCCACCCTCTCCTATTTAAACACCACCCCTCTCGGCCATGAGAGGTGCTGAAAACAAACCTTAAGGAAACTCGCCAAAATTGTTCCGGACTCCTCCCCATACACGAGCACTTGATCCCCAGGTGAGATCCCCCTGCCATTTCTTCTCCGCGAGCTCAATTTCGGAGTTGAAATTCCACCCAAAACCAGGACACTTCTCCACAGTGAACCAATTCCCAAATTGATTGGTTCTACACCTTCACCGCAGCAAGGGAAGGTGTCCACCGGCAAAAGCCCCATCTCCGAGCCACCCGGTTGCTCCAGCCTCCAAGCTTTGTGATCGGGCCGTGGTCGAAATCCAACCTGAGCGATTCACCGGACCGGGAGACTTCATCCGGAGCTTGCGGGATCCAATCGAAGGTGCAACAACTCTCAGATCGAAGCCACACTTCTCTGAGCAAAGGTATGAGCTAATTCTTCATCCCGAGCTTCTGGAGATTCTCCATTTCAAATGCTTTAATTTCAATGCATTATAACCGTATAGATGTGTTCGTCTCTTCAAGACGAATCCATAGAGCATAAGAACATGAAAATCCATTGAGTATCGAGTGAGATCTTAGGGATTTAGTGTGGACGGCTCTCGGGTGAGGACACTCGCGGACAATGAACGGATCCCGTCCATTCAATACACGCGCGGACGGATGGCTCAGATGGCGTCAGACCAGGAGACGGTACAAGAATCGCGGGGCCCGGAGCGCTGAGTCAGATGGCGGCGTCGAATGGGAGCGCGACGCGTGTGCGTTCGGAGATGCCGAGGATGAGTTGGCGCCACGTGGATAAATAGAAAATTAGGGGTATTTTCTATTTATTTAATTCTCTAAACTTCAAAAATTCATATCTTTGTGTAGAAAAATCAGAAAAATAAAATAAAAATACCCTCTTGCTCGGTGAACGGAGGAGAATAATGTGGAAAAGAAATCATTTAATTTCATCAAGTATTTTATTTTTTATAATTTATTTACTCTCTGCATACTTTTAATTTTCCATGCATGTATACAATTCACCATGGCATGAGACCATAGGGCTTTTGAAGCCTCTGAATTCTGGAACATTCCCTGAATTTTCCAAAGTCAGAGGCCATCCCTATGAAAAGTTATTGATTTTTCAAATTCATGTTGCTGTTTTGAGTATTTTAATTCCAATAAATAGCATGTTGTGAAATAAATTCTAGGAAAATTTGGTGATGTTCCTTATGACTGAGAGAACCCTAGGAAAAATAGGTTTTGAGTTAGTTCATTTAAAACAACCCTAATTGGCTTAAAAACCCAAAATAGGTCTCTAATTAATTAGAGCTAACCATACATCAAATTGATTTGAAATCAATTCTCCACTGACCTTTAGGATCAGAGGAACCCACCATAAAATTTGAGGTCAATTGGACTTAGTTAGCCCTACTAATTGGGTTGATTAAGCCACTTAGTCATTTTAAACTTTAAAAATTCATAACTTTCAAAATATCTTTCAAAAATTCACCAAATTGGTTTTGGAGCCTCTCTGATATTAGGGGAATTTAAGAAAATTAAAATTTCAATTTTCTAAAAAAGTTGATTTTTAATATTATTTTAATATTTTAATAATTAAAAAATAATAAAAATCACAAAAATAATAAAATTCAGCAAAATGTCACATTTTGAATTTTAATCACTTAGGAACAAACCCCATATTTTTCTTGTGTCTATTTAGTGAGATATTAAATTTTAAAGCTCTAGGGTAATTTTAAAATTAAAAAAAATGTATTTTCTAGCATTTTCACTAAAATAATTATAATAAATCATAGAAAAATCAGAAAATTGCAAAATTTACTTCTATGATTTCCTTGATATCAGAGAGATTTTTGAAATATACAAAATTCATTTTTCAACATTTATTTTATTTTTAAATTAATTAACACTCCAAAACTTAAAATAATTATAATAAAAATAATATAATTCAAAAAATCACCAAAATTGGTCCAAGTGCTCCTCTGGTCATTAGGAATGTCCCCTAATTTTCTTAAGGACAGAAACTTTCCCTTGGTCATGTTATTAAATTTTCCTTGAAAATCTCTATTTTCTACCAAAAATAATTATATGAATAAATTAAATACGAGAAAAATCACATTTTCTCCTCTCATGTCTTTATTGACATATGAGTGAAGTCACATAAAAATTTCAAGTTCATTTGAGTTCAATTTAGTGAGTTATGAAATTATTAAGCTTAGAGGGTAAAGTTGTAATTAAAAATTTTAACCCTTAATTAAAACTTTAGGTTTAATAAAAAATTAACAAGTAAAATATTTGATCCTAATCTGATTTGGATGATTTAAATTTAAATAATTAAAGGGTAGAAATCCATTAAACAATTTAAAATGATTAAACCTTAATTAAATAATTGATTAAATTTGGAAGAATAATAAAATTGGAATTATTAAAATAGGGATATTATTAGGAAGAGATTTATTCTTTAATTTAAAATTCCCTAAATTAATCATTTCATTAATGTTTAATTCTTATGATAATTCAAATTTAAAATATTAAAAGGCTTAATCATTAAACTAAAATCAAATTATTGAACTCTTTTAAAATTTTAATTAAAATTAAAATAAATTAAAAATTAAATAAAATTAAATAAAATTAAATTAAATTAAATAAATTAAATAAAATAAAATTTAATTAAATTAAAATTAAATTAAAAATTAAATCAAATTAAATTAAAAAATTAAAAATTAAATTAAATTAAATTAAATTAAAATAAGTTAAATTAAAAATAAAATTAAATTAAAAAATTAAATTAAATTAAATTAAAATTAAAATAAAAATTAAATTAAATTAAATTAAATTGAATTAAAAATTAAATTAAATTAAATAAATTAAATTAAATTAAGTTAAATTAAAACAAATTAAATTAAAATTAAATCAAATCAAATTAATTTAACATCAAATCAAACTAAATCGAATTAAATTGAATTAAATTAAATTAAAACTCAATTAAATTAAATTAAATTAAATTGAGTTGAATTAAATATAACATCACCAAAGACATAAAAAATTTAAAATAAATCTAAAGAATAACTTGAACACTATTCCAAATTTAAACCCATTAACTTAAATCAAATCATTTGAATACCAATTTACCCTCAAAGCTTTAGTTATCATAACTCCTAAACAGAACATTAAATGAAATGTTACTTCACTCATAGGATATTCAAATGTCCTAGTTCACTGAGCAAGTTAACAAAACTTAAAACCCCGGACGATCGATTCATTTATATAATTAAATTCATTTAGACTTAAAACAATCCTAGAAATATTGAAAAGATGTTTAAGATTCCTCTTAAGCACTTCCTCAATATGATAGGATATTTATAAGAACAATTGAACTTAATTGTTCTTTGATGAAGAAAATCGTCTTCAAACCAAAAACACAAAAAAACCTAGACGTCATAGGAAATGACTAGCTATAGGATTAGGAATTTGGTAGAAAACCATAACCCTTACCTTAGCTTTACCTAGGAACTTGCTTAAATATTCTAATTGTGTTTTAAGTGCAGACTTGGGATGACGGGAAGACCCTCCGGGTACGCTTTTATTTTATTGCAATCTACTTTCTTGCAATTTACATTATTGCAATTTATTTAACTGCATTGCACTTACTTTTCTTGCATGATAAACAACTGTTGCATGAAAACTCACACCTTTAGGATAGACCCTAAAACTGAAACCAAAACTAAGTTAAAAGTCATTGCAAGATAAAATTCACCGCCACAACATTTCAAAATATAAAACAACTCAAAATTTAATCACAAACAGAACACAAAACTACAATTACAGTTAAATTAAAACGTCCTGTTGGATGATCGGGAATACCTCGGATGATGTAACCTACGTGTTGCTAACGGGATTTCCCACGGTCTAAATGAAAGTGTGGAACTCATTTAGATGAGTTTAGCAAATTCATCTGGACTAAGTGAATCCGATAAAAATAACGATGCCGGAAGTATGGAATCGTGGGATCTTAACCGGTGTTGTTATAATCAACTTTAAGATTTGTTTTAAATAAAACATAAAAAACACTTGGAAATTAAGACTCCTCTAAACCAAAACACTTTTCTCATCTCCTGATTTATGACTTCTAAAACTAAACCTCTGCAACAACAAGGAGCTTGGAGCATGGTGGGCAGCATGGCCATCGTCGTCAGCAAAACTTGAATCTACATCAGCAAAACCATTCTTAGAATTAAATAACCAAGCCATAGAACTTCGAGGTAGTTTGCCTAGTACAACATAAACCCTCAACCTTTGTTAGGCATTTGCATGATCAGGTCATGTAAATTAAGCCCTAACCGGATTTAGGATTCCGAGGTAGTCGTCCGATACGACATAAACCCTCATATCTTCCAGGCTATTTGTATGATTCTATCATATAAATATAAGTCCTAATTAATTAAAATTGGCAAGATCAAAACATTTAAATAAACATTAGGACTTTCCTAAATCTAAGCCAAACAATAAGATAGTCGGGAGATTACCGAAGTTCGCTTCGAATCTGTAATTTCTCCTAATTTTCTTCCTTTGGATTCCCAAAACAAAAATGTTCCAAATTTGATCCATTCCCTATTGAAATTCCAAACTTCAATCCTTTGAGAACTTAAACCTTGAAATTCTTGAGAGCAGAATTATTGATTATTATCGAGAGTTTTCTTAGGTGATTCCCGTCACTTAAGATGTAATTAACTATAGGGGCTTGCCCTTATAGGGAATTTTAAAGAACCCGAGTAATATAAACCCTGTTTAATGCTTTCATATTAAGCGAGGGAATTTGTCGGCTTATAAAATTGGTTCGCGGACCAAACGGATGTCACAAATCTTCTAGTTTATTTAGTCGAGCCCCACCGTCAAGCGATGTGTATCATCCTTAGGGATAGATACACGGTTGTGGTGCGGTGCTCGTTTATATAAACTTATTTGGGATGTGAGATCGGTTTAATCTCATATCTTAAAACCTTCAAATTTAAAATTATTTTCAAAATCAAATATTATTTTTTCAAATTATTTATTTAAATTAAATTAAAATTCGCCGACAATTTCTGTAGGCGACCCCTCTTCAAAACACAACACACAACCTAAAAATATGCCGACACCAAGCTGCACTCAAAACACAATTAGAATATTTAAGCAAGTTCCTAGGTAAAGCTAAGGTAAGGGTTATGGTTTTCTACCAAATTCCTAATCCTATAGCTAGTCATTTCCTATGACGTCTAGGTTCCTTGTGTTTTTGGTTTGAAGACGATTTTCTTTATCAAAGAACAATTAAATTCAATTGTTCTTATAAACATCCTATCATATTGAGAATGTGTTTAAGAAGAATCTTAAACATCTTTTCAATATTGCTAGAATTGTTTTAAGTCCAAATGAATTTAATTATACAAATGAATTAATCGTCAAAGAATCTCGAGTTTTGTTTTCTTGCTCGAGTGAACTAGGATATTTGAATATCCCATGGGTGAAGTAACATTTCATTTAATATTCTGTTTAGGAGTTATGATAACTAAAGCTTTTGAGGGTAAATTGGTGTTCAAATGGTTTGTGATTTAGTTTAATTTCAATTAATGGGTTTAAATTTGGAATAGTGTTCAAGTTATTTTAGATTTAATTTCCTTCTGTTTTAGGTGATGTTATATTTAATTCAACTTAATTTAATTTAATTTAATTTAATTGAGTTTTAATTCTATTCAATTTAATTCAATTTAGTTTGATTTGATGTTACATTAAATTAATTTGATTTGATTTAATTTTAATTTAATTTAATTTAATTTAATCTTTAATTTGATTCAACTTTTAATTTTAATTTAATTTAATCCAATTTAATTTACTTAATTTAAATTAATATTTTATTTAATTTAATTTTTAATTTTAATTGAAATTTTTAATAGAGTTTAATAATTTAATTTTAGTTTAATGATCAAGTCTTTTAGTGTTTTGAATTTGAGTTATCATTTTAATTAAGAATTGAATATTAATGAGATAATTAATTTAGGGATTTTTAAATTAAAGAATAAATCTCTTCCTAATAATATCCCTATTTTAATAATTCCAATTTTATTATTCTTCCAAATTTAATCAATTATTTAATTAAGGTTTAATTATTTTGAATTGCTTAATGGGTTTCTACCCTTTAATTATTTAAATTTCAATCATCCAAATCAGATTAGGATCAAATATTTTACTTGTTAATTTTATTAAACCTAAAGTTTTAATTAAGGGTTAAAATTTTAATTACCACTTTACCCTTTTAAGCTTAATAATTTTATAACTCACTAAATTGAACTCAAATGAACTTGAAATTTTTATGTGACTTCACTCATATGTCAATAAAGACATGAGAGAGAAAATGTGATTTTTCTGTATTTAATTTATTTATATAATTATTTTTGGTAGAAAATAGAGATTTCCAAGGAAAATTTAATAACATGACCAAGGGAAAGTTTTTGTCCTTAAGAAAATTAGGGAACATTCCTAATGACCAGAGGACCACTTGGACCAATTTTGGTGATTTTTTGAATTATATTATTTTTATTATAATTATTTTAAGTTTTGGAGTGTTAATTAATTTAAAAATAAAATAAAGGTTGAAAAAATGAACTTTATATTTTTCAAAAATCTCTCTGATATCAAGGAAATGAGAGAATCAAAATTTTCAATTTTCTGATTTTTCTATGATTTATTATAAGTATTTTAGTGAAAATGCTAGAAAATACATTTTTTTAATTTTAAAATTACCCTAGAGCTTTAAAATTTAATATCTCACTAAATAGAACTAAGAAAAATATGGGGTTTGTTCCTAAGTGATTAAAATTCAAAATGTGAGATTTTGGTGAATTTTATTATTTTTGTGATTTTTATTATTTTTTAATTATTAAAAATATTAAAATAATATTAAAAATCAACTTTTTTATAAAATTGAAATTTTAATTTTCTTAAATTCCCCTAACATCAGAGAGACTCCAAAACCAATTTAGTAAATTTTTGAAAGATATTTTGAAAGTTATGAATTTTTAAAGTTTAAAATGACTAAGTCGGCTTAATCGACCCATTTAGTAGAGGCTAACTCGAAGTCCAATTGACCTCAAACTTTTATGGTGGATTCCTCTGATCCTAAAGGTCAGTGGAGAATTGATTTCAAGTCAATTTGATGTATGGTTAGCTCTAATTAATTAGAGACCTATTTTGGGTGTTTAAGCCGATTAGGGTTATTTTAAATGAACTAACTCAAAACCTATTTTTCCTAGTGGTCCTCTGGTCATAAGGAACATCACCAAATTTTCCTAGAATTTATTTCACAACATGCTATTTATTGGAATTAAAATACTCAAAACGAGTAACATGAATTTGAAAAATCAATAACTTTTCATAGGGATGGCCTCTGACTTTGGAAAATTCAGGGAATGTTCGCAAATTCAGAGGCTTCAAAAGCCCTATGGCCTCATGCCATGGTGAATTGCATACATGCATAGAGAATTAAAAATATGCAGGGAGTAAATAAATTATTAAAAATAAAATACTTGATGAAATTAAATAATTTCTTTTCCACATTATTCTCCTCCGTTCATCGAGCAAGAGGGTATTTTTATTTTATTTTTATGATTTTCCTACACAAAGTTATGAATTTTTGAAGTTTAGGGAATTAAATAAATAGAAAATACCCCTAATTTTCTATTTATCCACGCGGCGCCGCGTCATCCTCGGCATCTCCGAACGCACACGCGTCGCGCTCCCATTCGACACCGCCGCTTGAGTCAGCAGCCCGGGCCCCGCGGTTCTCGTACCGTCTCCTGGTCCGACGCCATCTGAGCCGTCCGTCCGCGCGTGTATTGAATGGACGGCATCCGTTCATCGTCCCCGAGCGTCCTTACCCGAGAGCCGTCCACACTAAATCCCTAAGATCTCACTCGATACTCAATGGATTTTCATGTTCTTATGCTCTATGGATTCGTCTTGAGGAGAATAACACATCCATACAGCTTATTTGCGATGAAATTTACGCAATAGAAATGGAGAATGTTCAGAAGCTCGGGAAGAAAAGTGAGGCCATACCTTTGCTCAGAGAAGTGTGGCTTCGATACGAGGGTTGTTGCACCTTCGATTGGATCCCGGCAAGCTCCGGATGAAGTCTCCTGGTGCGTGAATTGCTGAGTAGGATTTCGACCACGGCCAGATCACAAGCGTGGAGGCTGGAGCAATTGGGTGGCTCTGGAGATGGGGCTTTTCTGGTGGACACCTTCCGCTGGTCGCAGTGAAGGTGTAGAACCAATCGATTTGGGGATTGGCTCACTGTGGAGAAGTGTCCTGGTTTTGGGCTTGATTTCGACTCCGAAATTGAGCTCGCGAAGAAGAAATGGCAGGGGGATTTCAGTGGCGATCAAGTGCTCTGTGTATGGGGAGTAGTCTGGAACAATTTTGGCAGAGTTTCCTTAAGGTTTTGTTTCAGCACCTCTCTTGGCCGAGAGGGGTGGTGTTTAAATAGGAGAGGGTGGAGGGCCTCCCAGGAAGAGTTAGGGCATGGGATCGGCTACTCTTGACAGAGAAGAACATGCTATAATGGCCAGCTGGGGATGGGGCGACTCAGCGAGGAGAATTCCAAAGTTGGCTCACATGTGAGCTCTCGGCCATGGTGTTTTCCGGCGGCCTGGTGTCCGGCCGGCCAGGCATGGGTCACCCTCAAGGTCAGGTGGGTCAGGGCTGGGACTTGGTGCAAGCAATTGGCAAATGCCATGTGTAAAGGCTTTGAACCAAAGTGGAATGGGGCATGGCTAGTTTTGAGCCTAAATGGGTCAACCCACCCATTTGGGCTTGGTGCACCCCTCAAGGTGGCTTTGGATGCTGTGGAGGATCAAAGGGATCAGCTTGTTTAGCATGGAGAAGTCTCCATCCAAATATATTTGGATTAAATTTAAGTTTAGGTGAAACATGATTAAGGCTAATGAGCTTTAGGGATTAAGGAAAGCCCTCCCTCTTCTTACCCAATATGGCATGGTGGAGTGTCCAAGGCTCTCAAGGCTCACATGTGGCTCATGCATGGCTTCATGGCTCACCTTTGGCTTGGCAAAAAGTTTGGTCAATTTCATGAAAATGGATTTTAGGAATTTTTGGTAATTTGATGGAAATTTGTATTAAACTTGATTTGGAATGACTTGATGATGAATTTAGGACTTAGGGAATGGCTTTTATTAAGTGGATGGCAAGTGGAGATGTCATGTGGGCTTTAGGGTAGATTATGGGCTTTTTGAAATGGTTTTTGATGGGCTTTTATGATGGTTTTAGGAAAGTGGGCTTTTGAATTTTAAAATGGATTTTGGGATGAAATTTTGGTAAAGGCTTGGGCTAAATAATTGTTGGGTTTAGCTCATGGATGTGTCATGAGTGACTTGAAGCAAATTGGGGGTTATTTGGGTTTGAATTGGGTTGAATTTGGGTTCTTTTGGTGAATGGGCCAATATAGGTCCAAGTGGGCCAAGTTGGGCCAATGTTGGGCTAGGGTTGAAATTGATGTAAAATTAATGTTGAGAAATGTTTATGGGGGTGTTTTAAAGAGGTTTTGACTTTGGTTGGGCTTTGATTTTGGGGTTTGGGCTCATTTGGGTTGAGGCTTGGGTTTAGGTCGAAATTGGGCCTTTTAGCTTTGGGTTGAATTTGAGTGGGGTTTGGGTCTAAATATTGGGCAAATCAAGTTAGTGTTTTGTTTGTAGGGATGTTAAGGAAGATTTAGAAAAGATTTGGGGTTAATTGGAGTTGAATTGGGTGAGTTTGGGTTAGGATTGGGTTTAGGTCAAAATTGGGCTTTAAGGCCAAAAGTGAAATTGGATCCAAATGTCAATCAAATTGGACTTGGATTTGGTCTAGATTGGTGTTGGGAATGTTGAATTGAAGTTTAGAATTGAATTGGACCAGAATTTGGGTCAATTGGGTAGGTTTGGTTTGACATTGGGTTCACTTAGGGTTAAAATGGGTCAAATTGGGGGTTTTAACAAAAGTAGGGTAAATTGACAAAATTGGCCCATGGTATAGTTGAACAAAATGAAATTGGGAATATTTGGGATTTCTTGGAATTTTCTGGGAATTTTCTGAATTTTTTGGATTTTTGGGTCAAGAGGGGTATTTTGGGTATTTGGAGGGTATTGGGAGGTATTTTTGGAATTTTTGGTATTTTTGGGTATGGATGATCAATTTAAGTGATGTGGAAATGTTTGGGATTGATTTTGAGGAATTTTGGGTGATTTGGAAATTTTGGAGGATTTCAAGGGTTTTGGGTAGGTTAGGCGGGTGTAGGGTCCCGGGGGTCAAAAATTAAAAATTTGGAAACTTGAAGATTGGGTAAATTTGAGTGGAATGAAATCATTTTGGTTGAGCCATGAAGCCATACTAAGCCCACATGAGCCATGAAGGGACTCATTTGAGGCATCCACTATGTTGTTCCTAACCCTCTTGCGCGAGGGCTTAGGGGTTAAGGACCATCCATGTGGATCACCTTCATGAGTCGGGAGATCAAGTTAGGTATGGGTGTGTGAAAGTGTAGTGTATAGGTGTAGTGTGTGTGTAAGTCGGCCCTTCACGAGACACGGAGCCACCCGGGGCAGTCTAAGGCCGAAGAGTCCTATAGGAACTCATCCTTCAAGCTTCCGCATTTGATTTCGACCCTCTAGGTGATTAGGGGTGCATAGTCGAGTTTGTGGAGTTTGAAGGGAGTTAAGAAGTGGTTTGAAATTCTAGATGGTGGATCCCGATTCTAGTCCTCTAAGATAGTCGAAGGGAAAGCCTGAAGGCTAGATCCTAAGCACTAAAAGAAGAAGAGAAGACCTCATCAAAATGAGGTCAACAAATGGACCCCCAATAGGTGTGGTGAGCTGATGGAGCACACCGCGCGTATTGGTGTTGACCGAAGCGATCAGTAAAACCAACACAGATGTCCAAGTGACAAACTTAGGTCGAAGTAGAAGAGTTTCCGTTGGGGAGTGTCAAGCATATCTCTGAAACTGGAGATTCCTGAACTCTCGTTGGGGAAAGGAAAAAAAATATGAATTCCAAATCACATGGTCTGGGGAAATTTTGATTTAGATTTTATTTTGTTTCAATTTAAGTTCTGATGTGTGAGTTTAGATTTCAATTTGGAGTTTCAATTTAGATTGAAGTTTGTCAAAATTAATTTGAAGGGATTTGATTTGAAATGAATATTGGAGTTTTGTGGTTTTAGATATAACACCTTCGATCACAAAAGAAAATTGAATTGATCAGATTGAATCATTACAATGAGGAGAGATCTCAGAGTCATGTGGTATTGGATGTAAAATCCTTAACCTCAAGAGTTTGATTTTTGATGTATTTCATTGCAATAGGGAAAGAATCCTAAAGCTATGCAGTCTCGGATGTAAAATCCTTAACCTCAAGAGTTTAATTTTTGATGTATTTCATTGCAATAGGGAGAGAATCCTAAAGCAATGCAGTCTCGGATGTAAAATCCTTAACCTCAAGAGTTTGATTTTTGATGTATTTCATTGCAATAGGGAAAGAATCCTAAAGCAATGCAGTCTCGGATGTAAAATCCTTAACCTCAAGAGTTTGATTTTTGATGTATTTCATTGCAATAGGGAAAGAATCCTAAAGCAATGCAGTCTCGTATGTAAAATCCTCAACTCCAAAAGTTTGAATTTGATGTATTTCATTGCGATAGGGAAAGAATCCTAAAACAATGCGATCTCGGATGTAAAATCCTCAACCCCAAGAATTTGATTTTGATGTATTTCATTGCAATAGGGAAAGAATCCTAAAGCAATGCAGTCTCGGATGTAAAATCCTCAACTCCAAAAGTTTGAATTTGATGTATTTCATTGCAATAGGGGAAAGAATCCTAAAGCAATGCAGTTTTGGATGTAAAAACCTCAACTCCAAAAGTTTGAATTTGAAGTATTTCATTGCAAAAGGGGAAAGAATCCTAAAGCAATGCAGTTTCGGATGTAAAATCCTCAACTCCAAAAGTTTGAATTTGATGTATTTGATCTTGTAAAGATCCGTAGTATTGATTTGAAAAGTGTGGAATTTTGGTGTTTCGAGAATTCCATGAAAGTTGTAAAAGGTTTTCATAGAAGGAAATATGTTAGGAGGGAGTATGTAGATGTTACATATCCCATCCAAAAGAGTTGATCGAAAGTTGATGGTTTAGATTGGATACAATTCCTCGCCATCAGATTCGATCCGTGTCAATGGAATCAACCGCTTTCATCCCAGACAAAGGGGAAGAGTAGAACGGATTGGATTTCAGATTTGGGAGATTGAATTTGAGATTGATTGAAATTTGATTTGAAATTTGATTTGAAATTTGATTTGAAATTTGATTTGAAATTTGATTTGAAATTTGATTTGAAATTTGGGAAGCTTGAATTCGAAATTTGATTTTGATTTGATTTGAAATTTGGAAGATCAAATTTGAAATTTGATCGAGATTGGATTTGAAATTTGATTGAGAATTTGATTTGAGATTTGAGTTGATTGAATTTGAAATTTGGGAGGATGAGTTTGAACTCGATTGAAATTTGATTTAAGATTTGATTCGAAATTTATGTTCATTTTGTCTGTCTTTTAATGATTCAAATTTTATTTTATCGTTTATTTAATGTTCATGTGAATTTGGTGTTCGTCATTTTTAGATTTTTAAGGAAAGTTTTCTTTTATTCTTTTTTTTATTTCTTTTCTGTTCTTTGTTCGAAGTTCATTTAACTTTAATGACATTTCCCAGTCAATTTGCACAAAAGAGGTGAAGGCCAAAAAAATGTGACATGGTCACTTTCATTCCAATCATGTTGAAGATACATCGTACAACTTGATCTGGCATATATTTCATACAATCCATGTAGACTCAAAAAGGACTATGTATGATCTTCGTCGATCCATCAAAAGAAGCATCCGTCAAAAATCTATGTCCGAATAGTGGGGTACATGGTTAATAACATCACCTTCCAAGCCATCCTTGGCAAGGATGCCGAGTTGGATGTACGTTGGAGGTGTGATATCTCCCATGTAACTCACGGCTCGTAAGGTCGGAGGCTCTCTAGCTCCGGGTCCAGTCGGAAATGGTAAGGTGTCTTCCTGTCGTCCATCCTTCGAAAGTAAGCGAGATCCGCTTCATTGGTACTCCTGGTATGCAATGCTTGGCGATATCCGCTCCGGTTGCCCTTCGGTATCATGACGGAACCTACGGTAAAGGTATCTTCAACGGCCCTCGGAACTCACTCGGGCTGCTATCCGGAGGTCGGATCCGAACATGATGTTACACTCGTTCGGGAAAGAGACGCGTACGAAAGGTCCGACAAAGACATGGTGATCTATGTGTGGGGGTATGCGGTCACCTACGCTTGTAGATGTTAATAATGCGATTATTGGGTATGCAATCTGCTGGCGGTACCCTCCATGTTATCAATCTCTTTACCATTCTCTTGATGACTAATGACATCGGATCCACTTGGCCATGACGGAGTATTCCCGGAGGGTTTCCTTCTGTCCTCCGCAAAGTTGTAATGACATCCACATTGTATTGTGATTCTTCCTTTCCACGGCATCCATCTCCGGGGTTACGAGTAGGTGTTTTCCCTTAGGCGGCCCGCTCGGCCCATTCTTTTCAAATCCGGATACAATCCATGATTTCGTTGTTGTTCATACTGCGAGAATACGTACGTATGTAGCTCGAGGCCCTCTAGTATATTGATTCTTCCGCCTCTAATTCTTTCGAAGTATTCAAAGGTTTTCTTTTCGACATTCCGCATTCTCTCCGGCTCGTATTCCGGGATGATGCGCAGATGGCGAGGCTCGGTGACATATTGTGGGATATACGGTTCAATCCCTTCACGTTCTCCTGTATACCTCGGCTCCTCGGGGATGATGCTCGTCGGGACATCCCCGGGGTTGCTTCGCAACAAGGTCATGCGTTGCTGGTGGTTCTATCCGGTGGCGTGGTAGCCTTCTTTCTTCGGTCTTTGTGAGATTTCCACGGTTCTTTTCGTTATCCTAGGAGCTGGCCTCCTTTCTTGAGGTTCTGGTGAACCGGTGTCCTTGAAGTGTGTGTACGACACTAGCAAGCTTGTCTCGTCGCGCTGGTCCGCAGCTAGTTTGGTTAACATCTTACAGATACGGCGATTCTTATTTCTTCGTTGTGTTGCTGTGAGAGTAGCTCTTCGAACTTCTTCAATGTCTGTGGGCGTGGCGCTGACAAGCCTGCCTTCTGCTGTAGCGACTACAGACTTCATTTTCTTGTCTTCTTCAATGTTTGCTTTTCTTTTCTTCTTCTTTGGATTGGTGGCTTGGGCCACCCACTTTCATCCTTGTCCGCCGGGCGGTTCTTCTCGGTCAAGCGGGACCCGAGTCACTTTCCTTCTACTGTAGGCCCGCGGTGCGAAATCCGAGTCAATCTCTATTATCGCTCCATCTTTCACCCTCTTTTCATCGAGTGCAAGGCTTACGCCATTCTTAAAGTTCAGGACCAACCGCCCGTTCGACATTTCCCTGCAAAGAGACAAGGAAAATGATCAGGGGTTGTACTAAGAACAAGAACATTAAGAAAATGTTTATTAAAGACATTTTTTTATTACTTCTTGTATTTTTAAATTTAACAGGAATGAAGTAGGATAAGATCAGGGAAGAGATTTTGATTTGGAAAAGAAAACCAGGAAAACTTAATTATCATGACTTTATTTATTTTAGCACATTTTATTATTTTTTTGGGTTCGGACCCAATCATAAGTAATTACTTTGCCCGTGTTTCTTAGGGTTGAAGAATTCATTCCTTCGAAACATCAGGTAGCGTAATACTTTTTCAAGTATCGTCCGTTGATCGAAGCATATGTCGTTCTCCACTAGCAATTCACTAGCCGGTAGGAACCTCCCGAGTATACTTGCTTCGACCACAAACGGTCCTTCCCAAGTGGGTTCAAATTTTCCTCCTATCTTGCGATGTGCGAGAATAGGTCTCTTGAGAACGAGAACTAAGTCACCAACTTTGAAGGTTCTTGGGCGGACCGGTTGTCATGGGCTTGAACCATCTTAGCTTGGTATAGTTCTAAATTTTGTTGCGCTGCAAGTCTTTTCCCTTCCGAGCTTTCTAATTCTTCTAGTCGTAATTTGGCGTTCTCTTCGTCGTGATCTTGTTTGCAACTCGCAATTACGAGTGAAGGAAGTCGAACCTCTAAAAGGTAACATCGCCTCGAACCCATACACCGGAGCGTAAGGTGTAGCTTGAGTAGGAGTTCGAAGGTTGTCCGGTAGGCCCATAAGGCTTCTAACAACTTCTCGTGCCAATTTCTCTTATTATCGTCAGAAGTTTTCTTTAAGATTTGAACGAGAGTTTTATTAAAAGCCTCAGCGAGGCCGTTTGCTCTTGGGTAGTAAATTGTTGAGTATCGCCAGTCGATTCTGTGTCTCCTGACAAAATTATTGATTTGCGTGCTTCTGAATGCTGACCCATTATCCGAGATAATCCTGCGAGGCACTCCGAAACGGTAGACAACTTGGTTCTTGAAAAACTATAGCACGTGGTGTGCTTTCACTTCTCTAAGTGGAACTGCCTCTGCCCATTTGGAAAAGTAATCTGTAGCCGCAAGAATGAAGCGATGTCCTTTTGAAGATAGTGGTTCTATTGGACCCACTATATCTGTGCCCCAACATTCGAATGGCCGCGACGCAATTGTCGGATGTAGCACATTTGGAGGTTGGTGTAGAACCACTCCGTGCACTTGGCATTGGTGACGGCTCTTGGAGATTTTCATGCGGTCGGTCATCATCGAGGGCCGGTAGTACCCTAGTCTTTTAATTTTCATTTTCATCTTCGGACCCGTCGGTGAGCGCCACGGAGTCCTGAATGCACCTCTTTAACAATTTCATGGGCCTCGGACCCGCTTAGGTACCTTAGCCACATTTGATCGAAAGACCTTACGTATAATGTGTTGTTTATTAATGCGTAAGACGAGTTCTTTTCTTGATACGATGGGCTAGCGACCTATCGTCCGGTAGCTTTCCTGTTTGCGAGTAGTCTACTAATGGCGATCGCCTGATCTTACGTGTTTTACGTCTTCTTCTGTAATGATCCTTTTTCTTTTTGTATTTGTGAATTGTGTCTATGTCGAGTCGTGATAGGACTCGACGTCCGTGAGCTGACACTTCCATCGACTCATCTTGCAAACGAGCAAATTCTTTTGCGAGGCGAGCTAACGCATCCGCTAAAGCATTTTCTTTTACGGGAATTTTGTAGATCGTCACATTTGGAATTTGTTCCAACAAGCTTGTATGGCATACTTGGAAGTATTGCTTGAGTCTTGGCTTTAAAATTCTGTACTTGTCCGCGATCTGTTGAATGATTAACCGTGAATCCCCGTAGATGTTGATGTACTGTTATCCCCATTTGAATGGTTAATTCCAGTCCCGTTATGAGGGCTTCGTATTCTGCTTCATTGTTTGTACACGGTTCTGTCGAGTGGTAGGAGTATCTTAACATCCCCCGCTCCGGTGTTATAAAGATTAGCCCGATTCCTGCCTTACAGGGCACTATCACTTGCGATTCTTCGTCTTTGTGTGCTGAAGATGCTCCGTCGAAATATAATTCCCAACGTCGATCATCAGGGTCTTCTAGGCTCATTATTTGTTCATCTGGCAAATCGTCATTGAGAGGAGATTCACGCTGCGAAGGGTGTCTTGCGAGGAAGTACGCTAAGACTTGTCCCTTCACGGCACGAAGAGGCACGAAAGTTATATCCAATTGCAATAATATCATTGACCATCCGGCAAGTACGTCGGAAAGTGTTGGACGGGTCATCGAGTATTGCAATGGATTAAATTTCGAGATCGGAGTTGACCTTATGAGAAAGCATGTAGTGCCTGAGCTTTTGAGCGGCGAAGATCGGGGCCGAACAATGTTTTTCAATTGCGGGATACCTTACTTCCGTCGGAAGTAAATGACGGCTTAAGTAGTAAAGAGCATTTTCTTTACCCTCATCATTGACACAGGTTAACGGGGCTCCGAGAGAGTCGTCTAAAGCCGCGGTGTAAAGTAACGGCGGTTTACACGAGACTGGAGGCTGCTCGGACGGGAGGTGTCATTAAATATTGTTTAATGTCCTCGAAGGCCTTACGGCATTTCTCTTCCCAAATAAATTTGGCGTCCTTTTTGAGCTAGTGCGAGAAAGCTGACACACTACGACAAGTTTGAGATAAAGCGTCGAAGATATGCCGGCTTCCCTTGAAAGGATCGTAGTTGTTTTAAGGTTTTGGGAGGCGGCATTTCTAAGATAGCTTTAATCTTTTCCGGGTCGATTTCAATTCCACGATGTCGGACAACGAATCCTAAGAATTTCCGGAGGTGACACCGAAGGCGCATTTTAAGGGATTCATCTTAAGGTTAAATTGTCTTAATCGTTCGAAAATAATTCTCAAATCATACGAGTGGTTTTCCTTTACTTTGCTTTTGATGACCACATCGTCCACGTAGCATTCGACTTGATTGTGGATGAGATCATCAAAAATTCTTGTCATCGCTCTCCGGTATGTTGCTCCTGCGTTCTTCGGTCCGAATGGCATCACTGTGTAGCAAAATACTCCGATCGGCGTTACGAATGTCGTAAGCTTTTCATCATCTGGAGCCATTTTTATCCGGTTGTATCACGAAGATCCATCCATGAATCGGAATATCTCATGTGTCGAAGCAATGTCGATCATTAGATTCCGGGATCGGTAGAGGGAATTCATCTTTTGGACATGCCTTGTTTAAATCTCTGAAGTCCACACAAATTCCGATCCGACCATTCTTCTTTACGTCGGCACCACATTGGCTAACCAAGTCGGGTATTGTTCTTCACGGACAAATTTAGCGTCTACTAGCTTTTTAACTTCGGCTATGACTTGTTGTTCGATATCTAGACGCATTCTTCTGGGACCTTGTCTGACGGGGACATAAGTAGGATCCACTCCTAGCTTATGGACTGCGACCTCTGGAGCTAATCCTGGCATCTCATCGTAGTTCCAAGCAAAACAGTCTTTAAATTTCATTAATAACTTGATCATTTCTTTGTAGTCTTCTTTATTGAGTAAGGAGCTAACAAAGGTAGGTCTAGGCTCTTCGCTAGTACCTAAGTTAACTTCCGTTAACTCATCTATTGTAGATTTAATTTCTTCTTCGAATTACGGCGGAGCGTCTCCGATTTGTATATCTTTGAGTTCGTACGTAGTTTCCATGCGGTTTTCATTAGGCTCGCAAGTGACAACCAAGCAAAATTCAGTATCGTCAACTGATCCTACTGTGCCAAATCCGAGTCCATACTTTGAATTGGGTGGACGACCGGAGTTATTCCATAATTTTTCAAAACGGTTCGATTGACCTTTTGTCCATTGCCGAGGTAAGAAGCCACGTTGAATTAAATTTTGAACACAGGGAGAGTACCACTCAAAGGTAATTCCATTAATTCGATGAAGTGACATCTTCAAATTGTACATTATTTCAGTTTTGGAGGAAGAAGCACCACGGTAGAATTTAATTGGCTTTGCATCGTCGCTACGTACCTCTTTGACCACCATACCCTCGATCTTGTTAGAATGGATCGGGGTTAGGGTCATAGTATGTACGTAGTGGTTAATCTTCTCGTACATTGATTTGTATTCTTCATTCTTTTCATCTTCGAGGGAGATCTTGAATTGCGGCTTCTTCCGACTTATTGTTGCTGCTTCCTGCTTGATTTCTTTTTCTTCTTCAGAACTATCTTCCCAATCAACATTGATGGCTGGTTTCCTCTGTCCAACTTTCCTAGCGTCTTTGCCATGACCTCGTCCCCGGCCTCGACCTCGGATGCGAGTTGTGGAGAAACCTTCACCATCTCGCCGGAAGGGAGTGGTGAGTGACTGTTGGACTAGAACTTCAGGTTCTTCATTGTCCCGAACTTTCTTTGCTTCATTTGTTACGGTATCTCTGGAGAAGATTGTTTTCTTCGGTGGTGCATAATAAGGCTGCATCTTCATGGATTCCAATTTCATGTACGGAGAATGGTTGTAAGTCACCTTTGATGCCTTGTTCCCCTCCATCGTAGTATTTGATGCACTGATGTAGAGATGATGGCACCATCCTGTTTTCATGTATCCATGGTTGGCCCAGTAGAGCGTTGAACGACATTTCTGAATCAATTATGTGAAATTTTGCGGTTGTCTTTGCTAAGTCATCAGTCTTCATTAGTAGCGTTATTGACCCGAGGGCTCTTTCTCCTTTCTGGTTGAATCCTCTTAATAACATTTTGTCGGCCTCGAGCTCGCGAGCATCAATTTCCAAATATGCTTAGTGTTCGGAGACTCATTATATTGATTGATGCTCCTGGATCCACCAATACTCTGGAGAGCGTAAACTTCCCAATTGTAACTGAAATGTACAATGGTCGGTTGTGATCTGCTGTCCCAAGTAGTAGGTCATTGTCCATGAAGGTAACACCTCGCTGTTCCTTTAACGAGCAAACCTCATCTAAGGAATCTCCGGCCATTTGAGCTAAGCAAATTTCCGGATCAAGTAAGGCCTTGATCGAGCTTCTCTCATCTCCTTTGATAAGATGAGAGCATCGTAGATGCTCAGTTTGGCTGGTAGTTTCCTAAGATGGGCTAGCACGTTGTAATCCACTTTATTTTCATGTGTCTCGGCTTCTTCTCGAATGGGTATTTCTTCTGCTGGGGTTGGCCCTTCTTGAGCAACCACCTGCTTTCCTTTGTCTTTTGGACCCATTCTCGGAGGTATAACTCTTCCACTTCTTAAGTTGACTTCTGTAATTTCTTCTGAATATAGTGTTGAGCTTGCCGGTGTCTCCTCTACGAATCGGAATGACGGGCTCTTCCGGATTAACTTCGGAATGCGAAGGCTCTAACTCTATTGTGATTGGAGCTCCTCGAAACTCGCGAGATAGATTCGTTGCTTGTTGAACTCTCATAGCCTCCTTGATGGATGTCTTCTTCGTTATTTTGCTCGTCGAGATCGTGTATGATTTGAGAATTGTCATTGGTATCGAAATCGACGTCCGGATTGTCGCTAGTTACATAATCGTTAGAAACAGTCAAAACGTAGCCAACGCCATCACCCTTATCATTATATGATCCCACCGAAGTGAGCGAGATAATTGTACGAGTCGAGAGGTTCGAGGGATTTCTCCCCGAGATCGAAACAACTATCCTAGGATAAGCGGCCCCTAGTCTAGCCTTAGGAGTCTCGGTCCTCTCTTCTTCGTCGATTTTCTTCTTCTCTTCGATCGTCTCCTGTTGAGGTGGTTCTTCATCGCAAGTGATAGTACCGGCTTCACGGGTTTTGAACTACGAATTGAAGCTCGCACCGAAGCGGTTTGGATGTTGTCTAAAATCTTTTCGAAGACCTTGTCCGAGCGGTAGTCCATCCATCGTCAGTCGTATAGGGATCTATCGGAATGATGGGATCAGTTGAGATAACATTGACGGAACCTCCTTTCTTGGGTTCCTTCATGTACTCCTTCGGGATTGTTATATTCCCTTTCTGAAGGTTGTCATTGAGCCAACTTTTGAAGGTAATGCAATCTTCTATCTTGTGCCAAGCATCCGGTGGTAGGGGCAAAAGTTGGGATCACCTTTCTTGTTGACTTCCTCTCGGTCTCTTAGGCTCCGGCAGTTGGAAATGCGGAGTCTTCATCGGACTACGGAACATTTTCGGCACTTGCTTCATTCTTGAACGGATATTCTCTGCTCGAAGCTCCCTTAATGTACGTTGCGGACGAGGCGGTTGTTCATGCTTGTGGAGATGAGCGATAGGCTGGGTCGGGGTTCTTGTAGTTACTGTTGGGGTTATTGTGGCCGTTCTGGTGGTATTTGTATCGGTTGCTTGCCTTTGTCAACTACTGCAACGATCCCGGATTTCTTTTCAAAAGTCTTCACAGGCTTTTGCTTGTCCGTCTTGTCGGCGAAACTTAATTGCTTCGCCTCTTCTTGCAAGCTCCCGGCCTTGCTTTACTACTTCTCGAAAGTCTTAATAGCGAATCCTTTGAGGAGAAGTGCTATCGGGCCGTGAATGCTTTTAAGTAAAATGCCGACTGCATGTTGTTCTTGTAGTTGTGGTTCACACTTCATGCTTAAGTTCCTCCATCGAAGTATGTAATCCACCAAAGTTTCGTTCGGCTTTTGTTTCTCTACCACTAAATCACCTATAGTGATGTGGTGCTGAGCTCCGGCGAATCGCTTGATGAAGAGGTTCTCTAGTTCTGAGAACGTCTTCACCGAACCATTTGGTAATTCTGCATACCAGTCGAAGGCGATCCCTGACAGACTGCTGACGAACTGTCGGAAGAGTAGTGCATCGCTCCCGCCGGCATTGCAACAACTGGCACGAAAGTGTGCAACATGCTGTCGGGGGTTCCCGGTTCCATCGAAGGTCTTGAACAGTGGTGGTACGAAGCCTTTTGGGTACTGGACAGCGTCGAATTCTTCTGGGTAAGGTCTACCCGTCCGAATGGATGTCCTGCTCTTTGATTGTGCTAAGGCTTCTCGCACCTGCTTGTTCCACCAAGCTCTTGATATCCTTTTCGGGGATCATACTTTATGTTGTATCCTTTTTCGGTGATCATCCCAGTTGACGGATGTAATCTCCTTTCCTCCGTCTGCGATGTGAATGACCTGCGGGGTGTCTCTCTTTGTGATTGCACTTGACTGCGGAGAGTGGCTAGAGCTACGGCCAT
Source organism: Papilionanthe hookeriana x Papilionanthe teres (assembly GCA_022702705.1). Classification (NCBI taxonomy): domain Eukaryota; kingdom Viridiplantae; phylum Streptophyta; class Magnoliopsida; order Asparagales; family Orchidaceae; genus Papilionanthe; species Papilionanthe hookeriana x Papilionanthe teres. The sequence goes on along the minus strand of CM040425.1, from coordinate 128,771,980 downwards.
CTCTTCCATCCTTTTCGCCATTTGGGCGATCGTGTCGTCTTTCTCCTGAAGGCTGCCTTCTCATCGGTTCGGCTCCTCTCTTTCGCGGCTGCGGGAGCACCTTGTGAAGTGATGAAGCTCGTGTTTCGACCATGTTGATTTCGCATATTCGTCGTCCATGAACTCCGATGAATCAATCTCGTCTCCGAATTTCTCTTCTCTCTCTTTTGCTAATCGGCGGATATCAGTTCTCAACTTTTCCATGGCATCTTCTAGCGGGCCTTTCTGTGCGTCCTCGCGGTTGTCATGCGATAGCTGCCAGGTCCCCTTCTCACGAGTCCCCTTTATCGCAGTAGCACTTTCTTCGGATTCAAGTCTCTGGCGAGACTTTCTTTCTCGAGTTGTTGTTTCGATCTCAGTCGCCCAGGTAGTGGGATGCCATACCATCTTTCTAGCAGCGGAAGGTCTAGGACCGGATGGTACTGTCGACCGAATCTTGGAAGGTGGTATCCTCCCTAATCTGTAATCCTGAGATGACGACAGGCGGACTAGTCTTCATTCTTTTACTTGGCTTTTCTGTCACGATGGCGGGTTCTACTCGGGGCCCAAGACGAGATTTGACTGGCACCCACCCTATCCTTCGTAGAATCTCTGATACGAGGCACTTTTCCTTCTTTGCTAACTTCTCTATCAAAGTTTGCAGTCGAGAAAACGGCGTAGTTCTAGTCCTTTTCTTGCGGCTATCGTTGTAATATGCGGGTTGAGGTAATGCGGCAGCAATCTTGCGAACATTTTCTTCATCTTCTACGGCGGAGAGGGGATGGAACTGCTTCCTCCCAAAAGTGGTATGTATTCGGGCGGCGGTGTATATTCGGCAGCGGTGTATATTCCAGCGGCGGTGTATATTCGAGCGATTCTGGGATTTCCTCCGGGAAAGCAATTTCGGCGGCTACGGCTTCTCTAGCGATCCTTCTACTTGTTTGTTCTTTGGGTCCTTGTCGGTGATGGAATTCTTGAGCTGGACTCGATTTCGAAAACAGAAGGTCTCACAGGAAGATCTGTACCCTCCACGGTAACAGGTTCACCATAATTCTAGATTTCTTTCCCCTTTAATTTGGTAGAAGTCGGGTAGGTGCAGAAACAACTAGACCAGTGGGGGTAGTAGGAACAGTCCTCCTGCTGACAGCAGTACTCCTCTCAGTCGGGATCTTTTGCAGGGGAGGAAACTCTTGGGTCGACTGAGGTTGAACTCGATCGGCGGCTTCTTAGGTTCGGATACCTTGTTCGTCGGTGTGAAAAGGGAAACGTCGGTGATCTTGACATTCGTGTTTTCAAATCCTTGTCCAAATCGGATGATCCCATTGTCGGGCAGCTCATCCTTATAGACAGCGAAGTCCAGTCCATTCGTGAAGGAGAAAATCAGCTTTGGGGCTTCCATTTCGCGGGGTAGATTCTGGTTGTCGATCCCGAGTTATGCTTCTTTTCTTTAGGACGAAAAGAAAGGAATTGAAAAGAGTCCGAACACATTCTTGTTCATGTATTTATAAGAAGGAATCATTTATTAAAAGAATCACTTATTAGAGGGTTTGTTTATTCGAACGGAATGTTCGAAAGGTGTAGAGAAGGTAAGGAATCCGATTCGGAGTTGGAATGGAAAAGAAAGTCTTATGCAAGACTTCTCGACTCGAAGGATCACTCTAAACTAACACCTATTGGGGGTCCACCCCACCTCGGAAATGAGGTAAAAGGATCTCGGAACCTCTCTGTTTAGGGGTGTCTAAACAGTGGCTCCTAAATCCGAGAGAATGTTGGTTATACTTGTTCAAGGTAGAAATGAACATAGTAATCCAACGGAAAGAAGGGTAGTTTGACCCATTAAGGACATGGATACACTACCGATTTTTGAAAGCAGAATTATCTGATTATAAAAGAGAGAGGAATTTTCCCCAGCGGAGTCGCCAGAAGTTGTCGGCATATTTGTAGGTTAAGTGTTTTATTTTGAAAAGGGGGTCGCCTAACAGAAATTGTCTGCGAATTTTAAATTTTAAATTTAATTTAAATATATATATATAATTTAGAAAGTAGCATTTGATTTTGAAAATAATTTTAAGTTTGAAAATCTTAAGATATGAAATCAAACTGATCTCACATCCCGAATAGTTTACTTAAACGAGCACCGCACCACAAACCGTGTATCTACCCCGAAGAATAGACATACTGCTTGGTAATGGGGCTCGATTAAATAAACTAGAAAGGTTTGTGACATCCGTTTGGTCTGCGAACCAATTTTATAAGCCGACAAATTCCTCTGCTTAATATGAAAGCATTAAACAGGGTTTATATTACACAGGTTCTTAAAATTCCCTATAAGGGCAAGCCCCTATAGTTAATTACATCTTAAGTGACGGGAATCACCTAAGAAAACTCTCGATAATGATCGATAATTCGCTCTCAAGAATTTCAAAGTTTAAGTTTTCAAAGGATTGAATTTTGGAATTTCAATAGGGAATGGATCAAGTTTGGAACATTTTGTTTTGGGAATTCAAAGGAAGAAATGTAGGAGAAATCGCAGATTCGAAGTGAACTTCGGCAATTTCCCGACTATCCTATTGTTTGGATTGAATTTAGGAAAGTCCTAATATTTATTTAATGTTTTGATCTTGCCAATTTTAATTAATTAGGACTTATATTTGTATGATAAAATCACACAAATAGCCTTGAAGATGTGAGGGTTTATGTCGTATCGGACGACTTCCTCGGAATCCTAAAACCGGTTAGGGCTTAATTTGCAATGCAAATGCCTAACAAAAGGTTGAGGATTTATGTTGCACTAGGCAAACTACCTCGAAGTTCTATGGCTTGGTTATTTAATTCTAGGAATGTTTTACTGATGTAGAGTTGTTTTTACTGATGACGATGGCCGTGCTGCCCACAATGCTCCGAGCTCTTTGTTGTTGCAGAGGTTTAGTTATAGAAGTCATAAATCAGGAGATGAGAAAGGTGTTTTGGTTTAGAGAAAATCTTAATTTCTAAGTGTTTTTTACGTTTTAATTAAAACAAATCTCAAAGTTGATTATAACGACACCGGTTAAGATCCCACGGTTCCATCCTTCCGGCATCATTATTTTTATCGGATTCACTTAGTCTAGATGAATTTGCTAAACTCAACTGAATGAGTTCCACACTTTCATTTAGACCGTGGGAAATCCCGTTAGCAACACGTAGGTTACATCATCCGAGGTATTCACGATCATCCAATAGGATGTTTTAATTTAGTTGTAATTGTAGTTTTGTGTTACGTTTGTGATTAAATTTTGAGTTGTTTTATATTTTGAAATGTTGTGGCGGTGAATTTTATCTTGCAATAACTTTTAACTTAGTTTTGGTTTCGGTTTTAGGGACTATCCTAAAGGTGTGGGTTTTCATGCAACAGTTGTTTATCATGCAAGAAAAGTAAATGCGATGCGATTAATGAAATTGCAATGATGTAAATTGCAATAAAATAAAAGCGTACCTGGAGGGTCTTCCCGTCATCCCAAGTTGCACTCAAAACACAATTAGAATATTTAAGCAAGTTCCTAGGTAAAGCTAAGGTAAGGGTTATGGTTTTCTACCAAATTCCTAATCCTATAGCTAGTCATTTCCTATGACGTCTAGGTTCCTTGTGTTTTTGGTTTGAAGACGATTTTCTTCATCAAAGAACAATTAAATTCAATTGTTCTTATAAACATCCTATCATATTGAGAAAGTGTTTAAGAAGAATCTTAAACATCTTTTCAATATTGCTAGAATTGTTTTAAGTCGAAATGAATTTAATTATACAAATGAATTAATCGTCCAAGAATCTCAAGTTTTGTTTTCTTGCTCAGTGAACTAGGACATTTGAATATCCTATAGGTGAAGTAACATTTCATTTAATATTCTGTTTAGGAGTTATGATAACTAAAGCTTTTGAGGGTAAATTGGTGTTCAAATGGTTTGTGATTTAGTTTAATTTCAATTAATGAGTTTAAATTTGGAATAGTGTTCAAGTTATTTTAGATTTAATTTCCTTCTGTTTTAGGTGATGATATATTTAATTCAACTTAATTTAATTTAATTTAATTTAATTGAGTTTTAATTCTATTCAATTTAATTCAATTTAGTTTGATTTGATGTTACATTAAATTAATTTGATTTGATTTAATTTTAATTTAATTTAATTTAATTTAATTTAATTTAATTTAATTTAATCTTTTATTTGATTCAACTTTTAATTTTAATTTAATTTAATCCAATTTAATTTACTTAATTTAATTTAAAATTTAATTTAATTTTATTTTTAATTTTAATTGAAATTTTTAAAAGAGTTTAATAATTTAATTTTAGTTTAATGATTAAGTCTTTTAGTGTTTTGAATTTGAGTTATCATTTTAATTAAGAATTGAATATTAATGAGATAATTAATTTAGGGATTTTTAAATTAAAGAATAAATCTCTTCCTAATAATTTCCCTATTTTAATAATTCCAATTTTATTATTCTTCCAAATTTAATCAATTATTTAATTAAGGTTTAATTATTTTGAATTGCCTAATGGGTTTCTACCCTTTAATTATTTAAATTTCAATCATCCAAATCAGATTAGGATCAAATATTTTACTTGTTAATTTTATTAAACCTAAAGTTTTAATTAAGGGTTAAAATTTTAATTACCACTTTACCCTTTTAAGCTTAATAATTTTATAACTCACTAAATTGAACTCAAATGAACTTGAAATTTTTATGTGACTTCACTCATATACCAGTAAAGACATGAGAGGAGAAAATGTGATTTTTCTGTATTTAATTTATTTATATAATTATTTTTGGTAGAAAATAGAGATTTCGAAGGAAAATTTAATAACATGACCAAGGGAAAGTTTTTGTCCTTAAGAAAATTAGGGAACATTCCTAATGACCAGAGGACCACTTGGACCAATTTTGGTGATTTTTTGAATTATATTATTTTTATTATAATTATTTTAAATTTTGGAGTGTTAATTAATTTAAAAATAAAATAAAGGTTGAAAAAAGAACTTTATATTTTTCAAAAATCTCTCTGATATCAAGGAAATCAGAGAATCAAATTTTGCAATTTTCTGATTTTTCTATGATTTATTATTATTATTTTAGTGAAAATGCTAGAAAATACATTTTTTTAATTTTAAAATTACCCTAGAGCTTTAAAATTTAATATCTCACTAAATAGACCTAAGAAAAATATGGGGTATGTTCCTAAGTGATTAAAATTCAAAATGTGACATTTTGGTGAATTTTATTATTTTTGTGATTTTTATTATTTTTTAATTATTAAAAATATTAAAATAATATTAAAAATCAACTTTTTTATAAAATTGAAATTTTAATTTTCTTAAATTTCCCTAATATCAGAGAGGCTCCAAAACCAATTTGGTGAATTTTTGAAAGATATTTTGAAAGTTATGAATTTTTAAAGTTTAAAATGACTAAGTGGCTTAATCAACCCATTTAGTAGGGCTAAGCAAGTCCAATTGACCTCAAACTTTTATGGTGGATTCCTCTAATCCTAAAGGTCAGTGGAGAATTGATTTCAAGTCAATTTGATGTATGGTTAGCTCTAATTAATTAGAGACCTATTTTGGGTGTTTAAGCCGATTAGGGTTATTTTAAATGAACTAACTTCAAAACCTATTTTTCCTAGGGTCCTCTAGTCATAAGGAACATCACCAAATTTTCCTAGAATTTATTTCACAACATGCTATTTATTGGAATTAAAATACTCAAAACAGTAACATGAATTTGAAAAATCAATAACTTTTCATAGGGATGGCCTCTGACTTTGGAAAATTCAGGGAATGTTCCCAAATTCAGAGGCTTCAAAAGCCCTATGGCCTCATGCCATGGTGAATTGTATACATGCATAGAGAATTAAAAATATGCAGAGAGTAAATAAATTATTAAAAATAAAATACTTGATGAAATTGAATAATTTCTTTTCCACATTATTCTCCTATATTCACTGAGCAAGAGGGTATTTTTATTTTATTTTTATGATTTTCCTACACAAAGTTATGAATTTTTGAAGTTTAGGGAATTAAATAAATAGAAAATACCCCTAATTTTCTATTTATCCAAGTGGCGCCACGTCATCCTCGGCATCTCCGAACGCACAAGCGTCGCGCTCCCATTCGACGCCGCAGCTTGAGTCAGCAGCCCGAGCCCCGCGGTTCTCGTACCGTCTCCTGGTCCGACGCCATCCGAGCCGTCCGTCCGCGCGTGTATTGAATGGACGACATCCGTTCATCGTCCCCAGCGTCCTTACCGAGAGCCGTCCACACTAAATCCCTAAGATCTCACTCGATACTCGATGGATTTTCATGTTCTTATGCTACTATGGATTCGTCTTGAGAAGACGAACACATCCATACGGTTTATGTGGGATGAAATTTACGCAATAGAAATGGAGAATGTTCGAAGCTCGGGAAGAAGAGTGAGGCCATACCTTTGCTCGAGAGAAGTGTGGCTTCGTTCGAGGGTTGTTACACCTTCGATTGGATCCCGACAAGCTCCGGATGAAGTCTCCTGGTGCAGTGAATTGCCTAGGTAGGATTTCGACCACGGTCGATCACAAAGCTTGGAGGGTCGGAGCAATTGGGTGGCTCTGGAGATGGGGCTTTTGTCGGTGGACACCTTCCCTTGGTGCGGTGAAGGTGTAGAACCAATCAATTTGGGGATTGGCTCACTGTGGAGAAGTGTCCTGGTTTTGGGCTTGGATTTCAACTCTGAAATTGAGCTCACAGAGAAGAAATGGCTGGGGGATTTCAGTGAGGATCAAGTGCTCTATGTATGGGGAGTAGTCTGGAACAATTTTGGCAGAGTTTCCTTAAGGTTTTGTTTCAGCACCTCTCTTGGCCGAGAGGGGTGGTGTTTAAATAGGAGAGGGTGGATGGCTTCCCAGGGAGAGTTAGGGCTTGGGATCAGCTGCTCTTGGCAAGAGAAGAACTGCTATAATGGCCACTGGGGATGGGGCAGCTCGGCAAGGGAGAATTCCAAAGTTGGCTCACATGTGAGCTCTCGGCCATGGTGTTTTCCGGCGGCTTGGTGGCCGGCCGGCCTGGCATGGGTCACCCTCAAGGTCAGGTGGGTCGGGGTCGGGACTTGGTGCAAGCAATTGGCAAATGCCATGTGTAAAGGCTTTGATCCAAAGTGGAATGGGGCATGGCTAGTTTTGAGCCAAAATGGGTCAACCCACCCATTTGGGCTTGGTGCACCCCTCAAGGTGGCTTTGGATGCTATGGGGGATCAAAGGGATCAGCTGGTTTGGCATGGAGAAGTCTCCATCCAAATATATTTGGATTAAATTTAAGTTTAGGTGAAACATGATTAAGGCTAATGAGCTTTAGGGATTAAGGAAAGCCCTCCCTCTTCTTACCCAATATGGCATGGTGGAGTGTCCAAGGCTCTCATGGCTCACATGTGGCTCATGCATGGCTTCATGGCTCACCTTTGGCTTGGCAAAATGTTTGGTCGATTTCATGAAAATGGATTTTAGGAATTTTTGGTAATTTGATGGAAATTTGTATGAAACTTGATTTGGAATGATTTGATGATGAATTTAGGACTTAGGGAATGGCTTTTATTAAGTGGATGGCAAGTGGAGATGTCATGTGGGCTTTAGGGTAGATTTTGGGCTTTTTGAAATGGTTTTAGATGGGCTTTTAAGATGGTTTTAGGAAAGTGGGCTTTTGAATTTTAAAATGGATTTTGGGATGAAATTTTGGAAAAGGCTTGGGCTAAATAATTGTTGGGTTTAGCTCATGGATGTGTCATGAGTGACTTGAAGCAAATTGGGGGTTATTTGGGTTTGATTTGGGTTGAATTTGGGTTCTTTTGGTGAATGGGCCAATATAGGTCCAAGTGGGCCAAGTTGGGCCAATGTTGGGCTAGGGTTGAAATTGATGTAAAATTAATGTTGAGAAATGTTTATGGGGGTGTTTCAAAGAGGTTTTGACTTTGGTTGGGCTTTGATTTTGGGGTTTGGGCTCATTTGGGTTAGGCTTGGGTTTAGGTCAAAATTGGGCCTTTTAGCTTTGGGTTGAATTTGAGTGGGGTTTGGGTCTAAATATTGGGCAAATCATGTTAGTGTTTTGTTTGTAGGGATATTAAGGAAGATTTAGAAAAGATTTGGGGTTAATTGGAGTTGAATTGGGTGAGTTTGGGTTAGGTTTGTGTTTAGGTCAAAATTGGGCTTTAAGGCCAAAAGTGAAATTGGATCCAAATGTCAATCAAATTGGACTTGGATTTGGTCTAGATTGGTGTTGGGAATGTTGAATTGAAGTTTAGAATTGAATTAGACCAGAATTTGGCTCAATTTGGTAGGTTTGGTTTGACATTGGGTTCACTTAGGGTTAAAATGAGTCAAATTGGGGGTTTTGACAAAAGTAGGGTAAATTGACAAAATTGGCCCATGGTGTAGTTGAACAAAAATGAAATTGGGAATATTTGGGATTTTCTGGAATTTTCTGGAAATTTTTGAATTTTTGGATTTTTGGGTCGAAGGGGTATTTTGGGTATTTGGAGGGTATTGGGAGGTATTTTTGGAATTTTTGGTATTTTTGGGTATGGATGATCAATTTGAGTGATGTGGAAATGTTTGGGATTGATTTTGAGGAATTTTGGGTGATTTGGAAATTTTGGAGGATTTCAAGGGTTTTGGGTAGGTTAGGCGGGTGTAGGGTCCCGGGGGTCAAAAATCAAAAATTTGGAAAATTGAAGATTGGGTAAATTTGAGTGGAATGAAATCATTTCGGTTGAGCCATGAAGCCATACCAAGCCCACATGAGCCATGAAGGGACTCATTTGAGGCATCCACTATGTTGTTCCTAACCCTCTTAGCCAAGGGCTTAGGGGTTAAGGACCATCCATGTGGATCACCTTCATGAGTCAGGAGATCAAGTTAGGTATGGGTGTGTGAAAGTGTAGTGTATAGGTGTAGTGTGTGTGTAAGTCAGCCCTTCACTAGACCAGGCCACCCAGGGCAGTCCTAAGGCCAAAGAGTCCTATAGGAACTCATCCTTTAAACTTCCACATTTGATTTCAACCCTGCAGGTGATTAGGGGTCTATAGTCGAGTTTGTGGAGTTTGAAGGGAGTTAAGAAGTGGTTTGAAATTCTAGATGGTGGATCCCAATTCTAGTCCTCTAAGATAGTCAAAGGGAAAGCCTAAGGCTAGATCCTAAGCACTAAAAAGAAGAAGAGAAGACCTCATCAAAAATGAGGTCAACAATGGCGTGGAAGTGGATCCTGCAAAAATTCATATTATAGAAAAATTACCACCTCCAACAACTGTGAGAGGGTTAAGAAGCTTTTTGGGACATGTAGGATTCTATAGGTGATATATTAAAGACTTTTCAAAAATTACTAAGCCTCTATACCAACTTTTGGAGAAATATAGAAAGTTTGATTTTAATGATGAATTCTTAAAAGCTTTCAATCTATTGAAAGAAAAATTAATTGCTGCACCTATAATGGTTTCACTTGACTGGGAGAAACAATTTTAATTAATGTGCAATGCTAGCAATTATGCTATTGGAGTAGTTTTAGGGCAAAGACATGACAAAATGTATAATGTTATATACTATGCTAGTAAGACTCCTGCTAATGCTCAAATTAATTACACCACTACTGAATGAGAGTTATTAGCGATTGTTTATGCCTTTGAAAATTTTAGATCTTACTTAATTGAAGCTAAATGTATAGTGCATATTGATCATTCTACTATTAAATATTTAATATAAAAGAAGGATGCAAAACCAAGACTGATTCGATGGATACTTTTAATGCAAGAATTTCATTTTAAGATTGTTAATAGAAAAGGGGTCGATAATCAAATAGTTTATTATTTATCTAGACTTGAACGACCCAATTTGGATGATTTTGAAAATGAAATCATTGAAACTTTTCCTGATGAGAAATTATATAGTATTACTGTAGGAAATTTACCGTGGTATGCTTATATTGTGAACTACATCGTTAATAATATTTTACCACCCGACTTGACAATGCAACAACAGAAAAAATTTAAGCATGATGCTAAATTTTATTTATGGAAAGATCCTTATCTTTATAAGCAATGTAAATCTCTTATTATTAGGAGATGTGTTACTTATGAGGAAACTGAAAGAATTATTCGAGAATGTCATGATTCTGAATTTGGAGGACATTTTAGAATTGATAAAACTGCACATAAGATTTTGCAATCTAGATTTATTGGCCAACAATTTTTAAAGATGTTTACAGATTTATCAAAACTTGTGATTGATTTCAACAAATAAGAAATATATCTAGAAGAAATGAAATGCCTCTTAATTTTACTTTGGAAGTTGAAATTTTTTATGCTTGTGGATTAGATTTTATGGGACCATTTATACCTTCATTTGGATATATATATATATATATATATATTGATTTCTATTGATTATGTATCAAAATGGGTTGAGGCAATAGCTTTACCTAGGTGTGATGCTAGAAGTATTTTGAGGTTTTTAATGAAAAATATTTTCACAAGATACGAAATGCCTAGAGTAATCCTCACTGATGGAGGATCCCATTTTAAGAATACTCTGATTTAGAGATTGGTGGAAAAATATAATATTATGCATAGAATCTATATAGATTTTCATACTAAACCAATGGTTTAACAGAGGTATTAAATCATGAAATTAAACGAATTTTGGAGAAATTCATTAATCCTAAGAAATTAGATTGGTTTGCTAGACTATACACTACTTTATGGGTATACAAAACTGCTTATAAAACTCTTATAGGAATGTCCCCTTAGAGATTAATCTTTGGAAAAACTTGTCACTTGCCAATTGAATTAGAATATAAAGCGTATTGGGCGATAAAAAAATTGATATTTAATTTGAAAGATGCTGGTGAGAAGAGACTGTTGCAATTGAATGAATTGGAAAAAATCAGAAATGAATCATATGATAATGATAGAATATACAAGGAGAAAAGAAAAATATGGCATGATCAGAAGATTGTAAAAAATAAATTTGAATTAGGATAAAAAATTTTATTATATAATACATGATTGAAATTATTTCCCAGGAAACTGAAATCTTGATGGACAGGACCTTTCACTATCGTAAAAATCTATCAATTTGGAGTTCTGATTATGGAAGACCTTAAATCTGGAAGAATATTCAAAGTTAATTAACAAAGATTAAAATCATATTTTGAATGTAATACACCTAATTTTAAAGAGGCTTTAATGTTGGATAAACCTGAATAACTGGAAGTTATGTCAGGCTGACGACATTAAACTAAGCGCTTTTTAGGAGGCAACCCACAGTTATTGAGTGTTTGATTTTTTTGATGTGTTATTTATGTTTGTTTGTTACTTAATTAAGTCTTATTCTTTTTTAATTATCATTAACAACATTTAAGAAATGAATCGAATCAAAGTTTGGAAAGAATTTGAACAAAGTGAAGTTTGGGAAAATTTTAACTAGCGTTGAACGACGTTGTTATCAGCACCGAACCGTGTCGCTGGTCAGAAAATAGTTTCTCAACTTTAAATTCCAGTTTTGGTGGTTCTAGAAGGCAATTCTTCCAATTGAACTTCCAAAACACACCCTTAAACACAGGAACTACCAAAGGAACGAAGAGGAAGATCCCAAATCTCATCCCAATGGATTCTGAATCGATATAAACTTCATGATTTCAAGTTTTCAGCCATAGAAAGTTTGTCAGTTTCTAAGCGCAACACCTATTCAACAAAATTATATGAAAAATGAGGTTGATTAAGGAGCGAGGCTTTGTGAATCGATGTATGAATTCTCCTACCTCTAGAATTGATGAAATTATTATTCAAAGATGTTAGGCAGTTTTGTGCTATCCTACTACCACCGTAGTTGTCCTGGTTATGAAAGAGTTTTATGCAAATCTTCATGGAATCAACCAAGGATTAGCCTATGTGAAAGAGCTTTGTCACATTTACTCCTGCAAAGATTAATGATTTATACATGATTAAGAATGTGTCAATCTTCCACTATTTGAATTTTGCCCCGATGAAGGCAACATGAATGATATATACAAATATCTGACGGATGAAAGTGATGAATGGGAGATAAGAGAAAACAGGTATGTAAGTTTTTTGACCACACTTTTAAATCCTACATCGAAACACTTACATTACTTCATATGTGCAAAATTGCTCCCAACAATGAAAATCAACAAAGTAACTATGGTGTACGCTATTTTGAATTACTGTATTCAAATGGGGATGCCTATTGATGTTGGTTAGATAATTGTTAAGTCTGTTTTGGGATTGATCATTCATGAATCAAAGTATGGGCTTGGACATTTTCCACCTTATTTCTCCTCTGCAGTTAATCACAAGTGCCATATGAGAACTGTGAAAGAGTACTGGTCGGCATATTTTTAGGTTATGTGGTATTTTGAAATGGGGTCGTCAAACAGAAATTGTCGGCAAATTTTTAAATATTAAATTTAATTTAAATATACATATAATTTAGAAAATAACATTTGATTTTAAAAATAATTTTGAGTTTGAAAATTTTAAGATATGAAATCAAACTGATCTCACATCCTAAATAGTTTATATATACGAGCACCACACCACGAACCGTGTATCTATCCTGAAGAATAGGCACACTTCTTGATGATGGGGCTCGATTAAATAAACTAGAAGTTTTGTGACATCCATTTGGTCTGTGAACCAATTTTATAAGCCGACAAGTTCCCCTGCTTAATATAGAGGAATCAAGCAGGGTTTATATTACCTGGGTTCTTAAAGTTCCCTATAAGGGCAAGCCCCTATAGTTAATTACATCTTAAATGTCCGAATACATTTAAGAAAACTCTCGATACTGATCAGTGGTTTTGCTCTCAAGAATTTCAAAGTTTAAGGTTTCAAAGGATTATATTTTTAGAAATTTCAATAGGGAATCGATCAAATCTGGAACAATTTATTTCAGGAGTCCAAAGGAAGAGAAGTAGGAGAAGCTGATGATCCAAAAAGAATCTTGGCAACTTCGCAAACTATCCTATTATTTGGCTTCAACTTAAGAGTATATTTAATGTTTCAATTATGCCAATTTTAATTAATTAGGACTTATACTTGTATGACATAATCACACGAAGAGCCTCGAAGATGTGAGGGTTTATGTCATACCAAACGACTACCACAGAGTCCTAAGACCGGTTAGGGCTTAATTTACATAATATGATTATGCAAATGCCTAACGAAAAGTTTAGGATTTATGCTGCAATAGGCAAACTACCTCGAAATCCTATGGCTTGTTTATTTAAAACTAAGAAAGATTTAGCTGATGTAGATTCAAGTTTTGCTGATGACGATGGTCGTGCTACCCACTATGCTTCGAGCTCCTTATTGTTGCAGATGTTTGGTTTTAGAAGGTGTTAATCAAGAGATGAGAGATGTGTTTTGGTTTAGAAAAATTTTTAAAGTCCAAATATTTTTAACGTTTTATTAGGGGAATCTTAAAGTTGATTATAACAACACCGGTTAAGATCCCACGGTTCCATCATTCCGACACCGTTATTTTTATAGGATTCATTTGGTCTAGATGAATTTGCTAAACTCAACTAAATGAGTTCCACACTTTCATTTAGACCACGGGAAATCCCGTTAGCAACTCGTAGGTTACATCATCTTAGGTATTCCCGATCATCCAACAAGACATTTTAATTTAATTGCAATTTTAGTTTTGTTGTTTTGTTTGTGATTAAATTTTGAGCTGTTTTATATTTTGAAATGTTGTGGCAGTGAATTTTATCTTTCATTGATTTTAATTTAGTTTTGGTTTCAGTTTTGTGGCTACCCTAAAGTTTCAGTTTTCATGCAGGGTGAGAATCTTGTTTAGCATGTAAGAAAAGTAAAGAGTGGTACAGGTAAATAAATTGCAATAAAGTAAATTGCAATAAAATAAAAACATACCAGGAAGGTCATCTCGTCATTTCAAGCTGCACTTAAAACACGTGTTTTGGCATTTAAATATCTGCAACACGTACCTAGGTAAAGCTAAGGGAAGGTTCTGGTTGTCTACCAAAGTCCTAATCCTATAGCTAGTATATTCCTATGACGTCTAGGTTCTTGTGTTTTGTGGATGATTTTCTTCACCAAAGAACAATTAAGTTCAATTATTCTTTTAAGACACCCCATCATTTTGAGAAAGTGCTTAAGACGAGTCTTAAACATCTTTTCAATGCTTCTGGGATTTTTTTGAGTCTAAATGAATTTCATTGCACAGGTGAATTAATCGTCCAAGGGTTTAGTTAAGTTTTGTCTCTTCCTCGGTAAACTAGGACGTTTGATATCCTATGAGTGAAATGACATTTCACTTAGAGCTTTATTTAAGAGTTATAATAATAAAAGCCTTTAGGGGGAAAATTGGTTTGTTAAGGAATCTAACCATCCTTTAATTAAAATTTAATTAATAACTTAAGATAATTTTAGTTTCCTCCTAAGCATCCTAAGTTACTTAGATTGAAAGGGATACTTGTGTTGTTTAGTTTATGTTTTGATGATTTAAATTTGAGTTTGAATTAATCGTATTAAATCAGATTGATTTTAATGACTAATTTAAGTTGATCTTAAATTGATTTAATTCACACATTTTTTTTGATTTAATGTTTTGAATTTGCTTATTAAATGATTCTAGGTTAGTTTCAAATACTTTAAGCTTCCTTTGATTTGATTATTAAATGATTTAACATTTTAAATTTTAATTAATTACTAAATTGTTAAAGTTTTAAATTTTAATTAACCATTTAAATTAGTTGATATTTTAGATTTATGAATTATTTATTATTTAATAAATAATTTAAATTATAATTTCGTGAGTTGAATGTCATTGCATTAATTCAAGTAGGGATTTGAATCGGAGAATTAGTATCTTCTTAAACTATATCCCTAATAAATAAAAATAAAAAAAATTTTAATTAATCTTCAAAAATTTAAATAATTTAATTAATTAAGGTTCCATCTTAACATTCTTAAAGTGATTGATGGGTTTCTACCCTTTTATCTTTTAAGTTTCAATTATCTAAGGGAATATTAAATCAAATATTTTACCCTCCCCTTTCATTAGGCCTAAAATATTTATTAAAGTTAAAATCCTTAATTACTTTCATGCCCTCTTAAGCCTATTCACTTCATAACTCACTAAATTGAGCTCAAGTGAGTTTAAAATTTTTGTGTCACTTCACTCACATGTCAATTAAGATATTAAAGGAGAAAATGTGATTTTTTTCTATTTTTAATTTAATTTATATAATTATTTTTTATAGGAATAGGGGTTTTTTTAATGAAAATTCAACAACATGACCAAAGTAATTTTTCTAACCTTAGGAAAATTATGGGATATTCCTATTGACCAGAGGACCACCTGGACCAATTTTGGTAATTTTTTAAATTATATTTTATTTATTATAATTATTTTATGTTTTAGAGTGTTAATTAAATTTAGAGTAAAATAGAAGTTGAAAAATGTATTTTATATTTTTCAAAAATCTCTCTGACCTCAAGGAACTCAGAGAAATAAATTTTATAATTTTATAATTTTTCTTTGATTTATTAGAATTACTTTAGTGGGAAGGGTTAAAAATTCATTTTTTTCTTTAATTTTAGAAATTACATTAAGCCTTTAAAATTTAATATTTTAACTTAGAGACTTGGGAAAAATATTTGGTTGGTTCCTAAATGATTAGAGAGTAAAATATGACATTTTGATGATTTTTAATATTTTTATAATTTTTAATATTTTTAATTATTATAATATTTAAAAATAGGCTATAAATAAAAATTTTTAGAAATTTCTAACTTCATTTTTCCAAGAATCCTCTGATATCAGAGAAGTCTCAAAATCAATTTGGTGAATCTTTGAAAAGTATTTTTGGTTTTATGGATTTTTGAAATTTAAAAATGATCATGTAACTTAAATGATCCATTTAGTGGGTTAAATTATTTCTAATTGACTTCAAATTTTTATGTGAGGTTTCTCTGATCCCAAAGATCAATGGAGAATTGATTTCAAGTGATTTTGATGTGTGGTTATTCCTAATTAATTAGGGTACAATTTTAGGGTTTTGGCCAAATTAAGGTCCATTTGAATGATTTAAGCCAAACCATAATTATCCTAGGGTTCTCTGGTCATAAGGTACTTCCCCTAATTTTTCTAGATTTCATTGATCAACATGATGATTATTGAAATTAAAATATAAAAACTGGCACATAAACTTGGAAAATAAATAACTTGCCACAGGGACAACCTCTAGCCTTGGAAAATTTAGAGAATGTCCCCAAGATTAGAGGCTACAAAAGCCCTATGGTCTCATTCCATGGTGAAATGTATACATGCATGGAGAATTAAAATACTCAAAATAGTATTAAATTAATTAAAAATAAAATACTAAACAAAATAGATCAATTCCTTTTCCACATTATTCTCCTCTGTTCACTGAGCAAGGGAGAATTTATCTTTTATTTTTATGATTTTTCCATGCAAAGATATCAATTTTTGAAATTTTTGGTATTTAAATAAATAAGGAAAATCGGATTTTCCTACTTATCCACGTCGGCACCAACTCAACCTATGGGGAGTCAAACTCCAGGCGTCGCTCCCTGATTCAGTGCCACCATCTGACTCGGCAGCCACGCGATCCGCAGTTCATGTCTCGTTGCTCTGTCCGACGCGATCCTAGCCTTCAATCCAATACACGTGCAATCTGACGGCTGCTGGTCATCATCCCGACTGATGTGAGCCGAGAACCGTCCACCTTCTAACCCGAATATCTCACTCGATACTTAACCATATTAAACGTTCTTATGCTCTATGAACTCATCTTGAAGAGACGAACATATCCATACGGCTAACATGCATTGAAATTGACTTGAATGAAATGAAGAATCGCTGGAAGCTCGGGAAGAACAAGCGGGCAATACCTTGGCTCTGAGAAGTGAAGCTTCTATCAGAGAGGCTCGACACATTTGTTGGAGTCCAAGGAAGCTAGGGATGAAGCCTGGAGCTGTGGTGAATTGCCTGGGTATGACTTCGACCAAGCCCGATTTCAAGCTTTGATGGCTGGAGAGATTGGGTGGCCTGGAGAGGGGGCTTCCACTAGGGAACTCCTTCTCTGGGTGCTGTGAAGGTGTGGGTGAGTTTAATTTGGTTCTAGTGGAGGTTTAGGGAATGTCCTATTTTTAGCCTGAGATTGAGCTTAAAAATTGAACTAAACCAGTGGTGGAGGAAGCAGGAAAGCAGTGGGGTTCTTCTTCTCTAGGCTGGAAGAAGCTCTGGGAGTGATTTGGTGAGGTTTTGTTGAGAAAAATTTCAACACCTCTCTCATAGCCCAGAGGTGGTGCTTAAATGGCCAGGGCCATTCAGCAGGGTTTGGGTTCAATTGGTGGGTGGATTCCGCTGCTTAGGTGGAGGGCAGAAAGGCTCCAATGTTTAATTTGGCTGAGGTGGCCAATTAGTGGTGTTTGGGTGACTTTAGGTGGGTGGTGGCTCTCAGTAATGACCCCCTCAGGTGACTAGGTCGGACGGCTAGGAAAGGGGAGCTGGCCCCTGAGGTCAGGTGAGTCATGGAGAGGTTTAATGGTGATTGATCAGGTATGGGAGGATTTTGGAATGGGGCAAAATTAGATTTATCCACTTAAGGGAGGAAATCCCTTAAAATGGGGAACCCTTGGTCCATGGCTCACTTAGCTTGGGCTAAGTGGATCTAGGGTGGCTCCTAGGGTTCAAATGGTGGCTGTGGAAGAGTTGGTTTGGCCACGTTTGGTTCAATTTGGTTAAGTTAGGCCATGGGTTCTAATTGGCTCACTTGTGTTCAAGTTAGGCTAACTTGAGTTTGGGATTTATTTAGGTCCAAGTATCTTGAACAACATTGTAGATAGGATTGCCATGAAGAACTTTCATGAAGACATGGATATGTTTTGAGTTCAATTGAAAGGTTAATTAGGTGAATTTTGGGATTTTAGTTAAATTTGGCCACCATGGGTTATGTTAGATTTAAGTTTGGCTAGAACTTGCTTAAAAGCCAAATGATAATTCAAAAGGGTACAAATGATTGTTATAAAAGTTTTAGTATAGAAATTGGATGAAAATTTTGGGTTTAGGGGATTCAATTTAGGTAATTTGGGGTATGTGGTAACTTTAGGTCAAATTTGGGGGTTTTGATTTCAAAGGGATTTTCGGTAGAGTTTGAGTTTAAATTAAGGGCCAATTAATGTTGTGCTTGGTGTAGGAATGTATTAGGGAGAGTTTAGAGTTGATTTGGGTGGAAAATGAGTTGAATTGGACTGAATTTGGGGTAGGTTTGTGTAATAGGTTAAAATTGGGGGTTTTGGATTAAAGTTGAAATTGAACTCAAATGTGGATCAAATTGGGCATGGATTTAGTTTATATTGGTATTGGGTATGGTTGAATTGAAGTTTAGAATTGAAATTGGGCAAGATTGGGGTCAATTGGATCAATTTGGTTTGATATTGGGTCCATTTTGGTTAAAAATGGGTTAAATTGGGGATTTTTATAAAAGTGGGTTATTTTGGCAAAATTGGCTTATTGTGTAGTTAAACAAAATGAATTTGGTAATATTTGGGAGTTTTTGGAATTTATTTGGGAATTTTTGGAATTTTTAGATTTTTTTGCTAAAAGGTGTATTTAGGGTATTGAGAGGTTATTTGGAGTGTATTGGGGTATTTTGGTGGATTTAAGAGATGGGGATTGTTTAAAAATGATTCTTGGGAATTTTAAGAATTTTGGGTAATTTTTGGGAATTTTTGGATGATTTGGTGGTTGTAGGGGCAATTTAGATAATCTTAGGTAGGTTTAAGGACCCAATGTCAAAACCAGGAATTTTGGCAAAATAGAATTTGATTATGGTTGGGAAGTGTGGAATAGATTAGATTGAGTCATGGACCAAGAAAGTGTTCATTTTTTGAACATCTCATAGGTTGTTCCTAATCCGCTTAGCCAAGGGCTAGGGGTGTGGACTTAGCCACATGAGTGTTCCAATGAACCAGGAGTCAAGATTATGTAGAGATGGTTCAGGGTTTAGGATGGGTGTGAGAGTGCAGTGTGTACAAGTCAGACCTCACCAGAACTAGGCCACCTAGGGTAGTCCTTATAGCTTGAAGAACCTTATACGAGCTCACTATTTGTTCTCTATATGGTGGTCTTAACCTTCTAAGGTGATTTAGAGGTTTGCAACCATCCAAGTGGGGTCCCAATAGGAGTCAAGAAGTAGTTGAATTGCTAAAGGGTGGGTCCCGATTCTAGTCCTCTAGGATAGTCAAGGAGAAGTCCTATGGCTAGATCCTAAGAACAAAGAGAAAGGAAAAGACCTCACCAAACTGAGGTCAACAAATGGATCACCAATAGGTGTGGTGTGCTAACCAAGCACACCATGCGTATTGGCATTGACCGACAAGATCAACAAAACCAACACAGTTTTCTAAGTGACACACTTAGAACAAAGCGTAGAAAGTTCCTGCTGGGTAGAACCACGTAAACTTTCAAGAATGAAGTTTCCAGAACTCTCGCTGGGGGAAGTAGGTGAATTTCAAATCACAAGATGTGGAGAGATCATATTTTATATTTGATTCAAATTTTAAGTTTGTGTTTTGAATTCATTCGAGTTTAACAGTCTCGAAAGAGAGTCGGAGGTTAGGTACCGACCTCGAGAGGGAGGGAACTAGAAGTTAGGTACCAACCCCAAAAGGGTGAGAACTGGAAGTTAGGTACCAGTCTCGAAAGAGAGTTGAAAGTTTGGTACCAGCCTCAAAAAGGGTGAGAACTGGAAGTTAGGTACCAGTCTCGAAAGGTTGACGATTGATTCGCGAAGATTTCAATGATTAGAAGTGCAGTAAAAGATTGGAATGGGACATGAATGTGTTTCACGTCCCGAAGGATTTCATCAAGGTTGAAAGTTTGGCGAAGGAAGTTAAACCACGCCATCAGAACCAAATCGAGAATCTCATGGTTCTGTGCACTAAACTCAGCGACCTTCTCAAAAGAGGGAAGAAATCGTAGAGGGTCGAAAAGATTTCAAGAACAGCCGAAGACTGGGGATATCGGATTCGGAGTTTCGCTTTTATTGTTTCTTTGCTTTTAGTGATTTGATTTTGGTTTTGATTTGCAAGTTTTGTGATTTATTTGGATTTTGAATTTGGATTTTTGTTTTGATATTATTATTTTATTAATAATCTTTCTTTTTTTTAATTTATTATTCGAATCGTTCTTCGTTCAATAAAACTCAGATTTGGTGGCGTTTGTAGTCAATTGCACGAAACTGAAGGCAAAACACGACATAGTCGTTTCCACAAAAAAAGTCGAAAGTATATCAGGTGATTCCATCAAAACATTTCTGATTCTATCTTTCCGAAAATAGACTTTTACAAAATCCATATATATCTGAACACAGACTGTACTGATATCTTCATGTATTCTGACAAAATTGTATGTCCGATTCATCCATGTCTGAAAAGTAAACCGCATAGGTAATAACGTCTCCTTCTAAGCCACTTTCCGGAGGAGAATCCCACGTAAGTGTGCTTTAGAGGTGTGCTATTACTATGTAGCATACAGCTCGTAGGGCTGCAAACTCTCTAATTCTGGATCTGGCTGGAAGTAGACCGGAATCTTTCTCTCACCCATCCTCCTGAAAGTGATGGAGATCCGTTCATATGGAACTCCTGGTATGCAGTGCTTCGCCACATCTACACCATTTCTCTGTAGTACAAGGACAGAGCCTACCGGTAGAGGTATCTCTACTGGCCCTCGGAATTCTCCGGGGCCGACTATCCGGAGTTCTGTCCCGAACATGATGTTGCATTGGTTGATAAAGGAAACAGTGCAAAAGGGCCTCACAAAATCGTGATGATCTATGTGAGGTGGATTGCAGTCTCCTTCTGCATAGATGTTGATTATACAGCTATTTGGTATGCAGTCAGCGGGTAAAACTCGCCAAGCCACCATCCTCTTTATCATTTTCTTAATCAGAACTGGCATTAGATCCACTTCATCGTAACGGAGTATCCCTGGCGGATTTTCTTTCTTGTCATCAGCAAAGTTGTAACAGCATCCGAATTGGATTGTAATCCTTCCCTTGCCTCTTTTCCATTTCTTAGGCTCGGAGTAAGTCTTGCTGGTAGTCGTCCTGCACGACTCTACTTCTCCAGCTCGAAGACATAGTCCACGATCTCACTCTGCTCGTAGTGAGAGAAGACATCTGTTTGCAACTCTAATCCTTCCAAGATATTGACATATCTGCCTCGGATCCTCTGAAAGTATTCAAAATTCTGCTTTCGCACCCTCTGGATCATCTACAACTCGTGCTTTGAAATTATCTGCAACTATCGGGGTCTAGTGACGTACTGTGGGATGTACGGTTCCACACCGTCACGCTCTCCTGGAATCATCACTGTCTTAGGTGCAGGTTCTATATTAACCTCCTCTAGAGCAACCTCTGCTATGGTACTCCTAAGGACTGGCCTCTTCGGAATAACTTCTGTGTTCGCTAGAATTTCCTCTTTATTCTGCTCTTCTGTCAATTTTTTTAGCATCTTGGAGATACGGCGATTCTTGTTTCTTCTTTGAGTCAGGGTCAAAGTGGCTCTCCTCTCCCCCTGGATTTTAGTAAGGGCAGCACTGACAAGCTTTCCTCCTGCGGCCGTTATCACTGATTTCATCTTGTTTTCTTCAATCGCGCTGATCTTCCTTTTCTTGTTCGCAGTATAGGAAACTTTATCGTTGAGCCTCATCATCTGTCTTTCCATGGGACCGCTCGGGGTCCACAGTAGCCTAAGCAGTTTCTTCGTATTCTAGCTCCAGCTGTGCAAAGTCTGAGCCAACCTCGATCACAGCACCAGCTTTCAGCTCTTCTTTGTTAAGTGCAAGACTTACGCCATACTTAAAGTTCAGGAACAACCGCCCGTTCGACATTTCCCTGAAAAGAAAATAAGGAAAGGATCAGGAGCTGTACTCATAACGAGAACAATAAGAAAATTTATTAATTAATGGAAAATTCTTATTCATTCATTTTTTCAAACTTTAAGGGAAAGGGAAAGATAAGAAAAGATTAGGAATGAGATTAACTCGAAAGGAAGGATCAAAATTTATTATTATAATGATTTCACATGTTCTCTCTTAATGTGTTTTTAGTCATTTTTATCGTTCATTTTTATGTCTTGGGTTCGGACCCAGTTTTAAGTGATTACTTGACCCGTGCTTCTTGGAATGAGATTTCATTCTCCAAAAGATCAGGTTACGTAATACCTCTTCAAATATCGTCCATTAATTGGAAGCATAGATCGTTCTCCCTGGCAATTCACAAGCTGGTAAGAACCTCCTGAGTAGACTGTCTCGACCACGAACGGCCCCTCCCAAGTTGGCTCAAATTTACCTCCTATCTTGCAGTGTACAAGAATAGGCCTTCTGAGAACTAGGACCAAGTCACCGACTTTAAATGTCCTTGGGCGGACCAACTTGTCATGGGCCTGGATCATCTTGGCTTGATACAGTTCCAAATTTTGCTGCGCTGAAAGTCATTTCCCTTCTAAGCTTTCCAATTCTTCTAGTCGTAATTTGGCATTTTCTTCTGTAGTAATTTTCTCTCCAACTGCAATTCTGAGTGATGGGAGCTGAACTTCCAAGGGTTGCACTGCTTCAGACCCGTACACTAGAGAGTAGAGCGTAGACTGAGTAAGAGTCCTGAAAGTCGTCGTGTAGGCCCATAAGGCTTCTAACAACTTCTCGTGCCAATTTCTTTTGTTGTCGTCCAAAGTTTTCTTTAGAATTTGAACGAGTGTTTTATTAAAAGCCTTGGCCAAGCTGTTTGCTCTTGGGTAGAAAATCATTGAATAGCGCCAGTCGATCCCACGCCTTTTGATAAAACTGTTGATCTTTGTACATCTGAATGCTGACCCGTTATCTGAAATAATTCTGCGCGGCACCCCAAAACGGTAAACGACCTGATTCTTGAAAAACTGTAACACGTGATGTGCCTTCACTTCTCCGAGCGGTACTGCTTCTACCCACTTGGAAAAGTAATTTGTATCTGCAAGGATGAAGCGATGTCCTCTTGAAGAAGGCAGTTCTATCTAACCCACAATGTCTGTGCCACAACACTCAAATTGCCACGATGCAATTGTTGGACGTAGCACATTTGGAGGTTGATGTAGAACCACTCCATGCACTTGGCACTGGTGACAACTCTTGGCGATCTTCATGCAATCGGTCATCATTGAGAGCCAGTAGTACTCTAGTCTTTTTATCGTCATTTTCATCTTCGGACCCGACTGATGAGCGCCACAGAGTCCTGAGCGTACTTCTTTGACAATTTCACGAGCTTCGGACCCGCCCAAGCACCTTAGCCACAACTGGTCGAAAGACCTTCTGTATAACACATTATTTATCAATGCGTAAGATAGAGTTCTTTTCTTGATCTGATGGGCTAATGACTTATCGTCCGGTAGATTTCCTATTTGCAGGTAATCTATTAATGGCTGTCGCCAATCTTCTGCATTTTCTGTTATTGCTGCAACTGATTCTTACGCTTTTTCTGATTTGTGTATTGCATCCATGTCGAGCTGTGATAGGACCTATTGTCCCTGAACTGACATTTCAACTGACTCATCCTGTAAGAAGGAAAATTCTTTTGCAAGGCGGGCTAGCGCGTCTGCAAGAGCGTTTTCTCTTCTGAGAATCTTGTAGGATCGTTACATTCAGAATTTGCTTTAACAGTTTCATTGCATACTGAAAGTACTGCTCGAGTCTCGGTTTCAGAATCTTATACTGTCCTGCGACCTGTTGAATGATCAACTGCGAATCTCCGTAAATATTGATATTTGTTATACCCATCTGAATAGTCAATTCCAGTCCGGCTATGAGAGCTTCGTATTCTGCTTCGTTGTTCGTACACGGCTCTATTAAATGGTAGGAGTACCTTAACATCCCCCGTTCCGGTGTTATAAAGATTAGTCTGATTCTTGCCTTACCGGGCACTATCGTTTATGATTATTTTTCTTTCTGTGCTGAGGACGCTCAGTCGAAGTACAGTTCCCAACGCTGATCGTCGAGGTCTTCTAGGCTCATAATCTGCTCGTCAGGCAAGTCGTCGTTGAGAGGCAATTCTATCGGCAAAAGGTGTGTTGCGAGAAAGTCTGTTAGGACTTGTCCCTTTAGAGTACGAAGAGGAAAAAAAGTTATATCGAATTGCAATAGTATCATAGACCACCTGGCAAGTCTGCCAGAAATCTTCGGGCGGGTCATTAAGTATTGTAACGGATTAAACTTCGAAATAAGGTTGACCTTATGAGAGAGCATGTAATGCCTGAGCTTTTGAGCGACAAAGATCAAAACAGAACAGTGCTTCTCAATGGGAGGATACTTTACTTCCGTCGGAATTAGACGACAACTTAAGTAGTAGAGAGCATTTTCTTTCCCCTCGTCATTGACCTGGGCTAGCAGGGCTCCAAGGGAGTCATCTAAAGCTGCGATATAAAGTATCAACGGTTTACCCGAGACTAGGCTGCTAAAACAGGAGGTGTCATTAAATATTGCTTAATGTCCTCGAAGGCCCGCTGGCATTTCCCTTCTAAAACTAATTTGGCGTCCTTTTTAATTAATGCCGAGAAAGGATAACACCTAACTGACAAATTCGAGATAAAGCGTTGAAGATACGCCAACTTCCCTTGAAAGGATCGTAGTTGTTTCAAGATTTTGGGAGGCGGCATTTCTAAGATAGCTTGAATCTTCTCCAGATCGATTTCAATTCAACGATGTTGGACAACAAATCCTAAGAATTTCCCAGATGTGACCCCGAAGGCGCATTTCAGGGGATCCAACTTAAGGTTAAATTGTCTTAATCGCTCAAAAACAATTCTCAAATCATACAAATGATCTTCCTTTGGTTTGCTTTTAATGACCACATCATCCATGTAACACTCGACTTGGTTGTGAATGAGATCATAAAAAATACTCATCATTACTCTTTGGTAGGTTACTCCTGCGTTCTTCAATCCCAACGGCATCACTGTGTAGCAGTACACTCCAATTGGTGTTCTGAAGGCTGTGAGCTTTTCATCTTCCGGTGCCATCTTTATCTGATTGTATCATGATGATCCGTCCATGAAAGAAAATTTTCGTGCGTCGAAGTGATGTCGATCATCAATTCTGGAATTGGTAGTGGAAACGCATCTTTTGGGCATGCCTTGTTCAAGTCTTTGAATTCTACGCAGATTCTGATCTGACCATTCTTCTTTCTGACCGGTACCACATTGGCTAACCAAGTCAGATATTGTTCTTCATGGATAAATTTAGCGTCTATTATCTTCTTAACTTCAGCTTTAACTTTTTGTTCAATCTCTAGACGCATTCTTCTGGGAGCTTGCCCGATTGGAACGGCAGTGTGATCCACTCCTAGCTTGTGAACTGCAACCTCTGGAGCTAATCCTGGCATTTCCTCATAACTCCAAGCAAAGCAGACTTTGAATTCCATTAATAGCTTAATTATTTATTCAGAGTCTTTTTTATTGAGTAATGAGCTAACAAAGGTGGGCCTAGGCTCTTCACTAGTACCTAAGTTAACTTCCATTAACTCGTCTATTGTAGATTTGATTTCTTCTTCAAATTCTGGCGGAGCATCTCTGACTGGCAGATCTTCGAGACCATCTGAAGCTTCTAAGCAATCTTCATTAAGCTCGCAGGTGACAACCAAGCAAAATCTTGTATCATCAACTGACCCTACAATGCCGAATCTAAGGCCATGCTTTGAATTGGGAGGCCGACTGGCATTATTCCATAAATTTTCAAAGCGTTGTGATTGTCCTTTTAACCATTGCCGAGGTAAGACACCATGTTGAATTAAATTTTGAACACAGAGAGAATACCACTCAAAAGGATATTCCATTAATTCAGAAGAAGTAACATCTTTAAATTGTACATCATTTTCAATTTTGGAAGAAGAAGCACCACGATAGAACTTGATCGGCTTAGTACTGCCACCATGCACTTCTTTGACCACCATACCCTCGACCTTATTAGGGTGGATCAGGGTCAGGGTCATAGTATGTACACAATAGTTTATCTTTTCATACATTACTTTGTATTCTTCATTCTTTTCATCTTCGAAAGAGATCTTGAACTGAGGTTTTCTTCTGGTCTAATGTTGCTGCTTCTTTCTTGATTTCTACTTCTTCTTCTGAGCTGTTCTCCCAATCAACATTGATGACCGGCTTCTTCTGTTCAACTGTTCCACCACTTCTTCCACGATCTCGTCCCTTCCTCGACCTCGGGTGCGAGTTTTGGGGAAACCTTCACCATCTCGTCGTAAGGGAGTGGTGAGTAACTGTTTAACAAGAATTTTAGGTTCTTTGTCGTCTTATATTTTTTTTTCTTGATTTGGTATGGTGTTTCTGGAGAATATTGTTTTATTCAGAGGCGCGTAGTAGGCTGTGTCGGCATATTTTATAGGTTGTATCGTATTTTGAAAAGGGGTCGCCTACAGAAATTGTCGGCGAATTTTTTATTTAATTTAAATAAATAATTTGAAAAGTAGTATTTGATTTCTGAAAATAATTTTTAAATTTGAAGATTTTAAGATATGAAATCAAACCGATCTCACATCCCAAATAGTTTATATAAACGAGCACCGTACCACAAACCGTGTATCTATCCCGAAGAATAGGCACACTGCTTGACGATGGGGCTCGATTAAATAAACTAGAAGATCTGTGACATTCGTTTGGTCTGTGAACCAATTTTATAAGCCGACAAATTCCCCTTCTTAATATGAAAGCATTAAACAGGGTTTATATTACACAGGTTCTTTAAAATTCCCTATAAGGGCAAGCCCCTATAGTTAATTACATCTTAAGTGACGGGAATCACCTAAGAAAACTCTCGATAATAATCAGTAATTCTACTCTCAAGAATTTCAAAGTTTAAGTTTTCAAGGGATTGAATTTTGGAATTTCAATAGGGAATGGATCGAGTTTGGAACATTTTGTTTTGGGAATTCAAAGGAAGAAAAGTAGGAGAAATTATAGATTCGAAGCGAACTTCGATAATTTTCCAACTATCCTATTGTTTGGCTTGAATTTAGGAAGATCATAATATCTATTTAATGTTTTGATCTTGCCAATTTTAATTAATTAGGACTTATATTTATATGATAGAATCATACAAATAGCCTGGAAGATGTGAGGGTTTATGTCGTATCGGACGACTACCTCGGAATCCTAAGTCCGGTTAGGGCTTAATTTGCATTGCAAATGCCTAACGAAGATGTTGAGGATTTATGTTGCACTAGGCAAACTACCTCGAAATCCTATGGCTTTGGTTATTTAACTCTAAGAAAGTTTTGCTGAAGTAGACACAGGTTCTGCTGATGACGATGGCCGTGCTGCCCACCATGCTCCAAGCTCCTTGTTGTTGCAGAAGTTTAGTTTTAGAAGTCATAAATCAGGAGATGAGAAAAGTGTTTTGGTTTAGAGAAATCTTAATTTCCAAGTATTCTTTGTATTTTAATTAAAACAAATCTTAAAGTTGATTATAACGACACCGGTTAAGATCCCACGGTTCCATCCTTCCGGCATCGTTATTTTTATCGGATTCACTTAGTCCAGATGAATTTGCTAAACTCAACTGAATGAGTTCCACACTTTCATTTAGACCGTGGGAAATCCCGTTAGCAACACGTAGGTTACATCATCCGAGGTATTCCTGATCATCCAACAAGACGTTTTAATTTAGTTGTAATTGTAGTTTTGTGTTACGTTTGTGATTAAATTTTGAATTGTTTTATATTTTGAAATGTTGTGGCGGTGAATTTTATCTTCTAATGACTTTTAATTTAGTTTTGGTTTCAGTTTTAGGGGCTACCCTAGAGGTGTGGGTTTTCATGCAACAGTTGTTTATCATGCAAGAAAAGTATGTGCGATGCAATTAAATAAATTGCAATAAGGTAAATTGCAATAAAATAAAAGCGTACCTGGAGGGTCTTCCCGTCATCCCAAGCTGCACTTAAAACACAATTAGAATATTTAAGCAAGTTCCTAGGTAAAGCTAAGGGAAGGGTTATAGTTTTTTACCAAGTTCCTAATCCTATAGCTAGTCATTTCCTGTGACGTCTAGGTTCTTGTGTTTTGGTTTGAGGACGATTTTCTTCATCAAAGAATAATTAAGTTCAATTGTTCTTATGAACATCCTATGATATCGAGGAAGTGCTTAAGACAAATCTTAAACATCTTTTCAATATTTCTAGGATTGTTTTAGGTCCAAATGAATTTAATTATACAAATGAATTAATCGTCCGGGAATTCAATTTTTTGTTGTTATCTTGCTCAGTGAACTAGGACAGTTGAATATCCTATAAGTGGAGTAACATTTCATTTAATGTTCTATTTAGGAGTTATGATAATAAAAGTTCTCGAGGGCAAATTGGTGTTCAAATGGTTTATGATTTAGTTTAATCTCAGTTATCGGATTTAAATTTGGAATAGTGTTCAAGTTGCTTTATATTTAATTTCTTTCATGTCTTAGGTGATGTTATTTTTAATTTAATTTAACTTTAATTTAATTTAATTTGTTTTAATTTAATTTAATTTAATTTAATTTAATTTAACTTAATTATGTTTTAATTTAATTTTAATTTAATTTAACATTTTTTTAATTTAATTTAGTTTAATTTATTTATTTAATTTAATTTATTTATTTAATTTAATTTAATTTAATTTATTTATTTAATTTAATTTAATTTATTTGTTTGATTTAATTTAATTTAATTTTTTAATTTTATTTTATTTTTAATTTTAATTTAATTGAAAATTTAAAAAGAGTTTAATAATTTAACTTTTTAATTTAATTTTAATGATTAAGTCCTTTAACATTTTAAAATTTAAATTTGAATTATCTTTTTAATTAGGAATTAAATATTATTGAGATGATTAATTTAGGGATTTTTAAATTAAAGAATAAGTCTCTTCCTAACAATATCCCTATCTTAATAATTCCAATTTTATTATTCTTCCAAATTTAATCAATTATTTAATTAAGGTTTATTTTAATTATCTTCAAATTGTTTAATAGGTTTCTACCCTTTAATTATTTAAATTTCAATCATCCAAATCAGATTAAGATCAAATATTTAATTTGTTACTTTTATTAAACCTAAAGTTTTAATTAAGGGTTAAAAGAAAATTAATTACCACTTTGCCCTTCAAGCTTAATAATTTCATAACTCACTAAATTGAGCTTAAATGAACTTGAAATTTTTATGTGACTTCACTCATATGTCAATAAAGACATTAGAGGAGAAAATGTGATTTTTCTGTATTTAATTTATTTATGTAATTATTTTTGGTAGAAAATAGAGATTTCCAAGGAAAATTTAATAACATGACCAAGGGAAAGTTTCTGTCCTTAAGAAAATTATGGGACATTCCTAATGACCAGAGGACCACTTGGACCAATTTTGGTGATTTTTTTAATTATATTATTTTTATTATAATTATTTTAAGTTTTGGAGTATTAATTAATTTAAAAATAAAATAAAGGTTGAAAAATGAAATTTATATTTTTCAAAAATCTCTCTGATATCAAGAAAATCAGAGAATCAATTTTTACAATTTTCTAATTTTTCTTTGATTTATTATAATTATTTTAGTGGAAATGCCAAAAAAATGTATTTTTTAATTTTTAAATTACCTTAGGGCTTTAAAATTTAATATCTCATTAAATAGACCTAAGAAAATTATGGGGTTTGTTCCTAAGTTATTAAAATTCAAAATGTGACATTTTGGTGAATTTTATTATTTTAGTAGGGCTAACCAAGTCCAATTGACTTCAAATTTTTATGGTGGGTTTCTCTGATCCTAAAGGTCAGTGGAGAATTGATTTCAAGTCAATTTGATATATGGTTAACTCTAATTAATTAGGGATTTATTTTGGGTGTTTAGGCCAATTAGGGTTATTCCAAGTGAGTTAATTCAAAACCTATTTTTCCTAGGGTCCTCTGGTCATAAGAAACATCACCAAATTTTCCTAGAATTTATTTCACAACATGCTAATTATTGGAATTAAAATACTTAAAACAGCAACATGAATTTGAAAAATCAATAACTTCTCATAGGGATGGCCTCTGACTTTGGAAAATTCAGGGAATGTTCCCAAATTCAGAGGCTTCAAAAGCCCTATGGTCTCATGTCATGGTGAATTTCCTATATGCATGGAGAATTAAAACAATGCAGAAGGGAGATAAATCATTAAAAATAAAATACTTGATGAAATTAAATGATTTCTTTTCCACATTATTCTCCTCTGTTCACTGAGCAAGAGGGTATTTTTATTTTATTTTTTTGATTTTTCTACACAAAGTTATGCATTTTTGAAGTTTAGGGAATTAAATAAATCAGAAAATTCCTAATTTTCTATTTATCCGAGTCGGCGCTGCGTCAACCTTAACATCTCCGAAGTGCCGCGTGGCGCGCTCCCACTTGAGTCAGCAGCCCGGGTCCCGCCTTCTGCGTATCATCCGTTGATCCGACCTAATCTGAGCCGTCCGTCCGCGTGTGTATTAAATGAACGACATCCGTTCATCGTCCCCAAGCATCCTCACCCGAGAGCCGTCCACACTAAAACCCTAAGAACTCACTCAATACTTAACGAATTTTCGTGTTCTTGTGCTCTATGGATTTGTCTTGAAGAGACGAACACATCTATACGGTGATCATGCCTTGAAATTAAAGCATTTGAAATGGAGAATCTCCAGAAGCTCGGGATGAAGAATTAGCTTATACCTTTGCTCAGAGAAGTGTGGCTTCAATCTGAGGGTTGTGTCACCTTCGATTGCGTCCCATCAAGCTCCAGATGAAGTCTCCTGGTCTGGTGAATTGCCTAGGTAGGATTTCGACCACAGAAGATCACAAAGCTTGGAGGCTGGAGCAACTGGGTGGCCTGGAGATGGGGCTTTCAGTGGGGAACTTCTCCTCTTGGTCCAGCGAAGGTGTAGGACCTCTCAATTTGAGGATTGGCTCACTGTGGAGAAATGTCCTGGTTTTGGGTGGAATTTTGGCTGAGAAATTGAGTTCTGTTGGTGGGGATTAGGGCAAATTGGCACTAGGGATCAACTGCTCTAAGTATGGAGAGTGATCTGGAGCAATTTTGGCAAAGTTTCGATAAGGTCCGATTCGAGCACCTCTCATGGCCGAGAGGGGGTGGTGTTTAAATAGGAGAGGGTGGAGGGCCTCACGGAGAGAGTTAGGGCTTGGGATCGAGCTGCTCTTGGCAAGAGAAGAACGACTACAATGGCCATCTGGGGATGGGGCGGCTCGGCGAGTGAGAATTCCGAGTTTGGGCTCACATGTGAGCTCTCGGCCTGGTGGTTTCCGGCGGCTGTGGTGGCTGGCCGGCCGGGGTCAGGTCATCTGTTGTCATCAGGGAGGTCAGGGCTGGAGCTTAGTGCAGTCAATTGGCCAATGCCATGTGTAAAGAGCTTGGATTGAAATGGAATGGGGGAAGGCCATTTTGGGTTCAAATGAGTCAACCCATGATTTTGGGCTAGGTTCACCACCCAAGGCTGGTTTTGGGCTGAAAAGGATCACTTGGGTCAGCCAAGAGAAAATGGTGTGGTCTCCATCCATGATGAGGTGGCTAAGCATGGTTTATTGTGTGACATGCTTAAGGTAAAAAAGGGTTTAAGAAGGATTAGGAAAGGGGGCCCTCCTTTTGCCATTAATGGCTTGATCACATGTCAAACCTTCCATGGCTCCATGTGGCTTGACCATGGCTTGCATGGCTCACCTTTGGCTTGGGAAAAGTTGAGTCAATTTCATGGAAATGGATTTAAGAAAAATTTTGGTATTTAGGGGTGATTTGGCATGAGGCTTGATTTGGAATTATTTGATGATGGGATTAGAACTTAGGGAATGGCTTTGATTAAGTGGATGGCAAATGGAAATGTCATGTGGGCTTTAGGGTAGATTTTGGGCTCTTTGAAATGGTTTTAGATGGGCTTTTAAAATGGTTTAGGGAAGTGGGCTTTTGGATTTTAAAATGGATTTTAGGATGAAATTTTGTTAAAGGCTTGGGCCAAATAATTGTTGGGTTTAGCTCATGGATGTGTCATGAGTGACTTGGAGCAAATTGGGAGTGATTTGGGTTTGAATTGGGTTGAATTTGGGCTTCTTTGGTGAATGGGCCAATATAGGTCAAAGTGGGCTAACTTGGGCCAATGTTGGCTAGGGTTGAAATTGATGTAAAATTAATGTTGGGAAATGTTTATGGGAGTGTTTTAAAGAGGTTTTGACTTTGGTTGGGCTTTGATTTTGGGGTTTGGGCTCATTTGGGTTAGGTTTGGGTTTAGGTCAAAATAGGGCCTTTTAGCTTTGGGTTGAAGTTGAGTGGGATTTGGGTCTAAATGTTGGGCAAATCATGTTAGTGTTTTGTTTGTGGGAATGTTAAGGAAGATTTAGAAAAGATTTGGGGTTAATTGGAGTTGAATTGGGTGAGTTTGGGTTAGGTTTGGGTCATGGGTCCAAATTGGGCTTTAAGGCCAAAAGTGAAATTGGATCCAAATGTCAATCAAAGTAGAAGTGTGTCCGCTGGGGAGTGTCAAGTATATCTCTGAAACTGGAGATTCCTGAACTCTCGCTGGGGAAAGAAAAAGAAGGTGAATCCCAAATCACATGATCTGGGGAAATTTCATTCTAGATTTTATTTTGTTTCAGTTTAAGTTTTGATGTGTGAGCTTAAATTTTAGTTTGGAGTTTCAATTTTGATTGAAGTTTTGTTAAGATTAATTTGAAGGGATTTGATTTGAAATGAAAATTGGAATTTTGTGGTTTTAGATGTAACATCTTCAACCTCAAAAGAAAATTGAATTGATTGGACTGAATCATTACAATGAGGAGAAATCTCAGTGCAATGCGGTATTGGATGTAAAATCCTTAACCTCAAGAGTTTGATTTTGATGTATTTCATTGCAATAGGGAGAGAACCTAAATCAATGTGATATCGGATGTAAAATCCTCAACCCCAGGAATTTGATTTTGATGTATTTCATTGCGATAGGGAAAGGATCCTAAAGCAATGCAGTTTCGGATGTAAAATCCTCAACCCCAAGAATTCGAGTTTGATGTATTTCATTGTGATAGGGAAATGATCCTAAAGCAATGCAGTCTCGGATGTAAAATCCTCTACCCAAAAGTTTGAATTTGATGTATTTCATTGCGATAGGGAGAGAACCTAAAGCAATGCGGTATCGGATGTTAAATCCTCAACCCCAGGAATTTGATTTTGATGTATTTCATTGCGATAGGGAAATGATCCTAAAGCAATGCAGTCTCGGATGTAAAATCCTCAACTCCAAAAGTTTGAATTTGATGTATTTCATTGCAATAGGGAAAGAATCCTAAAGCAATGCAGTTTCGGATGTAAAATCCTCAACTCCAAAAGTTTGAATTTGATGTATTTCATTGCAATAGGGGAAAGAATCCTAAAGCAATGCAGTTTCGAATGTAAAATCCTCAACTCCAAAAGTTTGATTTTTGATGTATTTCATTGCAATAGGGGAAAGAATCCTAAAGCAATGCAGTTTCGGATGTAAAATCCTCAACTCCAAAAGTTTGATTTTTTGATGTATTTCATTGCGATAGGGAAATGATCCTAAAGCAATGCAGTCTCGGATGTAAAATCCTCAACTCCATTTGAATTTGATGTATTTCATTGCAATAGGGAAATAATCCTAAAGCAATGCAGTCTCGGATGTAAAATCCTCAACCCAAAGAATTTCATTTGGATGTATTTCATTGCGATAGGAAAGAACCTAAAGCAATGCAGTCTCAGATGTAAAATCCTCAACCCCAGGAATTTGATTTTTGAATAGTCATTGACTTTGCAAAGATTTGTAGTGTTGATTTGAAAAAGTGTGGAATTTTGGTGTTTCGAGAATTTCATGAAAGTTGTAAATGACTTTCATGGAAGGAAATAGATTAGGAGGGAATATGTAGATGTTACATATCCCGTTCAAAAGGATTAATCGAAAGTTGCTGGTTTGGATTGGGTATAATTCCTCGCCATCAGATTCGATCCGTGTCAGTGGAATCAACCGCTTCCATCCCAGACAAGGGAAAGAGTAGAACGGATTGGATTTCAGATTTGGGAGATTGAATTTGAATTTGATTGAGATTTGATTTGAGATCTGGAAGGTTGAGTTTGAACTCGATTGAGATTTGATTTGAGATTTGATTTGATTGAATTTGAAATTTGATTGAGAATTTGATTTGAGATCTGGAAGATCGAATTTGAGATTTGATTTTGAGAGATTGGATTTGAATTTGATTTAGATTTGATTTGAAATTTATGTTCATTTCGTTTGTCTTTTAACGATCCAAATTTATTTTATTTATTTAATGTCCATGTGAATTTGGTGTTCATCATTTTTTAGATTTTTAAGGAAAGTTTTCTTTTATTCTTTTTTTTTTATTTCTTTTCTGTTCTTTGTTCGAAGTTCATTTAACTTTAATGGGGTTTCCCAGTCAATTTGCACAAAAGAGGTGAAGGCCAAAAATGTGACATGGTCACTTTCATTCCAATCATGTCAAAGATACATCATACAACTCGATCTGGAATACATCTCATACAATCCATGTAGACTCAAAACGGACTATGTATGATCTTCGTCGATCCATCCAAAGAAGCATCTGTCAAAAATCCATGTCTGAATAGTGGGGTACATCGTCAATAACATCACCTTCCAAGCCATCCTTGGCAAGGATGCCGTATGGATGTACATTGGAGGTGTGATATTTTTCATGTAGCTCGCAGCTCGTAAGGCCGGAGGCTCTCTAGCTCCAGGTCCGTGCTGGAAATGGTAAGGTGTCTTCCTGTCATCCATCCTTCGAAAGTAATTGAGATCCGCTTCACCGGTACTCCCGGTATGCGGTGCTTAGCGACATCCGCTCCGTTGTCTTTCGGTATCATGACGGAACCTACCGGTAATGGTATCTTCATCGGCCCTCGGAACTCACTCGGGCTCGCTATCCGGAGGTCGGATCCGAACATGATATCACATTCATTCAGAAAAGAAACCGTGCGTAAAGGTCCGACAAAGTCGTGGTGATCTATGTGCGGGGGTATGCGATCACCCCGCTTGTAAATGTTAATAATGCAGTGCATTGGGTATGCAATCTGCTGGCAGTACCCTCCATGTTATCAATCTTTTTACCATTCTCTTGATGACTAATGGCATTGGATCCACTTGCCCATGAAGGAGTATTCCCGGTGGGTTTCCCTTCCTGTCCTCCGCAAAGTTGTAACAGCATCCGCATTGTATTGTAATTCTACCTTTCCCTGGCATCCATCTCCGGGGTTCTGAGTAGGTGTTTTCTCTTAGGCGGCCCGCTCGGCCCATTCTTTTCAAATCCCGGATGCAATCCACGATTTGTTGTTGTTCATATTCTAAGAATACGTCTGTATGTAGCTCGAGGCCTTCTAGTATATTGATCCTTCTGCTTCTGATTCTCTTGAAGTATTCAAAAGTTTTCTTTTCGACATTCTGCATTCTTTCCAGCTCGTACTCTGGAATAATTTACAAATGGTGGGGCCTGGTGACATATTGTGGGATATACGGCTCAATCCCTTCACGTTCTCCTGCATACCTCGGCTCCTCGGGGATGATGTCCGTCGGGACATCCTCCGGGCTGCTTCGCAACAAGGCTATGCATTGCGGTGGTTCTATCCGGTGGCGTGGTAGCCTTCTTTCTTCTGATCTTCGTGAGATTTCCCTGGTGCCTTCTATTTTCCTAGGAGCTGGCCTCCTTTCTTCCGGTACCTGGTGAATTGGCGTCCTTGAAGTATATATATACTGGCAGTAGCAACTGCCTCGTCGCGATGGTCCGCTGCTAGTTTGGTTAACATCTTACGGATACGGCGATTCTTATTTCTTCGTTGTGTTGCTCGTGAGAGTAGCTCTTTGAACTTCCCGAATCTCTCGTGGCGCGGCGCCGACAAGCTCGCCCTCCGCCTGTAGCGACTACGGTACTTGATTTTCTCATCTTCTTCGGTGTTTGTTTTTCTTTTCTTGCTGCTTGGATTGGTGGCTTGGGCCACCCACTTTCATCACCTGTCCGCCGGGCAGTTCCTCTCGGTCAAGCGAGATCCGGTCACTTTCCTCGTATCGTAGGCCTGCCGGTGCGAAGTCCGAGTCAATCTCGATTATCGCTCCATCTTTCACCCTCTTCTCATCGAGTGCAAGGCTTACGCCATTTCTAAAGTTCAGGACCAACCGCCCGTTCGACATTTCCCTGCAAAAAGATAAGGAAAAGGATCAGGGGCTGCACTAAGAACAAGAACATTAAGAAAATGTTTATTAAAGACATTTTTTTTAATTTATAAATTTAACAGGAATGAAGCGGGATAAAATCAGGAAAAAGATTTTGATTAGGAAGAGAAAACAAGGAAAACTTTATTATCATGATTTTATTTATTTTAGCACATTTTTATTATTTTTGGGTTCGGACCCAGTCATAGGTAATTACTTCGCCCGTGTTTCTTAGGGATGAAGAATTCATTCCTTCGAAACATCAGGTAGCGTAATACTTTTTCAAGTATCGTCCTTTGATCGGAAGCATATGTCGTTCTCCCTGGCAATTCACTAGCTGGTAGGAACCTCCTGAGTATACTGCTTCAACCACGAACGGCCCTTCCCAAGTGGGTTCAAATTTTCCTCCTATCTTGCGGTGTGCAAGAATAGGTCTCTTGAGAACGAGAACTAAGTCACCAACTTTGAAGGTTCTTGGGCGGACCAGTTTGTCATGGGCTTGAACCATCTTAGCTTGGTATAATTCTAAATTCTGTCTGCGCTTGCAAGTCTTTTCCCTTCCGGGCTTTCTAATTCTTCTAGTCATAATTTGGCGTTCTCTTCGTCGTGATCTTGTTTACAACAGCAATTCTGAGTGAAGGAAGTTGAACCTCTAAAGGTAACACTGCCTCAGACCCGTACACCAGAGCGTAAGGTGTAGCTTGAGTAGGAGTTCTGAAGGTTGTCCGGTAGGCCCATAAGGCCTCTAATAACTTCTCGTGCCAGTTTCTCTTATTATCATCCAAAGTTTTCTTTAAGATTTGAACGAGAGTTTTATTAAAAGCCTCAGCGAGGCCGTTTTCTCTTGGATAGTAAATTGTTGAATACCGCCAGTCGATTCCGTGTCTCCTGACAAATTTGTTGATTTGTGTGCTTCTGAATGCTGACCCATTATCTGAGATGATCCTGCGCGGCACTCCAAAACGGTAGACAACTTGGTTCTTGAAAAGCTGTAGCACGTGGTGTGCTTTCACTTCTCTAAGTGGAGCCGCCTATGCCCACTTGGAAAAGTAATCAGTAGCCGCAAGAATGAAGCGATGTCCTTTTGAAGATGGTGGTTCTATTGGACCCACTATATACGTGCCTCAACATTCAAATGGCCACGACGCAATTATCGGATGTAGCACATTTGGAGGTTGGTGTAGAACCACTCCGTGCACTTGGCATTGGTGACGGCTCTTGGCGATTTTCATGCGATCGGTCATCATCGAGGGCCGGTAGTACCCTAGTCTTTTAATTTTCATTTTCATCTTCGGACCCGACCGGGTGAGCGCCACGAGTCCCGAATGCACCTCTTTAACAATTTCACGGGCCTCGGACCCGCTTAGGCACCTTAGCCACATTTGATCGAAAGACCTTACGTATAACGTGTTGTTTATTAATGCGTAGGACGCAGTTCTTTTCTTGATCCGATGGGCTAGCGACCTATCGTCCGGTAGCTTTCCGTTTGTAGGTAGTCTACTAATGGTTGTCGCCAATCTTCCGTGTTTTTCGTCACTCGTTGCAACTGATTTTTCTTCTTTTCTGATTTGTGTATCGTGTACTATGTCGAGTCGTGATAGGACCCGACGTCCGTGAGCCGACACTTCTATCGACTCATCTTGCAAGCATGCAAATTCTTTTGCGAGGCGAGCTAACGCATCTGCTAAAGCATTTTCTTTTCTGGGAATTTTGTAGATCATCGCATTCAGAATCTTTTCCAACAGCTGTATGGCATACTAGAAGTATTGCTCGAGTCTTGGCTTTAAAATTCTGTACTGTCCGGCGATCTGTTGAATGATTAACTGCAAATCCCAATAGATGTTGATGTCCGTTATCCCCATTTGAATAGCTAATTCCAGTCCTGTTATGAGGGCTTCATATTCTGCTTCGTTGTTTGTACATGGTTCTGTCAAGTGGTAGGAGTATCTTAACATCCCCCGCTCCGGTGTTATAAAGATTAGTCCGATTCCTACCTTACCGGGCACTATCACTTGCGATTCTTCGTCTTTGTGTGCTGAAGATGCTCCGTCGAAATATAATTCCCAACGTCGATCATCGGAGTCTTCTAAGCTCATTATTTGTTCATCTGGCAAATCATCATTGAGAGGAGATTCTGCCGGCAAAGGGTGTGCTGCGAGGAAGTCTGCTTGGACTTGTCCCTTTACGACACGAAGAGGCACGAAAGTTATATCGAATTGCAATAATATCATTGACCATCCGGCAAGTCCGCCGAAAGCGTTGGACGGGTCATCAAGTATTGCAATGGATTAAATTTCGTAATCAGGTTGACCTTATGAGAAAGCATGTAGTGCCTGAGCTTTTGAGCGGCGAAGATCAGGGCAAAACAATGCTTTTCAATTGCGGGATACCTTATTTCCGTCGGAAGTAAACGACGGCTTAGGTAGTAAAGAGCATTTTCTTTACCCTCATCATTGACACAGGCTAACGGAGGCTCCGAGAGAGTCGTCTAAAGCCGCGGTATAAAGTATCCGCGGTCTACACGAGACTGGGGCTGCTAAGACGAGGAGGTGTCATTAAATATTGTTTAATGTCCTCGAAGGCCTTCCGGCATTTCTCTTCCCAAATAAATTCGGCGTCCTTTTTAACTAGTGCCGAGAAAGGCCGACACCTACTGACAAGTTTGAGATAAAGCGTCGAAGATATGCCGACTTCCCTTGAAAGGATCGTAGTTGTTTTAAGGTTTTGGGAGGCGGCATTTCTAAGATAGCTTTAATCTTTTCCGGGTCGATTTCAATTCCACGATGTAGGACAACGAATCCTAAGAATTTCCCGGAGGTGACGCCGAAGGCGCATTTTAAGGGATTCATCTTAAGGTTAAATTGTCTTAATCGTTCGAAAACAATTCTCAAATCATACAAGTGGTTGTCCTTTACTTTGCTTTTGATGACCACATAGTCCATGTAGCATTCGACTTGATTGTGGATGAGATCATCAAAAATTCTTGTCATCGCTCTACGGTATGTTGCTCCTGCGTTCTTCGATCCGAATGGCATCATTCGTGTAGCAATATACTCCGATCGGCGTACTGAATGCTGTAAGCTTTTCATCTTCTGGTGCCATTTTTATCTGGTTGTATCCTGAAGATCCATCCATGAATGAGAATATTTCATGTGTTGAAGCAATGTTGATCATTAGTTCTGGAATCGGTAGAAGGAATTCATCCTTTGGACATGCCTTGTTTAAATCTCTGAAGTCCACACAAATTCTGATCTGACCATTCTTCTTTCTGACTTGCACCACATTGGCTAACCAAGTCTGGTATTGTTCTTCATGGACAAATTTGGCGTCTATTAACTTTTTAACTTTAGTTATGACTTGTTGTTCGATTTCTAGACGCATTCTTCGGGACCTTGTCCGGCCAGGACGAAGTAGGATCCACTCCTAGCTTATGGACTCGCGACCTCCGGAGCTAATCCCGGCATCTCATCGTAGTTCCAAGCAAAACAGTCTTTAAATTCCATTAATAACTTGATTATTTCTTCGGAGTCTTCTTTATTGAGTAAGGAGCTAACAAAGGTAGGTCTAGGCTCTTCGCTAGTACCTAGGTTAACTTCTGTTAACTCATCTATTGTAGATCTAATCTCTTCTTCGAATTCTGGTGGAGCGTCTCCAATTTGTAAATCTTCAAATTCTTCTGTAGTTTCCATGCAATTTTCATTAGTCTCACAAGTGACAACCAAGCAAAATTCAGTATCGTCAACTGATCCTATTGTGCCGAATCCGAGACCATGCTTTGAATTGGGTGGACGATCGGAGTTATTCCATAATTTTTCTAAATGTTGTGATTGGCCTTTTGTCCATTGTCGAGGTAAGAGACCACACTGAATTAAATTTTGAACACAGGGAGAGTACCACTCAAAAGGTAATTCCATTAATTCTGATGAAGTGACATCTTCAAATTGAACATTATTTTCAATTTTGGAGGAAGAAGCACCACGGTAGAATTTGATTGGCTTTGCACCGCCGCTATGTACCTCTTTGACCACCATACCCTCGACCTTATTAGAATGGATCGGGGTTAGGGTCATAGTATGTACATAGTGGTTAATCTTCTCGTACATTGATTTGTATTCTTCATTCTTCTCATCTTCGAGAAAGATCTTGAATTGCGGCTTCTTTTGACTTATTGTCGCTGCTTCTTGTTTGATCTCTTTTTCTTCTTCAGAACTGTCTTCCCAATCAACATTGATGGCTGGTTTCCTCTGTCCAACTGTCCTAACGCCTCGCCACGACCTCGTCCCCGGCCTCGACCTCGGATGCGAGTTGTGGAGAAACCTTCACCATCTCGCCGTAAGGGAGTAGTGAGTGACTGTTGGACTAGAACTTCAGGTTCTTCGTTGTCCCAAACTTTCTTTGCTTCATTCGTTATGGTATCTCTGGAGAAGATTGTATTCTTCGGTGGTGCATAATAAGCTGCGTCTTCATGGATTCCAATCTCATGTACGGAGAATGGTTGTAAGTCACCTTTGATGCACTCGTTCCCCTCCATCGTAGTATTTGATGCACTCGATGCGGAGATGATGGTACCATCCTGTTTTCATGTATCCATGGTCGGCCCAGTAGAGCGTTGAATGACGTTTCTGAATCAATTATGTGAAATTTTGCAGTTTTCTTTGCTAAGTCCCCGGTCTTCATTAGTAGTGTTATCGATCCGAGGGCTCTTTCTCCTTTCTGGTTGAATCCTCGTAATAACATTTTGTCGGCTTCGAGCTCGCGAGCATCAATTTCCAAGTATGCTAGTGTTCGAGGACTCATTATATTAATTAATGCTCCTGGATCCACCAATACTCTGGAGAGTGTAAACTTCCCAATTGTAACTGAAATATACAACGGTCGGTTGTGATCTGCTATCCCAAGTAGTATGTCATTTTCTGTGAAGGTAACACCTCACTGTTCCTTTAACGAGCAAACCTCATATAAGGAATCTCCAGCCATTTGAGCTAAGCAAATTTCTGGATTGAGTAAGGCCTTGATCAGAGCTTCTCTCATCTCTTTTGATAAGATGAGAGCGTCGTAGATGCTCAGTTTGGCTGGTAGTTTCCTAAGATGGGCTAGCACGTTGTAGTCTACTTTATTTCCATGTGTCTCGGCTTCTTCCCAAATGGGTATTTCTTCTGCC
The DNA here is from genome assembly GCA_022702705.1 of Papilionanthe hookeriana x Papilionanthe teres. Lineage (NCBI taxonomy): Eukaryota > Viridiplantae > Streptophyta > Magnoliopsida > Asparagales > Orchidaceae > Papilionanthe > Papilionanthe hookeriana x Papilionanthe teres. The sequence goes on along the minus strand of CM040425.1, from coordinate 128,730,464 downwards.
GGGGTTGGTTCTTCTTGAACAACCACCTGCTTTCCTTTGTCCTTTGGACCCATTCTCGGAGGTAGAACTCTTCCACTTCTTAAGTTGACTTCTGTAATTTCTTCTGAATCTAGTGTTGAGCTTGCTGATGTCTCCTTCTGAATCAGAATGCCAGGTTCATCTGGATTAGCTTCAGAGTCTGAAGGCTCTAATTCTATTGTGACTGGAGCTCCTCAAAACTCGCAGATAGATTTGTTTCTTGTTGAACTCTCGTAACCTCCTTGATGGATGTCTTCTTCGTCATCGTGATTGTCAAGATTGTGTATGATTTGAGAATTGTCATTGGTATCGAAATCGATGTCCGGATCGTCGCTAGTTACGTAATCGTTAGAAACAGTCAAAACGTAGCCAACGCCATCACCCTTATCATTATAAGATCCCACCGAAGTGAGCAAATAATCATACAGAGTGAGAGGTTAGAGGGATTTCTCCCCCGAATCAGAAACAACTATCCTAGGATAAGCAGCCCCTAGTCTAGCCTTAGGAGCATCTGTCCTCTCTTCTTCGTCGATTTTCTTCTTCTCTTCAATCGTCTCCTGTTGAGGTGGTTCTTCTATCGCAAGTGATAGTGCCGACTTGACAGGTTTTGAACTCTGAATTGAAGCTCGCACCGAAGCGGTTTGGATGCTGTCTAAAATCTTTTTTGAAGACCTTGTCCAAGCGGTAGTCCATCCATCGTCAGTCGTATAGGGATCTATCGGAACGATGAGATCAGTCGAGACAACATTGACGGAACCTCCTTTCTGGGGTTCCTTCATGTACTCCTTCGGGATTGTTATATTCCCTTTCCGAAGGTTATCGTTGAGCCAACTTTTGAAGGTAATGCAATCTTCTATCTTGTGTCCAAGCATCCGGTGATAAGGGCAAAAGTTGGGATCACCTTTCTTGTTGACTTCTTCTGGTCTCTTAGGCTCTGGCGACAGGAAATGCGGAGTCTTCATCGGACTACGGAACATTTTCGGCACTGCCTTATTCTTGAATGGATATTCCCTGCTCAGAAGCTCCCTTAATGTACGTTGCGGACGAGGCGGTTGTTCATATTATGGAGATGACTGATAGCTAGGTCGGGGTTGTTGAAAATTCTGTTGAGGTTGCAGCGGCCGTTCGGACGATATTTGTATCAGTTGCTTGCCTTTGTCGACTGCTACAATGATCCCAAATTTCTTTTCGAAAGTCTTCACAGGCTTTTTCTTGTCTGTCTTGTCGGCGAAACTTAGTTGCTTCGCCTCCTCTTGCAAGCTCCCGGCCTTGCTTAACAACTTCTCAAAAGTCTTAATAGTAAATCCCTTGAGGAGAAGTGCTATCGGGCCGTGAATGCTTTCAAGTAAGATGCCGATTGCATGTTGTTCTTGTAGTTGTGGTTCACACTTCATGCTTAAGTTCCTCCATCGAAGTATGTAATCCACCAAAGTTTCGTTCGGCTTCTGCTTATCTACCACTAAATCACCTATAGTGATGTGGTGCTAAGCTCCGGCAAATCGCTTGATGAAGAGGTTTTCTAGTTCTGAGAATGTCTTCACTGAACCATTCAGTAATTCTGCATACCAATCAAAGGCGATCCCTGACAGGCTGCTGACGAACTGTCGGAAGAGTAATGCATCGCTCCCTGTTGACCTCATTTTTGATGAGGTCTTCTCTTCTTCTTTTTAGTACTTAGGATCTAGCCTTAGGCTTTTCCTTTGACTATCTTAGAGGATTAGAATTGGGATCCACCATCTAGAATTTCAAACCACTTCTTAACTCCCTGCAAACTCCACAAACTTGACTGTAGACCCCTAATCACCTAGAGGGTTGAAATCAAATGTGGAAGTTTAAAGGATGAGTTCCTATAGGACTCTTTGGCCTTAGGGCGCCCACAGGTGTCCTGATCCAGTGAGAGGCTGACTTACACACACACTACACTCATACACTACACTTTCACACACCTCCTAAAACTACACCCATACCTAACTTGACCTCCTGACTCATGTAGGTAATTCACATGGATGGTCCTTAACCCCTAAACCCCTGGCTAAGAGGGTTAGGAACAACATAGTGAATGCCTCAAATGAGTCCCTTCATGGCTCATGTGGGCTTGGTATGGCTTCATGGCTCAACCAAAATGATTTCATTAAACTCAAATTCACCCAATCTTCAATTTTCCAAATTTTCAATTTTTGACCCCCGGGACCCTACACCCGTCTAACTTACCCAAAGCCCTTGAAATTACCCAAATTTTTCAAAATTTCTAAATCACCCAAAATCCCCCAAAATCAATTCCAAACATTTCCACATCACTCAAATTGATCATCCATACCCAAAAATATCAAAAATTCCAAGAATACCTCCTAATACCCTCCAAATACCCAAAATACCCCTCTTGACCTAAAAATCCAAAAATTCAGAAAATTCCCAGAAAATTCTAGAAAATCCCAAATATTTTCAATTTCATTTTTTCAACTACACCATGGGCAAATTTTGTCAATTTACCCTACTTTTGTTAAAACCCCCAATTTGACCCATTTTAACCCTAAGTGAACCCAATGTCAAACCAAACCTACCCAATTGACCCAAATTCTGGTCCAATTCAATTCTAAACTTCAATTCAACATTCCCAATACCAATCTAGACCAAACCCAAGTCCAACTTGATTGAAATTTGGATCCAATTTCACTTTTGGCCTTCAAGCCCAATTTTGACCTAAACCCAAACCTAACCCAAATGAGCCCAAACCCCAAAATCAAAGCCCAACCAAAGTCAAAACCTCTTTGAAACACTCCCATAAACAGAAGACGACGCGTGTGCATTCGAAGCTGCCGAGGATGGCGTGGTGCCGCGTGGATAAATAGAAAATTAGGATTTTTTTTCTATTTATTTAATTCCCTAAACTTAAAAAATTCATAACTTTGTGTAGGAAAATCATAAAAATAAAATAAAAATACCCTCTTGCTCAGTGAACAGAGGAGAGTAATGTGGAAAAGGAATCATTTAATTTCATCAAGTATTTTATTTTTAATAATTTATTTACTGTCTGCACTATTTTAATTCTCCATGCATGTAGGAAATTCACCATGGCATGAGACCATAGGGCTTTTGAAGCCTCTAAATTTGCGAACATTCCCTGAATTTTCCAAAGTTAGAGGCCATCCCTATGAGAAGTTATTGATTTTTCAAATTCATGTTGTTGTTTTAAGTATTTTAATTCCAATAATTAGCATGTTATGAAATAAATTCTAGGAAAATTTGGTGATGTTTCTTATGACCAGAGGACCCTAGCAAAAATAGGTTTTGAATTAACTCACTTGGAATAACCCTAATTGCCCTAAACACCCAAAATAAATCCCTAATTAATTAGAGTTAACCAAATATCAAATTGACTTGAAATCAATTCTCCACTGACCTTTAGGATAAGAGGAACCCACCATAAAAATTTGAAGTCAATTGGACTTAATTAGCCCTATTAAATGGGTTGATTAAGCCATTTAATCAATTTAAATTTCAAAAATTCATAACTTTCAAAATACCTTTTAAAAATTCACCAAATTGGTTTTGGAGCATCTCTGATATTAAGGGAATTTAAGAAAATTAAAATTTTAATTTTGTAAAAAAGTTGATTTTTAATATTATTTTAATATTTTAAATAATTAAAAAATAATAAAATCACAAAAATAATAAAATTCACCAAAATGTCACATTTTTAATTTTAATCACTTAGGAACAAACCCCATATTTTTCTTAGGTCTATTTAATGAGATATTAAATTTTAAAGCTCTAGGGTAATTTTAAAATTAAAAAAATGTATTTTCTAGCATTTTCACTAAAATAATTATAATAAATCATAGGAAAATCAGAAAATTGCAAAAATTGATTCTCTGGTTTCCTTGATATCAGAGAGATTTTTGAAAAATATAAATTTCATTTTTCAAGCTTTATTTTATTTTTTAAATTAATTAATACTCCAAAACTTAAAATAATTATAATAAAAATAATATAATTCAAAAAATCACCAAAATTGGTCCAAATGGTCCTCTGGTCTTTAGGAGTGCCCCCTAATTTTCTTAAGGACAGAAACTTTCCCTTGATCATGTTATTAAATTTTCCTTGGAAATCTCTATTTTCTACCAAAAATAATTATATAAATAAATTAAATACAGAAAAATCACATTTTCTCCTCTCATGTCTTTATTGACATATGAGTGAAGTCACATAAAAATTTCAAGTTCATTTAAGCTCAATTTAGTGAGTTATAAAATTATTAAGCTTAAAGGGCAAAATGGTAATTAAAATTTTAACCCTTAATTAAAACTTTAGGTTTAATAAAATTAACAAGTAAAATATTTGATCTTAATTTGATTTTGATGATTGGAATCTAAATAATTAAAGGGTAGAAACCCATTAAACAATTTAAAATAATTAAACCTTAATTAAATAATTGATTAAATTTGGGAAGAATAATAAAATTGGAATTATTAAAATAGGGATATTGTTGGGAAGAGATTTATCCTTTAATTTAAAAAATCCCTAAATTAATCCTCTCATTAATATTTAATTCTTAATTGAAATGATAACTCAAATTTAAAATATCAAAAAAAACTTAATCATTAAACTAAAGTTAAATTATTAAACTCTTTTAAAATTTCAATTAAAATTAAATAAATTAATTAAATTAAATTAAATTAAAAATTAAATTAAATAAATAAATTAAATTAAATTAAATTAAATTAAATTAAAAAAACAAATTAAATTAAATTAAATTAATAAATTAAATTAAATTAAATTAAATGAATAAATTAAATTAAATTAAATTAAATGAATAAATTAAATTAAATTAGACTTAATTAAATTAAAACAAATTAAATTAAATTAAATTAAATTAAAACGTATTAAATTAAATTAAATTAAATTAAATTAAATCAAATTAAATTAAAAATTAAATCAAATTAAATTAAATTAAAGGAAATTAAATCAAATTAAATTAATTTAACATCAAATCAAACTAAATTGAATTAAATTAAATTAAATTAAAATTAAAATTAAATTAAATTAATGTTAAAATTAAATTGAATTAAATAACATCACCTAAAACAGAAAGAAAATTAAATATAAAGCAACTTGAACACTATTCCAAATTTAAACCCATTACTTGAATTTAAACTAAATCACAAACCATTTGAATACCAATTTACCCTCGAAAGCTTTAGTTGTCATAACTCCTAAACAGAACATTAAATGAAATGTTACTTCACTTATAGGACATTCAAATGTCCTAGTTCACTGAGCAAGATAACAAAAAATTGAATTCCTGGACGATTAATTCATTTGTATAATTAAATTCATTTGGACTTAAAACAATCCTAGAAATATTGAAAAGATGTTTAAGATTTGCCTTAAGCACTTCCTCAATATGATAGGATGTTCATAAGAACAATTGAACTTAATTGTTCTTTGATGAAGAAAATCGTCCTCAAACTAAGATACAAGGAACCTGGACGTCATAGGAAATGACTAGCTATAGGATTAGGAATTTGGTAGAAAACCATAACTCTTCCCTTAGCTTTACCAAGGAACTTGTTTAAATATTCTAATTGTGTTTTAAGTGCAGCTTGGGATGACGGGAAGACCCTCCAGGTACGCTTTTATTTTATTGCAATTTACTTTCTTGCAATTTACATTATTGCAATTTATTTAATCGCTTCGCACTTACTTTTTCTTGCATGATAAACAACTGTTGCATGAAAACCCACACCTTTAGGATAGTCCCTAAAACTGAAACAAAAATTAAACTAAAAGTCATTGCAAGATAAAATTCACCGCCACAACACTTCAAAATATAAAACAACTCAAAATTTAATCACAAACAGAACACAAAACTACAATTACAACTAAATTAAAACGTCCTGTTGGATGATCGGGAATACCTCGGATGATGTAACCTACGTGTTGCTAACGGGATTTCCCACGGTCTAAATGAAAGTGTGGAACTCATTTAGTTGAGTTTAGCAAATTCATCTGGACTAAGTGAATCCGATAAAAATAATGATGCCGGAAGGATGGAACCGTGGGATCTTAACCGGTGTCGTTATAATCAACTTTAAGATTTCTTTTAATTGAAACACAAAAAACACTTGGAAATTAAGATTCTCTCTAAACCAAAACACTTTTCTCATCTCCTGATTTATGACTTCTAAAACTAAAGCCCTGCAGCAACAAGGAGCTCGGAGCATGGTGGGCAGCACGGCCATCGTCGTCAGCAAAACCTGAATCGTCATCAGCAAAACTGTCTTAGAATTAAACAACAAAGCCATAGGATTTCGAGGTAGTTTGTCTAGTGCAACATAAATCCTCAACTCTTCGTTAGGCATTTGCATTGCAGATTAAGCCCTAACCGGTCTTAGGATTCCGAGGCAGTCGTCTGATACGACATAAACCCTCACATCTTCGAGGCTATTTGTATGATTTTATCATATAAATATAAGCCCTAATTAATTAAAATTGACAAAATCAAAACATTAAATAGACATTAGGACTTTCCTAAATTCAAGCCAAACAATAGGATAGTCGGGAGATTAACGAAGTTCACTTCGAATCCGTAATTTCTCCTACCTTTCTTCCTTTGATTTCTCAAAACAAAATGTTCCAAACTTGATCCATTCCCTACTGAAATTCCAAAATTCAATCCTTTGAAAACTTAAACTTTGAAATTCTTGAGAGCAGAATTATTGATTATTATCGAGAGTTTTCTTAGGTGATTCCCGTCACTTAAGATGTAATTAACTATAGGGGCTTGCCCTTATAGGGAATTTTAAAGAACCCAGGTAATATAAACCCTGTTTAATACTTTCATATTAAGCAGGGGAATTTGTCGGCTTATAAAATTTGTTCGCAGACCAAACGAATATTACAAATCTTCTAGTTTATTAAATCGAGCCCCATCATTAAGCAGTGTGTCTATTCTTCGGGATAGATACACGGTTTGTGGTGCGGTGCTCGTTTGTATAAACTATTTGGGATGTGAGATCGGTTTGATTTCATATCTTAAAATGTTCAAATTTAAAAATTATTTTTAAAATCAAATACTACCTTTTCAAATTATTTATTTAAATTAAATTAAAAATTCGCCGACAATTTACGTAGGCGACCCCTTTCAAAACACACAACCTAAAAAATATGCCGACAACTTCACGGCGACTCCGCTAGAGGAAAATTCCTCTCTCCATTCTAATCGGACAATTCCGCTTTCAAAAATCGGTAGTGCATCCATGTCCCTTATGGATCAAACTACCCTTCTTTCCGTTGAGGTACTATGTTCATTTCTACCTTGAACAAGTATAACCAACATTCTCTCGGATTTAGGAGCCACTTGTTTAGACACCCCTAAACGGAGAGGTTCCGAGATCCTTTTACCTCATTTCGAGGTGGGGTGGACCCCGATAGGTGTTAATTTAGGAGTGATCCTTCGAGTCGAGAAGTCTTGCATAAGACTTTCTTTTCCTTTCCAACTCTGAATCGAATTCCTTACCTTCTCTACACCTTTAAACATTCCGTTCTAAATAAACAAACCCCCCTAATGAATGACTCTTTTAACAAATGATTCCTTCTTATAAATATATGAACAAGAATGTGTTCGGACTCTTTCAATTCCTTTCTTTTCGTCCTAGTGAGAAGAAGCATAACTTGGGACCGACAACCGAATCTACCCTGCGAAATGGAAGTCCCAAAGCTGATTTTCTCCTTCACCAATGGACTGGACTTCGCTGTTTATAAGGATGAGCTGCCCGATAATGGGATCATCTGGTTTGGACAAGGATTCGAGAACACGAATGTCAAGATCACCGACGTTTCCCTTTTCGTGCTGACAAACAAAGTATCTGGAACTAAGAAGCCGCTGGTCGAGTTCAACATTAGGTCAACCCAAGAGTTCCCTCCCCTGCAAAAGATCCCGACTGAGAGGAATACTGCTGTCCGCAGGAGGACTGTTCTTGCTACCCCCACTGGTCTAGTTGTTTCTGCACCTACCCCGGCTTCTGCCAAATTAAAGGGGAAGGAAATCCAGAACTATGGTGAACCCGTTACCGTGGAGGGTACGGACTTTCTCGTGAGACCTTCGTTTTTGAAATCGGGTCCAGCTCGAGAATTCCATCACTAACACGGACCCAAAGAAGGAACGAAGTAGGAAGATTGCCAGGAAGGCCAGAGCTACTGAAGTTGCTTTCCTGGAGGAAATCCCAGAAATCCCTGAGTACACACCACTACCTGAATACATACCATTGCCTGAAGATACACCCCTTTTGGAAGGAAGTAGATTCCATCCCCTTTCCGCCGCAGCAGACGAGGAAATGTCCGCAGGATTGTTTCTACATTACCTCGACCCGCATACTACGATGACAGCAGAAAGAAAAGGGCTAGGATCACGCCAGTTGCCCGACTACAAACTGTGATCGAGAAGCTAGCAAAGAAAGAGAAATGCCCCGTATCAGAAATTCTACGAAGGATAGGGCGGGTGCCAGTCAAGTCCCGTCTTGGGTCACGAGTAGAATCTGACATCGTTACAGAAAAGCCAAATAAAAGGATGAAGGCCAGTCCGCCTGTCGTTGTTTTAGGGTTGCAGATTAGGGAGGATGCCACCTTCCAGCATTTGGCTGACAGACCATCTGGTCTTAGACCTTCTGCTGCTAGAAGGATTGTATGGCGTCCCACTACTAGACAACTGAGATTGAAACAATAGCCTGAGAAGGAAAGACTCGTCAGGAGACTTGAATCCGAAGAAAGTGCCACTGCAGTAAAGGGGATTCGTGAGAAGGGAACCCGGCAACTATCACACGACAACTGTGAAGTTGCACAGAAAAGACCGCTAGAAGACGCTATGGAAAAGTTGAGGACTGATATTCGACGACTAGCAAAAGAAAGAGAAGAGAAATTCGGAGACGAGATTGATTCATCGGAATTCATGGACGATGAGTATGCGAAAATCAACATGGTTGAAACACGAGCTTCGTCGGCTTCACGAGGTGCTCCTACGGACCGCGAAAGAGAGGAGCCGAAGTGATGAGAAGACAGCTTCAAGAGAAAGACGATACGATCGCCCAAATGGCGAAGAGGATGGAAGAGATGGCTATAGCACTAGCCACTATCCAGAGTCAAGTGCAACCCCAAAGAGAGACACCCCCAGAGGTCATTCACATTGCAGACGGAGGAAAGGAGATTACATCCGTCAACGGGGATGATCAGCTAAAGAAAGATACAACACAAAGTATGATTCCAGAAAAAAATATCATGAGCTTGGTGGAACAGCAGGTGCGAGAAGCCTTAGCACAATCAAAAAGCGAGGCATCTATTCGGACGGGTAGACCTTACCCGGAAGAATTCGACGCTGTCCAATACCCAAAAGGCTTCGTACCACCTCTATTCAAGACCTTTGATGGAACCGGGAACCCCCGACAGCATGTTGCACACTTTCGTGCCAGTTGTTGCAATGCCGGCGGGAGCGATGCATTACTCTTCCGACAGTTCGTCGGCGACTCGTCGTGGATCGCCTTTGATTGGTATGCAGAATTACCAAATGGTTCAGTGAAGACGTTCTCAGAACTAGAGAACCTTTTCATCAAGCTCTTTGCCGGAGCTCAGCACCACATCACTATAGGTGATTTAGTGGTAGAGAAGCAGAAGCCGAACGAAACTTTGGTGGATTACATACTTCGATGGAGGAACTTAAGCATGAAGTGTGAACCACAACTACAAGAACAACATGTAGTCGGCATCTTACTTAAAAGCATTCACGGCCCAATAGCACTTCTCCTCAAAGCATTCACTATTAAGACTTTCGAGAAGTTCTTAAGCAAGGCCGGAAGCTTGCAAGAGGAGGCAAAGCAATTAAGTTTCGCCAATAAGACAGACAAGCAAAAGCCTGTGAAGACTTTTGAAAAGAAATCCGGGATCGTTGCAGCAGTCGACAAAGGCAAACAACCGATACAAATATCGTCTGAACGGCTACAGCAATCTCAGCAGAATTAGCAACAACCCCGACCCAGCTATCAGTCATCTCCACAGTATGAGCAACCGCCTCGTCCGCAACGTACATTAAGGGAGCTTCTGAGCAGGGAATATCCATTCAAGAATGAAGAAGTGCCGAAAATGTTCCGTAGTCTGATGAAAACTCCAGATTTCCAGCTGCCAGAGCCCAAGAGACCAGAAGAAGTCAACAAGAAAGGTGATCCCAACTTTTGCCCTTATCACCGGATGCTTGGGCACAAGATAGAAGATTGCATTACCTTCAAAAGTTGGCTCAACGACAACCTTCGGAAAGGGAATATAACAATCCCGAAGGAGTACATGAAGGAACCCCAGAAAGGAGGTTCCGTCAATGTTGTCTCAACTGATCCCATCATTCCGATAGATCCCTATACGACTGACGATGGATGGACTACCGCTTGGACGAGGTCTTCAAAAAAGATTTTAGACAGCATCCAAACCGCTTCGGTGCGAGCTTCAATTCAAAGTTTGAAACCTGTCAAGTCGGCACTATCACTTGCGATAGAAGAACCACCTCAACAGGAGACGATTAAAGAGAAGAAGAAAATCGAGGAAGAAGAGAGGACCGAGGTTCCTAAGGCTAGACTAGGGGCTGCTTATCCTAGGATAGTTGTTTCTGATTCGGGGGAGAAATCCCTCGAACCTCTGACTCTGTATGATTATCTGCTCACTTCGGTGGGATCATATAATGATAAGGGTGATGGCGTTGGCTACGTTTTGACTGTTTCTAACCATTACGTAACTAGCGACAATCCGGATATTGATTTCGATACCAACGACAATTCTCAAATCATACACAATCTCAACGATCAAAATGACGAAGAAAACATCCATCAAAGTGGCTACGAGAGTTCAACAAGCAACGAATCTATCTGCGAGTTTCGAGGAGCTCCAGTCACAATAGAGTTAGAGCCTTCGGACTGCGAAGCTAACCCGGAAGAGCCTATCATTCCGATTCGAGAAGAAACACCAGCAAGCTCAACACTAGATTCAGAAGAAATTACAGAAGACAACTTAAGAAGTGGAAGAGTTCTACCTCCGAGAATGGGTCCAAAGGACAAAAGAAAGCAGGTGGTTGTTCAAGAAGAACCAACCCCGGCAAAAGAAATACCCATTCGAGAAGAAGCCGAGACGCATGGAAATAAAGTGGATTACAACGTGCTAGCCCACCTTAGGAAACTACCGGCCAAACTGAGCATCTACGACGCCCTCATCTTATCAAAGGAGTTGAGAGAAGCTCTGATCAAGGCCTTACTTGATCCGGAAATTTGCTTAGCTCAAATGGCCGGGGATTCCTTAGATGAGGTTTGCTCGTTAAAGGAACAGCGAGGTGTTACCTTCACGGACAATGACCTACTACTTGGGACGACGGACCACAACCGACCTTTGTACATTTCAGTTACTATTGGGAAGTTTACACTCTCCAGAGTATTGGTGGATCCAGGAGCATCAATCAATATAATGAGTCTTCGAACACTAGCATATTTTGAAATTGATGCTCGTGAGCTCGAGGCCGACAAAATGTTATTAAGAGGATTCAACCAGAAAGGAGAAAGAGCCCTCGGATCAATAACGCTGCTAATAAAGACCGGTGACTTAGCAAAGACAACCGCGAAATTTCACATAATTGATTCGAAACGTCGTTCAACGCTCTACTTGGGCCGACCATGGATACATGAAAACGAGGATGGTACCATCATCTCTACATCGGTGCATCAAATACTACGATGGAGGAGAACAGTGCATCAAAGGTGACTTACAACCATTCTCTCGTACATGAAATTGGAATTCATGAAGACGCAGCTTATTATGCACCACCGAAGAAAACAATCTTCTCCAGAGATACCATGACAAATGAAGCAAAGAAAGTTCGGGACAACGAAGAACCTGAAGTTCTAGTCCAACAGTCACTCACCACTCCCTTACGGCGAGATGGTGAAGGTTTCTCCACAACTCGCATCCGAGGTCGAGGCCGGGGACGAGGCCGTGGTAGAGACGTTAAGACAGTCGGACAGAGGAAACCAGCCATCAATGTTGATTGGGAAGATAGTTCTGAAGAAGAAAAATAAATCAAGCAAGAAGTAGCAACAATAAGTCGGAAGAAGCCGCAATTCAAGATCTCCCTCGAAGATGAAAAGAATGAAGAATACAAATCAATGTACGAGAAGATTAACCACTACGTACAAACTATGACCCTAACCCCGATCCATTCTAACAAGATCGAGGGTATGGTGGTCAAAGAGGTACGTAGAGGCGGTGCAAAGCCAATCAAATTCTACCGTGGTGCTTCTTCCTCCAAAACTGAAAATAATGTACAATTTGAAGATGTCACTTCATCAGAATTAATGGAATTACCTTTTGAGTGGTATTCTCCCTGTGTTCAAAATTTAATTCAACGTGGTTTCTTACTTCGACAATGGACAAAAGGTCAATCACAACATTTTGAAAAGTTATGGAATAACTCCGGTCGTCCACCCAATTCAAAGCATGGACTCGGATTTGGCACGATAGAGATCGATTGATGATACTCGAATTTTGCTTGGTTGTCACTTGCGAACCTAATGAAAACCGCATGGAAACTACAGACGAACTCGAAGATTTACAAATTGGAGACGCTCCACCAGAATTCGAAGAAGAGATTAAATTTACAATAGATGAACTAACGGAAGTTAACTTAGGTACTAGAGAAGAGCCTAGACCTACCTTTGTTAGCTCCTTGCTCAATAAAGAAGACTCCGAAGAAATAATCAAGTTATTAATAGAATTTAAAGACTGTTTTGCTTGGAGCTATGATGAGATGCCAGGATTAGCTCCAGAGGTCGCAGTCCATAAGCTAGAAGTGGATCCTACTTTTGTCCCAGTCAGACAAGGTCCCAGAAGAATGCGTCTAGAAATCGAACAACAAGTCATAGCCGAAGTTAAAAAGCTAATAGACGCTAAATTTGTCCATGAAGAACAATACCCGACTTGGTTAGCTAATGTGGTGCCAGTCAGAAAGAAGAATGGTCAGATCAGAATTTGTGTGGACTTCAGAGATTTAAACAAGGCATGTCCAAAGGATGAATTCCCTCTACCGATCCTAGAACTAATGATCGACATTGCTTCGACACATGAGATATTCTCATTCATGGATGGATCTTCGAGGATACGACCGGATAAAAATGGCTCCGGAAGATGAAAAGCTTACGGCATTCAGAACGCCGATCGGAGTATATTGCTACACAGTGATGCCATTTGGACTGAAGAACGCAGGAGCAACATACCAGAGAGCGATGACAAGAATTTTTGATGATCTCATCCACAATCAAGTCGAATGCTACGTGGATGATGTGGTCATCAAAAGCAAAATAAAGGAAAATCACCTGTATGATTTTAGAATTGTTTTCGAACGATTAAGGCAATTTAACCTTAAGATGAATCCCTTAAAATGCGCCTTCGGCGTCACCTCCGGGAAATTCTTAGGATTCGTTGTCCGACATCGTGGAATTGAAATTGACCCGGAAAAGATTAAAGCTATCTTAGAAATGCCGCCTCCCAAAACCTTAAAACAATTACGATCTTTTCAAGGAAAGTTGGCATATCTTCAACGCTTTATCTCAAACTTGTCATGTAGGTGTCAGCCTTTCTCGGCACTAGTTAAAAAGGACGCCAAATTCATTTGGGAAGAGAAATGCCAGAAGGCCTTGGAAGACATTAAACAATATTTAATGACACCTCCTATCTTAGCAGCCCCAGTCTCAGGTAGACCGTTGATACTTTATACCGCGACTTTAGACGACTCACTCGGAGCCCTATTAGCCCAGGTCAATGATGAGGGTAAAGAAAATGCTCTTTACTACTTAAGCCGTCGTTTACTTCCGACGGAAATAAGGTATCCCACAATTGAAAAGCATTGTTTGGCCCTGATCTTCGCTGCTCAAAAGCTCAGGCACTACATGCTTTCTCATAAGGTCAACCTGATCTCGAAATTTAATCCATTGCAATACTTGATGACTCGTCCAACACTTTCCGGCAGACTTACCAGATGGTCAATGATATTATTGCAATTCGATATAACTTTCGTGCCTCTTCGTGCCGTAAAGGGATAAGTCTTAGCAGACTTTCTCGCAACACACCCTTTGCCGGCAGAATCTCCTCTCAATGACGATTTGCCAGATGAACAAATAATGAGCCTAGAAGACCCTGATGATCGACGTTGGGAATTATATTTCGACGGAGCATCTTCAGCACACAAAATACGGAGAATCGCAAGTGATAGTGCCCGGTAAGGCAGGAATCGGGCTAATCTTTATAACACCGGAGCGGGGGATGTTAAGATACTCCTACCACTTGACAGAACCGTGTACAAACAATGAAGCGAGAATATGAAGCCCTCATAACGGGACTCGGAATTAACTATTCAAATGGGGATGACGGACATCAACATCTACGGGGATTCGCAATTGATCATTCAACGGATCGCCGGACGATACGGAATTTTAAAGCCAAGACTCGAGCAATACTTCCAGTATGCCATACAGTTGTTGGAACAAATTCTAAATGTGACGATCTACAAAATTCCCAGAAAAGAAAATTCTTTAGCAGATGCTTTAGCCTGTCTTGCAAAAGAATTGGCCTGTTTGCAAGATGAATCAGTGGAAGTGTCAGTTCACGGACGTCAGGTCCTATCACAGCTCGACATAGACACAATACACAAATCAGGAAAAGAAAAAGGATCGGTTGCAGCGATGACGGAAAACACGGAAGATTGGCGACGGCCATTAGTAGACTACCTCCAAACAGGAAAACTACCGGATGATAGGTCGTTGGCCCATCGGATCAAGAAGAGAACTGCGTCCTACGCATTAATAAACAACACATTATACAGAAGGTCTTTCGATCAAATGTGGCTAAGGTGCCTAAGCGGGTCCGAGGCCCGTGAAATCGTTAAAGAGGTGCATTCAGGACTCTGTGGCGCTCACTAGTCGGGTCCGAAGATGAAAATGAAAATTAAAAGACTAGGGTACTACTGGCCCTCGATGATGACCGACTGCATGAAAATCGCCAAGAGCTGTCACCAATGCCAAGTGCACGGAGTGGTTCTACACCAACCTCCAAATGCGCTACATCCGACAATTGCGTCGTGGCCCTTTGAATGTTGGGGCACAGATATAGTGGGTCCGATAGAACCATCATCTTCAAAAGGACATAGCTTCATTCTTGCGGCTACAGATTACTTTTCCAAGTGCGGCGGGCGGTTCCACTTAGAAAAGTGAAAGCACACCACGTGCTTACGGCTTTTCAAGAACCAAGTTGTCTACCGTTTTGGAGTGCCGCGCGAGATTATCTCGGATAATGGGTCGGCATTCGAAGCATGCAAATCAACAATTTTTTCAGGAGACACGGAATCGACTGGCGATACTCAACAATTTACTACCCAAGAGCAAACGGCCTCGCTGAGGCTTTTAATAAAACTCTCGTTTAAATCTTAAAGAAAACATTGGACGATAATAAGAGAAATTAGCACGAGAAGTTGTTAGAAGCCTTGTGGGCCTACCGAACAACCTTCAGAACTCCTACTCAAGCTACACCTTACGCTCTGGTATATGGGTCCGAGGCAGTGTTACCTTTAGAGGTTCGGCTTCCTTCACTTAGAATTGCGAGTTGCAAATAAGATCACGACGGAAGAGAATGTCATATTACGACTAGAAGAATTAGAAAGCCCGGAAGGGAAAAGACTTGCGGCGCAACGAATTTAGAACTATACCAAGCTAAGATGGTTCAAGCCCATGACAAGCCGGTCCGCCCAAGAACCTTTAAAGTTGGTGACTTAGTTCTCATTCTCAAAAGACCTATTCTTGCACACCGCAAGATAGGAGGAAAATTTGAACCCACTTGGGAAGGGCCGTTTGTGGTTGAAGCAGTATACTCAGGAGGTTCCTACCAGCTAGTGAATTGTCAAGGAGAACGACATATGCTTCCGATCAACGGACGATACATGAAAAAGTATTACGCTACCTGATGTTTCGAAGAAACGAATTCTTCATCCCTAAGAAACACGGGCAAAGTAATTACTTAAGATTGGGTCTGAACCCAAAAATAATAAAATTTACTAAGATAAATAAAATCATGATAATAAAGTTTTCCTTGTTTTCTTTTCCAAATCAAGATCTCTTTCCTGATCTTATCCCGCTTCATTCCTGTTAAATTTGAAAATACAAAAAATATAATATAAAAAAATGTCTTTAATAAACATTTTCTTAATGTTCTTGTTCTTAGTACAGCCCCTGATCCTTTTCCTTGTCTTTTCACAGGGAAATGTCGAACGGGCGGTTGGTCCTGAACTTTAGAAATGGCGTAAGCCTTGCACTCGATGAAAAGAGGGTGAAAGATGGAGCGATAATCGAGATTGACTCGGATTTCGCACCGGCGGAGCCTACGATACGAGGAAAGTGACCGGGTCCCGGTTGACCAAGAGGAACCGCCCGATCGGACGATAATGAAAGTGGGTGGCCCAAGCCACCAACCCAACGAACAAGAAAAGGAAAACAAACACCGAAGAGGACAAGAGAATCAAGTCTGTAGTCGCTACAGCAGAGGGCAGGCTTGTCAGCGCCGCACCCACAGAGATTCAGGAAGTACGAAGAGCTACTCTCACAGCAACTCAGCGAAGAAATAAAAATTGCCATATCCACAAGATGTTGACTAAACTAGCAGTGGACCAGCGCGACGAGGCAGTCACTACTACCAGTGCATATACTTCAAGGATACCGGTTCGCCAGGAACCTGAAGAAGGAAGGCCAGCTCCTAGGATAACAGAAAGGACCAGGGAAATCTCAAAAAGATCAGAAGAAAAAAGACTACCACGCTACCAGATAGAACCACCAGTAATGCATGACCTTGTTACAGAAGTAACCCCGGGGGATGTCCCGACGAACATCATCCCCGAGGAGCCGAGGTATGCAGGAGAGCGTGAAGGGATTGAACTGTATATCCCACAATATGTCACCAGGCCTCGCCATCTACAGATTATTCCAGAATACGAGCTGGAGAGAATACAGAATGTCAAAAAGAAAACCTTTGAATACTTCGAGAGAATTAGAGGCAAAAGAATCAATATACTAGAGGGCCTCGAGCTACATACAGACGTATTCTCAGAATATGAACAACAGCAAATCGTGGATTGTGTCCGAGATTTGAAAAGAATGGGCCGAGCAGGCCGCCTAAGGGAAAACACATACTCAGAACCCCGGAGATGGATGCCAGGGAAAGGAAGAATCACAATACAATGTGGATGCTGTTACAACTTTGCGGAAGACAGGAAGGGAAACCCTCCGGGAATACTCCGTCATGGCCAAGTGGATCCGATGCCACAAGTCATCAGGAGAATGGTAAAGAGATTGATAACATGGAGGGTACTGCCAGCAGATTGCATACCCAATAGCTGCATTATTAACATCTACAAGCAAGGTGACTGCATACCCCCACACATAGATCACCACGACTTTGTCAGACCTTTCTGCACAGTCTCTTTCTCGAACGAGTGTAACATCATGTTCGGATCCGACCTCCGGATAGCGAGCCCGGGTGAGTTCCGAGGGCCGGTGAAGATACCATTACCGGTAGGTTCCGTCATGATGCGAAGGGCAACGGAGCGAGATATCACTAAGCATTGCATACCGGGAGTACCGGTGAAGCGGATCTCAGTCACTTTCAGAAGGATGGAGGACAGGAAGACACCTTACCATTTCCAGCAAGACCCGGAGCTAGAGAGCCTCTGGCCTTACGAGCTGTGAGTAACATGGAAAATATCACACCTCCAATGTACATCCATACGGCATCCTTGCCAAGGATGGCTTGGAAGGTGATGTTATTGACCATGTACCCCACTATTCAGATATGGATTTTTGACAGATGCTTCTTTGGATGGATCGACGAAGATCATACATAGTCCGTTTTGAGTCTACATGGATTGTATGAAATATATTCCAGATCAGGTTGTATGATGTATCTTCGATATGATTGGAATGAAAGTGACCATGTCACATTTTTTGGCCTTCACCTCTTTTGTGCAAATTGACTGGGAAACGCCATTAAAGTTAAATGAACTTCGAACAAAGAACAGAGAAGAAATAAAAAGAGAGAATAAAAGAAAACTTTCCTAAAAAAAAAATAAATAAATAAATCTAAAAATGTCAAACACCAAATCCACATGAACACCAAACAAACAACAAAAAACGGGATTGTTAAAGGACAAACGAAACAAATTTAAAGCTCAAATTGAATTCCAGTTTAAACCCATCTTTTCAAATCCTCCAATCCTTCTTCAAATCAAGATCTATTCTAGACCTCCCTTGAAACCCCCTCTCGGGATGACTTCGAATCACGAAGAATTTTCGATTTTATCCGGATGGCATGGGTTTGTACCCTTCGCCAAGTAATCAGACTTTGATTGATTCCCATGGGATATGAAACACTTTCATACCTCATTTCGATCTCCCGCTAAATCCAAATCTCCATAGTAAATTTCAATTCAAAATTTCCGAGACAGGTACCTAAATTCCAGTTCTCACTCCTAGATCGATACCTAAATTTCGATTCTCATCCGAATTGATACCTAAATTTCAATTCAAAATTTCCGAGACTGGTACCTAAATTTCAGTTCTCACTCCGAGATCGATACCTAAATTTCGATTCTCATCCGAAATGATACCTAAATTTCAATTCAAAATTTCCGAGATCGGTACCTAAATTCCAGTTCTCACTCCGAGATCGATACCTAAATTTCGATTCTCATCCGAATTGATACCTTAATTTCAATTCAAAATTTCGAGACCGGTACCTAAATTCCAGTTCTCACTCCGAGATCGATACCTAAATTTCGATTCTCATCCGAATTGATACCTAAATTTCAATTCAAAATTTCCGAGATCAGTACCTAAATTACAGTTCTCACTCCGAGATCGATACCTAAATTTCGATTCTCATCCGAATTAATACCTAAATTTCAATTCAAAATTTCCGAGACTGGTACCTAAATTCCAGTTCTCACTCCGAGATCGATACCTAAATTTCGATTCTCATCCGAATTGATACCTAAATTTCAATTCAAAATTTCCGAGGCTGGTACCTAAATTCCAGTCCTCTTCCTTCGAGGTCGGTACCTAAATTCCGACTCACATTCGAGATCGATACCTAAATTTCGATTCTCATCCGGATTGATACCTAAATTTCAATTCAAAATTTCCGAGACTGGTACCTAAATTCCAGTTCTCACTCCGAGATCGATACCTAAATTTCGATTCTCATCCGAATTGATACCTAAATTTCAATTCAAAATTTCCGAGACCGGTACCTAAATTCCGAGTTCTCACTCCGAGATCGATACCTAAATTTCGATTCTCATCCGAATTGATACCTAAATTTCAATTCAAAATTTCCGAGACTGGTACCTAAATTCTAGTTCTCATTCCGAGATCGATACCTAAATTTCGATTCTCATCCGAATTGATACCTAAATTTCAATTCAAAAATTCCGAGACTCGGTACCTACATTCCGGTTCTCACTCCGAGATCGATACCTAAATTTCGATTCTCATCCGAATTGATACCTAAATTTCAATTCAAAATTTCGAGAGCTGGAACCTAAATTCCGGTCCTCTTCCTTTGAGGTCGGTACCTAAATTCCGACTCTCATTCGAGATCGATACCAAAATTTCGATTCTCTTTCGAATTGATACCTAAATTTTAATTCTAAACTTTCGAGACTGGTACCTAAATTCCAGCTCTCATTTCGAGACTAGTACATAAATTATAGTTCTCATTCTGAGATCAGTACCTAAATTCTGATTCTCATCATTTTCAAGGTCGATAGCTAAATTTTGACTCTCTTCCGAGATTTATACCTAAATTTCAACTCTTATTTTCGAGACTGGTACCAAAATTCCAGTTCTCTTTCCGAGATCAGTACCTAAATTCTGATTCTCATCCTTTTCGAGGTCGATACCTAAATTTCGACTCTCTTTCGAGATTGATACTTAAATTTCAATTCTCATCCCATTCGAAATCGTACCTAAATTCGATTCTCATCTTTTTCAATCGACACTTAAACTCCGATTCTCACTCCGAGGCTGGTACCTAAATTCTAGTTTTCTTTGCAATCCCGAGATTGGAACCTAGATTTCAATTCTCGTCTCAAATCCAAATTTTCTCAAATTAATTTTAAATCAAACTTCAATCTAAAATTAAAAAAATCAAAATCTAAAATTACACATTCACACTTAAATTGAAACAAAATGAAATCTAAATCGAAATTCCCCCAGATCATGTGATTTGGAAATCACCTCCTTTTCCTTTCCCCAGCGAGAGTTCAGGGATCTCCAGTTTCAGAGATATTCTTGACACTCCCCAGCGGAAATTTTTCTACTTCGTCCTAAGTTTGTCACTTGGACATCTGTGTTGGTTTTGCTGATCGCTTCGGTCAACACCAATACGCGCGGTGTGCTCCGTCAGCTCACCACACCTATTGGGGGTCCATTTGTTGACCTTATTTTTGATGAGGTCTTCTCTTCTTCTTTTTAGTACTTAGGATCTAGCCTTAGGCTTTTCCTTTGACTATCTTAGAGGATTAGAATTGGGATCCACCATCTAGAATTTCAAACCACTTCTTAACTCCCTGCAAACTCCACAAACTTGATCGTAGACCCCTAATCACCTAGAGGGTTGAAATCAAATGTGGAAGTTTAAAGGATGAGTTCCTATAGGACTCTTTGGCCTTAGGGCCGCCTACAGGTGTCCGGTGCCGGTGAGAGGCTGACTTACACACACACTACACTCATACACTGCACTTTCACACACCTCCTAAAACTACACCCATACCTAACTTGACCTCCTGACTCATGTAGGTAATTCACATGGATGGTCATTAACCCCTAAACCCTTGGCTAAGAGGGTTAGGAACAACATAGTGAATGCCTCAAATGAGTCCCTTCATGGCTCATGTGGGCTTGGTATGGCTTCATGGCTCAACCAAAATGATTTCATTCCACTCAAATTCACCCAGATCTTCGATTTTCCAAATTTTCGATTTTGACCCCGGGACCCTACACCCGTCTAACTTACCCAAAGCCCTTGAAATTACCTAAATTTTTCAAAATTTCTAAATCACCCAAAATCCCCCAAAATCAATCCCAAACATTTCTACATCACTCAAATTGATCATCCATATCCAAAAATATCAAAAATTCCAAGAATACCTCCCAATACCCTCCAAATACCCAAAATACCCCTCTTGACCTAAAAATCCAAAAATTCAGAAAATTCCCAGAAAATTCCAAAAAATCCCAAATATTCCCAATTTCATTTTGTTCAACTATACCATAGGCTAATTTTGTCAATTTACCCTACTTTTGTCAAAACCCCCAATTTGACCCATTTTAACCCTAAGTGAACCCAATGTCAAACCAAACCTACCCAATTGACCCAAATTCTGGTCCAATTCAATTCTAAACTTCAATTCAAAATTCCCAACACCAATCTAGACCAAACCCAAGTCCAACTTGATTGATATTTGGATCCAATTTCACTTTTGGCCTTAAAGCCCAATTTTGACATAAACCCAAACCTAACCCAAATGAGCCCAAACCCCAAAATCAAAGCCCAACCAAAGTCGAAACCTCTTTGAAACACTCCCATAAAAATTTATCAACATTAATTTTACATCAATTTCAACCCTAGCCCAACATTGGCCCAACTTGGCCCACTTTGACCTATATTGGCCCATTCACCAAAAGAGCCCAAATTCAACCCAATTCAAACCCAAATCACCCCCAATTTGCTTCAAGTCACTCATGACACATCCATGAGCTAAACCCAACAATTATTTGGCCCAACGTCTTTACAAAATTCCCATCCATAAACTCATTTTTTTAAACTTAAAGGCCCATTCCTTAAACCATTTTAAAAGCCCATCTTTTACCACATCCAAAGGCCCAAAATTGGTCTCAAAGCCCATATGACATTTCCCCTCATCATACTTTCAATTAAACTCAATACCTAAGTTCTAAATTCATCATCAAATCATTCCAAATCAAGTTTCATACAAATTTCCATCAAATTACCAAAAATTCCTAAAATCCATTTTCATGAAATTGACCAAACTTTTGCCAAGCCAAATGTGAGCCATTGAGGCCATGCATGAGCCACATGTGAGCCATGAAAGCCTTGGACACTCCACCATGCCATATTGGGTAAGAAGAGGGGGGGGCTTTCCTTAATCCCTAAAGCTTATTAGCCTTAATCATGTTTCACCTAAACTTAAATTTAATCCAAATATATTTGGATGGAGACTTCTCCATGCCAAACCAATTGATCCCTTTGATCCCCCACGGCATCCAAAGCCACCTTGAAGGGTGCACCAAGCCCAAATGGGTGGATTGACCCATTTAGACTCAAAACTAGCCATGCCCCATTCTACTTTGGATCAAAGCCTTTACACATGGCAATTGCCGATTGCTTGCACCAAGTCCGACCTTGACCCACCCGACCTTGAGGGTGACCCATGCACTGGCCGGCCGGCCACCGAGTCGCCGGAAAACACCATGGCCGAGAGCTCGCATGTGAGCCGGCTTTGGAATTCTCCCTCGCTGAGTTGCCCCATCCCCGGTGGCCATTGTAGGCGTTCTTCTCTTACCAAGAGCAGCTGATCCTAAGCCCTAACTCTCCCTGGGAGGCCCTCCACCCTCTCCTATTTAAAAACCACCCCCTCTCGGCCGTGAGAGGTGCTGAAACAAACCTTAAGGAAACTCTGCCAAAGTTGTTCCAGACTACTCCCCATACATAGAGCACTTGATCCCCACTGGAATCCCCCTGTCATTTCCTCTCTGTGAGCTCAATTTCAGAGTTGAAATCCAAGCCCAAAACCAGGACACTTCTCCACAGTGAGCCAATCCTCAAATTGATTGGTCCTACACCTTCACCAGACCAAGAGAAGGTGTCCACCAGCAAAAGCCCCATCTCCGAGGCCACCCGGTTGCTCCGGCCCTCCAAGCTTTGTGATCGGGCGTGGTCGAAATCCTACCTAGGCAATTCACCGGACCGGGAGACTTCATATGGAGCTTGTCGGGATCCAATCGAAGGTGAAACAACCCTCAGATCGAAGCCACACTTCTCTGAGCAAAGGTATGGTCTCATTCTTCTTCCCGAGCTTCTGAACATTCTCCATTTTTATTGAGTAAATTTCATCCCACATAAACTGTATGGATGTGTTCGTCTTCTCAAGACGAATCCATAGAACATAAAAACAAGAAAATCCATTGAGTATCGGGTGAGATATTAGGGATTTAGTGTGGACGGCTCTCGGGTGAGGACGCTCGGGGACGATGAACGGATGTCGTCCATTTAATACATGCGCGGACGGACGGCTCAGATGGCGTCGGACCAGGAGATGGTATGTGAACCGCGGGGCCCGGGCTGCTGACTCAAATGGCGGCGCCGAATCAGAAGACGACGCGTGTGCGTTCGGAGCTACCGCGGATGGCGTGGCGCCGCGTGGATAAATAGAAAATTAGGATTTTTTTTCTATTTATTTAATTCCCTAAACTTCAAAAATTCATAACTTTGTGTAGGAAAATCATAAAAATAAAATAAAAATACCCTCTTGCTCAGTGAACAGAGGAGAATAATGTGGAAAAGGAATCATTTAATTTCATCAAGTATTTTATTTTTAATAATTTATTTACTGTCTGCACTATTTTAATTCTCCATGCATGTAGGAAATTCACCATGACATGAGACCATAGAGCTTTTGAAGCCTCTGAATTTGGGAACATTCCCTGAATTTTCCAAAGTTAGAGGCCATCCCTATGAGAAGTTATTAATTTTTCAAATTCATGTTACTGTTTTGTGTATTTTAATTCCAATAATTAGCATGTTGTATAATAAATTCTAGGAAAATTTGGTGATGTCTCTTATGACCAGAGGACCCTAGGAAAAATAGGTTTTGAGTTAACTCATTCAAAATAACTCTAATTAGCTTAAACACCCAAAATAGATCGCTAATTAATTAGAGTTAACCATACATCAAATTGACTTGAAATCAATTCTTCACTAACCTTTAGGATCAGAGGAACCCACCATAAAAATTTGAAGTCAATTGGACTTGGTTAGCCTACTTAAATGGGTTGATTAAGCCATTTAATCAATTTAAATTTCAAAAATTCATAACTTTCAAAATACCTTTCAAAAATTCATCAAATTGGTTTTGGCGCCACTCTGATATTAGGGGAATTTAAGAAAATTAAAATTTTAATTTTGTAAAAAAGTTGATTTTTAATATTATTTTAATATTTTTAATAATTAAAAAATAATAAAAATCACAAAAATAATAAAATTCACCAAAATGTCACATTTTTAATTTTAATCACTTAGGAACAAACCCCATATTTTTCTTAGGTCTATTTAATGAGATATTAAATTTTAAAGCTCTAGGGTAATTTTAAAATTAAAAAAATGTATTTTCTAGCATTTTCACTAAAATAATTATAATAAATCATAGGAAAATCGAGAAAATTGCAAAAATTGATTCTCTGGTTTCCTCGATATCGGAGAGATTTTTGAAAAATATAAATTTCATTTTTCAAGCTCTATTTTATTTTTTAAATTAATTAATACTCCAAAACTTAAAATAATTATAATAAAAATAATATAATTCAAAAAATCACCAAAATTGGTCCAAATGGTCCTCTGGTCATTAGGAGTGCCCCCTAATTTTCTTAAGGACAGAAACTTTCCCTTGATCATGTTATTAAATTTTCCTTGGAAATCTCTATTTTCTACCAAAAATAATTATATAAATAAATTAAATACAGAAAAATCACATTTTCTCCTCTCATGTCTTTATTGACATATGAGTGAATTCACATAAAAATTTTAAGTTCATTTAAGCTCAATTTAGTGAGTTATGAAATTATTAAGCTTAAAGGGCAAAATGGTAATTAAAATTTTAACCCTTAATTAAAACTTTAGGTTTAATAAAATTAACAAGTAAAATATTTGATCTTAATTTGATTTTGATGATTGGAATCTAAATAATTAAAGGGTAGAAACTCATTAAACAATTTAAAATAATTAAACCTTAATTAAATAATTGATTAAATTTGGGAAGAATAATAAAATTGGAATTATTAAAATAGGGATATTGTTGGGAAGAGATTTATCCTTTAATTTAAAAAATCCTAAATTAATCATCTCATTAATATTTAATTCTTAATTAAAATGATAACTCAAATTTAAAATATTAAAAAAAACTTAATCATTAAACTAAAGTTAAATTATTAAACTCTTTTAAAATTTAAATTAAAATTAAATAAATTAATTAAATTAAATTAAATTAAAAATTAAATTAAATTAATAAATTAAATTAAATTAAATTAAATTAAATTAAACAAACAAATTAAATTAAATTAAATGAATAAATTAAATTAAATTAAATTAAATGAATAAATTAAATTAAATTAAATTAAATGAATAAATTAAATTAAATTAGACTTAATTAAATTAAAACAAATTAAATTAAATTAAATTAAATTAAAACATATTAAATTAAATTAAATTAAATTAAATTAAATCAAATTAAATTAAAAATTAAATCAAATTAAATTAAATTAAAGGAAATTAAATCAAATTAAATTAATTTAACATCAAATCAAACTAAATTGAATTAAATTAAATTAAATTAAAATTAAAATTAAATTAAATTAAAGTTAAAATTAAATTGAATTAAATAACATCAACTAAAACAGAAAGAAAATTAAATATAAAGCAACTTGAACACTATTCCAAATTTAAACCCATTAATTGAATTTAAACTAAATCACAAAACCATTTGAATACCAATTTACCCTCGAAAGCTTTAGTTGTCATAACTCCTAAACAGAACATTAAATGAAGTGTTACTTCACTTATAGGATATTCAAATGTCCTAGTTCACTGAGCAAGATAACAAAAAAAAATTGAATTCCTAGACGATTAATTCATTTGTATAATTAAATTCATTTGGACTTAAAACAATCCTAGAAATATTGAAAAGATGTTTAAGATTTGCCTTAAGCACTTCCTCGATATGATAGGATGTCCATAAGAACAATTGAACTTAATTGTTCTTTGATGAAGAAAATCGTCCTCAAACCAAGATACAAGGAACCTAGACGTCATAGGAAATGACTAGCTATAGGATTAGGAATTTGGTAGAAAACCATAACTCTTCCCTTATCTTTACCAAGGAACTTGTTTAAATATTCTAATTGTGTTTTAAGTGCGACTTGGGATGACGGGAAGACCCTCACGGTACGCTTTTATTTTATTGCAATTTACTTTCTTGCAATTTACATTATTGCAATTTATTTAATCGCTTCGCACTTACTTTTTCTTGCATGATAAACAATCGTTGCATGAAAACCCACACCTTTAGGATAGATTCCTAAAACCGAAACAAAAATTAAACTAAAAGTCATTGCAAGATAAAATTCACCACCACAACACTTCAAAATATAAAACAACTCAAAATTTAATCACAAACAGAACACAAAATTACAACTACAACAAAATTAAAACGTCTCGTTGGATGATCGGGAATACCTCGGATGATGTAACCTACCTGTTGCTAACGGTATTTCCCAGGTCTAAATGAAAGTGTGGAACTCATTCAGTTGAGTTTAGCAAATTCATACGGACTAAGTGAATCCGATAAAAATAATGATGCCGGAAGGATGGAACCGTGGGATCATAACCGGTGTCGTTATAATCAACTTTAAGATTTGTTTTAATTGAAACACAAAAAACACTTGGAAATTAAGATTCTCTCTAAACCAAAACACTTTTCTCATCTCCTGATTTATGACTTCTAAAACTAAAGCCCTGCAGCAACAAGGAGCTCGGAGCATGGTGGGCGACACGGCCATCGTCGTCGACGAAAACCTGAATCGTCATCGGCAAAACTGTCTTAGAATTAAACAACGAAGCCATAGGATTTCGAGGTAGTTTGTCTAGTGCAACATAAATCCTCAACTCTTCGTTAGGCATTTGCATTGCAGATTAAGCCCTAACCGGTCTTAGGATTCCGAGGCGGTCGTCCGATACGACATAAACCCTCACATCTTCGAGGCTATTTGTATGATTTTATCATATAAATATAAGCCCTAATTAATTAAAATTGACAAAATCAAAACATTAAATAGACATTAGGACTTTCCTAAATTCAAGCCAAACAATAGGATAGTCGGGAGATTACCAAAGTTCACTTCGAATCCGTAATTTCTTCTACCTTTCTTCCTTTGATTTCTCAAAACAAAATGTTCCAAACTTGATCCATTCCCTACTGAAATTCCAAAATTCAATCCTTTGAAAACTTAAACTTTGAAATTCTTGAGAGCGAGAATTATTGATTATTATCGAGAGTTTTCTTAGGTGATTCCCGTCACTTAAGATGTAATTAACTATAGGGGCTTGCCCTTATAGGGAATTTTAAAGAACCCGAGTAATATAAACCTCGTTTAATACTTTCATATTAAGCAGGGGAATTTGTCGGCTTACAAAATTTGTTCGCAGACCAAACGGATATCACAAATCTTCTAGTTTATTTAATCGAGCCCCATCATCAAGTAGTGTGTCTATTCTTCGGGATAGATACACGGTTTGTGGTGCGGTGCTCGTTTGTAAAAACTATTTGGGATGTGAGATCGGTTTGATTTCATATCTTAAAATGTTCAAATTTAAAAATTATTTTTAAAATCAAATACTACCTTTTCAAATTATTTATTTAAATTAAATTAAAAATTCGCCGACAATTTCTGTAGGCGACCCCTTTTCAAAACACACAACCTAAAAAATATGCCGACACTCCCGCCGGCATTGCAACAACTGGCACGAAAGTGTGCAACATGCTGTCGGGGGTTCCCGGTTCCATCAAAGGTCTTGAACAGAGGTGGTACGAAGCCTTTCGGGTATTGGACAACGTCAAATTCTTCCGGGTAAGGTCTACCCATCCGAATGGATGTCCCGCTCTTTGATTGTGCTAAGGCTTCTCGCACCTGCTGTTCCACCAAGCTCTTGATATCTTTTTCTGGAATCATACTTTGTGTTGTATCCTTCTTTAGCTGATCATCCCCGTTGACAGATGTAATCTCCTTTCCTCCGTCTACAATATGAATGACCTCTGGGGGTGTCTCTCTTTGGGGTAGCACTTGACTTTGGAGAGTGGCTACAGCTACAGCCATCTCTTCCATCCTCTTCGTCATTTGGGCGATCATATCGTCTTTCTCTTGAAGCTGCCTCCTCATCACTTCCGGCTCCTCTCTTCTGCGGCCGCGAGAGCACCTTGTGAAGCCGACGAAGCTCGCGTTTCGACCATGTTGATTTCTCGCATACTCATCGTCCATGAATTCCGATGAATCAATCTCGTCTCCGAATTTCTCTTCTCTTTCTTTTGCTAGTCGTCGAATATCGGTCCTCGACTTTTCCATAACGTCCTCTAGCGGTCTTTTCCGTGCATCCTCGCAGCTTGTCATGTGATAGGCTGTCGGGTTCCCTTCTTACGAGTCCCCTTTATCGCAAGAAGCACTTTCTTCGGATTCAAGTCTCCCGACTAGACTTTCCTTTTCGAGCCGTTGTTTTAATCTTAGTTGTCCGAGTAGTGGGACGCCATACCATCCTTCTAGCATCGGAAGGTGCAGGACCGGATGGTCCGTCGACCAAATGCTTGGAAGGTGGTATCCTCCCTAATCTGCAACCCTGAAACAACGATAGGCGGACTAGCCTTCATCCTTTTATTTGGCTTATCTGTAACGATGGCAGGTTCTACTCGTGCCCCAAGACGGGATTTGACTGGCACCCGCCCTATCCTTCTCAGAATCTCTGATACGGGGCATTTCTCTTTCTTTGCTAGCTTCTCGATCACAGTCTGTAGTCGGGCAAATGGTGTGATCCTAGCCCTTTTCTTTCTGCTGTCGTCGTAGTATGCGGGTCGAGGTAATGTAGAAACAATCCTGCGGACATTTTCCTCGTCACTTGCGGCGGAAAGGGGATGGAATCTACTTCCTTCCAAAAAAGGTGTATCTTCAGGCAATGGTATGTATTCAAGTAGTGGTGCGTACTCAGGGATTTCTGGGATTTCCTCCAGGAAAGCAACTTCGGCAGCTCTGGCCTTCCTGGCAATTTTCTGGCAAGTGTTCTTTGTATTTTAATTAAAACAAATCTTAAAGTTGATTATAACGACACCGATTAAGATCCCACGGTTCCATCCTTCCGGCATCGTTATTTTTATTGGATTCACTTAGTCCGGATGAATTTGCTAAACTCAGCCGAATGAGTTCCACACTTTCATTTAGACCGTGGGAAATCTCGTTAGCAACACGTAGGTTACATCATCCGAGGTATTCCCGATCATCCAACAAGACGTTTTAATTTAGTTGTAATTGTAGTTTTGTGTTCCGTTTGTGATTAAATTTTGAGTTGTTTTATATTTTGAAATGTTGTGGCGGTGAATTTTATCTTGTAATGACTTTTAATTTAGTTTTGGTTTCAGTTTTAGGGGCTACCCTAGAGGTGTGGGTTTTCATGCAACAGTTGTTTATCATGCAAGAAAAGTAAGTGCAATGCGATCATATAAATTGCAATAAGGTAAATTGCAATAAAATAAAAGTGTACCTGGAGGGTCTTCCCATCATCCCAAGCTGCACTTAAAACACAATTAGAATATTTAAGCAAGTTCCTAGGTAAAGCAAAGGGAAGGGTTATGGTTTTTTACCAAGTTCCTAATCCTATAGCTAGTCATTTCCTGTGACGTCTAGGTTCTTGTGTTTTGGTTTGAGGACGATTTTCTTCATCAAAGAATAATTAAGTTCAATTGTTCTTATGAACATCCTATCATATCGAGGAAGTGCTTAAGACAAATCTTAAACATCTTTTCAATATTTCTAGGATTGGTTTAAGTCCAAATGAATTTAATTATACAAATGAATTAATCGTCCGGAATTCAATTTTTTGTTGTTATCTTGCTCAGTGAACTAGGATATTTGAATATCCTATAAGTGGAGTAAAATTTCATTTAATGTTTTATTTAGGAGTTATGATAATAAAAGTTCTCGAGGGCAAATTGGTGTTCAAATGGTTTATGATTTAGTTTAATCTCAGTTATCGGATTTAAATTTGGAATAGTGTTCAAGTTGCTTTATATTTAATTTCTTTCATGTCTTAGGTGATGTTATTTTTAATTTAATTTAACTTTAATTTAATTTAATTTTTTTTAATTTAATTTAATTTAATTTAATTTAATTTAACTTAATTATGTTTTAATTTAATTTAATTTAATTTAATTTAACATTTTTTTAATTTAATTTAGTTTAATTTATTTATTTAATTTAATTTATTTATTTAATTTAATTTAATTTATTTTATTTATTTAATTTAATTTAATTTATTTGTTTGATTTAATTTAATTTAATTTTTTAATTTAATTTTATTTTTAATTTTAATTTAATTGAAAATTTAAAAAGAGTTTAATAATTTAACTTTTTAATTTAATTTTAATGATTAAGTCCTTTAACATTTTAAAATTTAAATTTGAATTATCATTTTTAATTAGGAATTAAATATTATTGGGATGATTAATTTAGGGATTTTTGAATTAAAGAATAAGTCTCTTGCTAACAATATCCCTATCTTAATAATTCCAATTTTATTATTCTTCCAAATTTAATCAATTATTTAATTAAGGTTTATTTTAATTATCTTCAAATTGTTTAATAGGTTTCTACCCTTTAATTATTTAAATTTCAATCATCCAAATCAGATTAAGATCAAATATTTTATTTGTTAATTTTATTAAACCTAAAGTTTTAATTAAGGGTTAAAAAAAATTAATTACCACTTTGCCCTTCAAGCTTAATAATTTCATAACTCACTAAATTGAGCTTAAATGAACTTGAAATTTTTATGTGACTTCACTCATATGTCAATAAAGAGATGAGAGGAGAAAATGTGATTTTTCTGTATTTAATTTATTTATGTAATTATTTTTGGTAGAAAATAGAGATTTCCAAGGAAAATTTAATAACATGACCAAGGAAAAGTTTCTGTCCTTCAGAAAATTATGGGACATTTCTAATGACCAGGGGACCACTTGGACCAATTTTGGTGATTTTTTGAATTATATTATTTTTATTATAATTATTTTAAGTTTTGGAGTATTAATTAATTTAAAAATAAAATAAAGGTTGAAAAATGAAATTTATATTTTTCAAAAATCTCTCTGATATCAAGGAAATCATAGAATCAATTTTTACAATTTTCTGATTTTTCTTTGATTTATTATAATTATTTTAGTGGAAATGCTAAAAAAATGTATTTTTTAATTTTTAAATTACCTTAGGGCTTTAAAATTTAATATCTCATTAAATAGACCTAAGAAAAATATGGGGTTTATTCCTAAGTGATTAAAATTCAAAATGTGACATTTTGGTGAATTTTATTATTTTTATGATTTTTATTATTTTTTAATTATTAAAATATTAAAATAATACAAAAAATCAACTTTTTAAGAAAATTAAAATTTTAATTTTCTTAAATTCCCCTGATATCAGAGAGGCTCCAAAACCATTTTGGTGAATTTTTGAAAAGTATTTTTAAAGTTATGAATTTTTAAAGTTCAAATTGACTAAATGGCTTAATCAACCCATTTAGTAGGGCTAACCAAGTCCAATTGACTTTAAATTTTTATGGTGGGTTCCTCTGATCCTAAAGGTCAGTGGAGAATTGATTTCAAGTCAATTTGATATATGGTTAACTCTAATTAATTAGGGATTTATTTTGGGTGTTTAGGCCAATTAGGGTTATTCTAAGTGAGTTAATTCAAAACCTATTTTTCCTAGGGTCCTCTGGTCAAAAGAAACATCACCAAATTTTCCTAGAATTTATTTCACAACATGCTAATTATTGGAATTAAAATACTTAAAATAGCAACATGAATTTGAAAAATCAATAACTTCTCATAGGGATGGCCTCTGACTTTAGAAAATTCAGGGAATGTTACCAAATTCAGAGGCTTCAAAAGCCCTATGGTCTCATGCCATGGTGAATTTCCTATATGCATGGAGAATTAAAACAATGCAGAAGGGAGATAAATCATTAAAAATAAAATACTTGATGAAATTAAATGATTTCTTTTCCACATTATTCTCCTCTGTTCACTGAGCAAGAGAGTATTTTTATTTTATTTTTCTGATTTTTCTACACAAAGTTATACATTTTTGAAGTTTAGGGAATTAAATAAATCAGAAAATCTCTAATTTTCTATTTATCCGAGTCGGCGCCGCGTCAACCTTAACATCTCCGAACTGCCGCGTGGCGTGCTCCCATTCGACGCCACCACTTGAGTCAGCAGCCCAGGTCCCGCCTTCCGCGTATCATCTGTTGATCCGACCTAATCTGAGCCGTCAGTCCGCGCGTGTATTAAATGAACGGCATCCGTTCATCGTCCCCAAGCATCCTCACCCGAGAGCCGTCCACACTAAAACCCTAAGAACTCACTCAATACTTAACGGATTTTCGTGTTCTTGTGCTCTATGGATTCGTCTTGAAGAGACGAACACATCTATACGGTGACCATGCCTTGAAATTAAAGCATTTGAAATGGAGAATCTCCAGAAGCTCGGGATGAAGAATTAGCTCATACCTTTGCTCAGAGAAGTGTGGCTTGTATCTGAGGGTTGTGTCACCTTCGATTGGATCCCAGCAAGCTCCAGATGAAGTCTCCTAGTCTGGTGAATTGCTTAGGTAGGATTTCGACCACAGCCGATCACAAAGCTTGGAGGCTGGAGCAACTGGGTGGCCTGGAGATGGGGCTTTCAGTGGGGAACTTCTCCTCTTGGTCCAGTGAAGGTGTAGGACCAGTCAATTTGAGGATTGGCTCACTGTGGAGAAGTGTCCTGGTTTTGGGTGGAATTTTGGCTGAGAAATTGAGTTCTGTTGGTGGGGATTAGGGCAAATTGGCACTAGGGATCAACTGCTCTAAGTATGGAGAGTGATCTGGAGCAATTTTGGCAGAGTTTCAGTAAGGTCTGGTTCAGCACCTCTCATGGCCGAGAGGGGGTGGTGTTTAAATAGGAGAGGGTGGAGGGCCTCACAGGGAGAGTTAGGGCTTGGGATCAGCTGCTCTTGGCAAGAGAAGAACAGCTACAATGGCCACTGGGGATGGGGCAGCTCAGCAGGTGAGAATTCCAAGTTTGGGCTCACATGTGAGCTCTCGGCCTGGTGGTTTCCGGCGGCTGTGGTGGCTGGCCGGCCAGGGTCAGGTCACTGTTGTCATCAGGGAGGTCAGGGCTGGAGCTTAGTGCGATCAATCGGCCGATGCCATGTGCAAAGAGCTTGGATTGAAATGGAATGGGGGAAGGCCATTTTGGGTTCAAATGAGTCAACCCATGATTTTGGGCTAGGTTCACCACCCAAGGCCTGGTTTTGGGCTGAAAAGGATCACTTGGGTCGGCCAAGAGAAACCGGTGTGGTCTCCATCCATGATGAGGTGGCTAAGCATAGTTTAGTGTGTGACATGCTTAAGGTAAAAAGGGTTTAAGAAGGATTAGGAAAGGGGGCCCTCCTTTTGCCATTAATGGCTTGATCACATGTCAAACCTTCCATGGCTCCATGTGGCTTGTCCATGGCTTGCATGGCTCACCTTTGGCTTGGGAAAAGTTGAGTCAATTTCATGGAAATGGATTTAAGAAAAATTTTGGTATTTAGGGGTGATTTGGCATGAGGCTTGATTTGGAATTATTTGATGATGGGATTAGAACTTAGGGAATGGCTTTGATTAAGTGGATGGCAAATGGAAATGTCATGTGGGCTTTAGGGTAGATTTTGGGCTCTTTGAAATGGTTTTAGATGGGCTTTTAAAATGGTTTAAGGAAGTGGGCTTTTGGATTTTAAAATGGATTTTAGGATGAAATTTTGGTAAAGGCTTGGGCCAAATAATTTTTGAGTTTAGCTCATGGATGTGTCATGAGTGACTTGGAGAAAATTGGGAGTGATTTGGGTTTGAATTGGGTTGAATTTGGGCTTCTTTGGTGAATGGGCCAATATAGGTCAAAGTGGGCTAACTTGGGCCAATGTTGGGCTAGGGTTGAAATTGATGTAAAATTAATGTTGGGAAATGTTTATGGGAGTATTTCAAAGAGGTTTTGACTTTGGTTGGGCTTTGATTTTGGGGTTTGGGCTCATTTGGGTTAGGTTTGGGTTTAGGTCGAAATAGGGCCTTTTAGCTTTGGGTTGAAGTTGAGTGGGGTTTGGGTCTAAATGTTGGGCAAATCATGTTAGTGTTTTGTTTGTGGGAATGTTAAGGAATATTTAGAAAAGATTTGGGGTTAATTGGAGTTGAATTTGGTGAGTTTGGGTTAGGTTTGGGTCATGGGTCCAAATTGGGCTTTAAGGCCAAAAGTGAAATTGGATCCAAATGTCAATCAAATTGGACTTGGATTTGGTCTAGATTGGTGTTGGGAATATTGAATTGAAGTTTAGAATTGAATTGGACCAGGATTTGGGTCAATTGGGTAGGTTTGGTTTGACATTGGGTTCACTTTGGGTTTAAAATGGGTCAAATTGGGGGTTTTGATAAAAGTGGGGTAAATTGACAAATTTGGCCCATGATGTAGTTGAACAAAATGAAATTGGGAATATTTGGGATTTTCTGGAATTTTCTGGGAATTTTCTGATTTTTTGGATTTTTGGGTCAAGAGGGGTATTTTGGGTATTTGGAGGGTATTGGGAGTTATTTTTTGAATTCTTGGTATTTTTGGCTATGAATGATTAATTTGAGTAATGTGGAAATGTTTAGGAATGATTTTGGAGAATTTTTTGTGATTTAGAAATTTTTTAGAAATTTGGGTAGTTTCAAGGGTTTTGGGTAGGCTAAGCGGGTGTAGGGTCCCGGGGGTCAAAAATTGAAAATTTGGAAAATTGAAGATTGGGTGAATATAAGTGGAATGAAATCATTTTGGTTGAGCCATGAAGCCATATCAAGCCCACATGAGCCATGAAGGGACTCATTTGAGGCATTCACTATGTTGTTCCTAACCCTCTTAGCCAAGGGCTTAGGGGTTGAGGACCATCCATGTGAATCACCTACATGAGTCAGAAGGTCAAGTTAGGTATGGGTGTAGTTTTAGGAGATGTGTGAAAGTGTAGTGTATAAATGTAGTGTGTGTGTAAGTCAGCCCCTTCACTGCACCGAGCCACTCAGGGGCGGTCCTAAGGCCAAAGAGTCCTATAGGAACTCATCCTTTAAACATCCACATTTGATTTCAACCCTCTAGGTGATTAGGGGTCTACAGTCAAGTTTGTGGAGTTTGCAGGGAGTTAAAAAGTGGATTGAAATTCTAGATGGTGGATCCCAATTCTAGTCCTTTAAGATAGTCAAAGGAAAAGCCTAAGGCTAGATCCTAAGTACTAAAAAGAAGAAGAGAAGACCTCATCAAAAATGAGGTCAACAGGCTGCATCTTCGTGGATTCCAATTTCATGCACGAATAATGGTTGCAAATCACCTTTGATACACTACTCTTGTCCTCCTTCATAATATTTTATACACTGGTGCAGAGACGACGCCACCATCCTATTTTCATGGATCCACGACCGACCCAATAGAGCGTTGAATGATGTCTCAGAATCAATTATGTGGAATTTTGCGGTTGTCTTTGCTAACTCACCGATCTTCAATAACAGTGTTATCGATCTGAGTGCCCTTTCTCCTTTCTGGTTGAAGCCCCTTAACATCATCTTATCTGCTTCGAGATCACGGGCATCAATCTCTAAGTATGCTAACGTCCGAAGACTCATTATATTAATTGATGCCCCCGGATCAACTAACACCCTGGAGAGCTTGAATTTTCCAATACTGATTGAAATGTACAATGGTCGATTGTGATATGTTGTTCCAAGTAGTTGATCATTATCTGTTAAGGTAACACCGCGCTGTTCTCTGAACGAGCAAACCTCATTGAAGGATTTACTGGCCATTTGAGCTAAGCAAATTTTTGGATCAAGTAAAGCCTTGATCAGAGTTTCCCTCGTCTCCTTTGACAGGATCAGAGCATCGTAGATGCTCAGTTTGGTTGGTAGCTTCCTAAGATGGGCTAGCACGTTATATTCCACTTTGTTACCAGGCTCTTGAGTCTCTTCCCGAATGGGCAATTCTTCCGCTGGGGTTGGCTCTTCCTGAGCAACCACCTGCTTTCCTTTATCCTTTGGACCCATTCTCGGGGGTAGAACTTTTTCATTCCTTAGATTGACTTCTGTTATCTCTTCTGCATCTGGTGTTGAATCTGCCGGTGTCTCCACTTGAATCGGAATGACTGGCTCTTTTGAAGTTGCTTCGGTATCTGATAATTCCAATTCTATTGCAATCGGAGCTCCTCAGAATTCATAAATGGACTCGTCACTTGCTGAACTTTCGTAGTCACTCTTGCAAATGTTCTCTCCTTCGTCAGGGTCGTCGAGTTTTTGTATGATTTGAGAATCATTATTCGTATCGAAATCGAGATCCAGATTAGGATGGTTGTCGTTAGTTACGTTATCGTTAGAAACAGTCAAAATGTAGCCAACACCAAAACTCTTATCATTATAAGATCCTGTCGGGGCGAGCAAATAATCATACAGAGTCAGAGGTTCAAGGGATTTCTCTCCCGAATCGGAAACAACCATCCTAGGAGAAGTACCCCTACTCTACCCATTGGAACCTCAGACTTCTTTTCTTCCACGATCTTCTCCTCCATCTGGGGCGGTTCTTTGATTGCAAGAGATAGTGCCGGCTCGACAGGTGTTGAAATTTGAGCTGAAGCATGCACCGAAGCGGTCTGGATGCGATCCAAAATTTTCTTCGAAGACTTCATCCAGAAAGTACTCCATCCATCGTCAATCACTTCAGGGTCGATTGGAACAACAATATTCATCGAGATAACATTGATGGAACCTCCTTTTTGGGGCTCCTTCATGTATTCCTTTGGTATCATTATGTTCCCTCTTCAAAGATTGTCCTCGTGCCAATTCTTGAAGGTGAAGCAGTCTTATATTTTATCTCCTAGCATCCTGTGGTAAGGGAAGTAAAGCATCGCTCCCACCGGTGTTGCAGCAACTGGCTCGAAAATGTGTGACATGCTGCCGGGGATTCCCAGTACCGTCGAAAGTCTTAAACAGAGATGGTACGAAGCCTTTTGGGTATTGGACTGCATTAAACTCTTCAGGGTAAGGTCTACCCATCTAAATAGATGCTCCATTCTTAAACTGTGCTAAGGCTTCTCGCACCTGCTGTTCTACCATGCTCTTAATGTCCTTTTAGGGGATCACATTCTGTGTTGAGTCTTTCTTCGGTACGTTCATCCTCGTTGACAGATGTGATCTCCTTCCCTCCGTCCGCAATGTGGATAATCTCTGGAGGTGTTTCTTTCTGAGGTTGCACCTGACTCTGGAGAGTGGGTAAAGTGACAACCATCTCTTCCATCTTCTTTGCCATTTGGGAAATTGTGTCATCCTTTTCCTGAAGTTGTGCTCTCATTGCTCCCAGTTCATCTCTTTCTGCAGCTGCTGGAGCACCTTGCGAAGCTGATGGTGCTCGGGTGTCAACCATATTGATCTCGGCATACTGGTCATCCATAAATTCTGATGAGTCCACATCATCGCCCAACTTTTCTCCTCTTTCTCTGGCCAACCGTCGGATGTCCGTCCTTAGCATCCTTATGTCATCCTCAAGTGGTATCATTCGAACGATCTCATGGTTAGCTGGCGACGACTGTCGAACCTTCTTTTCAGGTGTTTCACTTGGAGCTGCAATACTTTCCTCAGATCTGGGCTCTCTAATGAGACTTCTCTTCTTAGAAAATTGTGTATGTAATGGCTCAGCAATAATAGATCGCCACACCATCCTTCTTGCATTAGAATCCCTAGGATCAGATGATCTGTCGGCTGTACGTAGGTAGGTAGTGTCTTTCCTAATATGATGACCCGATACAATAACAGATGAACTAGCTCGTATCTTCTTTCTCGGATTTTTCATGGCAGTAACAGGATCTACTCGTGGTCCGAGGCAAGATTTAACTGGCACTCGTCCCATCCTTCTAAGAATTTCTGCTACGACGCATCCTTCTTTCTTGGCCAACTTCCCTATTACTGCTCGCAGTCGGGTAAGTGGCGTAGTCTTGCTCTTCTTCTTCTTGCAGTTACTGTAGTATGTAGGCAAAGGTAACGCAGCGGCGATCCTACGGGCATCTTCTTCATCAGATGCAGCAGAGAGAGGGTGAAACCTACTCCCTTCCAACAGTGGTGAGTACTCGGGCAGTTCTTCACTTTCCTCGGGAATCTCTTCAAGAAAGGCAGCTTCAGCGGCCCTGGCCTTCTTGGTCTTAGCAATCATTCTGTTCTTATTTTTCCTTTGTATACGGGTTAGGGATCTAAACTTTGAACTGGACCCTATCTGAAAAACAGACGGCACAACCGCAAAGTCTGAACCCTCCACGGTGACAGGCTTATCACAGACTTGGGCTTCCTTCCCCTTTAGTTTGGCGGGAGCCGGGGTAGGTGCAGTGATGACTAGACCGGTGGGGGTAGAGACGACAGTTCTGGGTGTAGCAGCTAACCTCCTGTGAGCAGCAGTACTCTTCTCAGCTGGGACCCTTCACAGGGAAGGAAACTCTTGAGCCGATTTTAGGTTGAACTCCATTATGGGCTCCTCAGTTTCAGGTACCTTGTTCATCAGTGCAAAGAGAGTAACATGGGCAAACTTAACATCCGTATTGTCGAACCCTTATCCAAAGTGGATGATTGCATCGTTAGGCAGTTCATCCTAGTAGACATCTAAGTCTACCCCATTGGTGAAAGAGAAGATCAACTTCAGTGTAGACATCTTCTGCAGGGTAAGTTCTGAATGTCAGTCCTGGGTTATGCTCCCTTCCGTTAAGACAAAAAAGAAAGGAATTTTAAAAATTCCGAACACATTTCCATTAATCTTTTCATTTTATTCGTGCATTTGCAATTTTAAAAGATTTTATTTATTGAAAGTTTGTTGATTAGAAGGTTTACTTGTTAAGAACAAAACAATTAAAGAAGGGATTAGAATTAGAAAGAGTAAGGAATCCAGTCAAGGATTGGAAAGGGGGAGAAAGTCTTCCTAAGACTCCTCAACTTGAAGAACCGTTCCTAAGCTAACACCGATTGGGGGTCCACCCCGCCTCTTTGGAGAGGTGACAAAAGAAGGATTTCAGAACCTCTCTGTTTAGGAGTGTCTAAACAGTGGCTCCAAAATCCAAAGGGGAGTTGGCTATAACTGTTCAAGATAGAAATGAACGTAGTACGCCAATGGAAAAGAATGGTAGTTTGATCCACTAGTGGTATGGACTCACTACCGATTTATGAAAGCAACACCATCTGATCAAAATGGAGAGAGGAACTACTCTCCATCGGAGTCTCCAGAAGTTGGTCGCATATTTTTAGGTTATGTGGTATTTTGAAAAGGGGTCGCCAAACAGAAATTGTTGGCAAATTTTTAAATTTTAAATTTAATTTAAATATACATATAATTTAGAAAATAGCATTTGATTTTAAAAATAATTTTAAGATTGAAAATTTTAAGATATGAAATCAAACCGATCTCACATCCCAAATAGTTTATATAAACGAGCACCACACCACGAAACATGTATCTATCCCGAAGAATAGACACACTGCTTAATGATTGGACTCGATTAAATAAACTAGAAGATTTGTGACATCCGTTTGGTCTGTGAACCAATTTTATAAGCCGACAAGTTCCCCTGCTTAATATAAAGGAATCAAGCAGGGCTTATATTACCTTGGTTCTTAAAGTTCCCTATAAGGGCAAGCTCCTATAGTTAATTACATCTTAAATGTCCGAAGACATTAAGAAAACTCTCGATAATGATAAGTGGTTTTTGTCTCAAGAATTTCAAAGTTTAAGGTTTCAAAGGATTGAATTTTTGGAAATTTCAATAGGGAATGGATCAAATTTGGAACAATTTATTTTAGGAGTCCAAAGGAAGAGAAGAGAAGAAGTTGAGGATCCAAGAAGAATCTTGGCAACTTCCCAAACTATCCTATTGTTTGGCTTTAACTTAAGAGTATATTTAATGTTTCAATCCTGCCAATTTTAATTAATTAGGACTTATACTTGTATGACATAATCACAAAAATAGCCTCGAAGATGTGAGGGTTTATGTCGTAACAAACGACTACCTCGGAGTCCTAAGACCGGTTAGGGCTTAATTTGCATAATATGATTATGCAAATGCCTAACGAAAAGTTGAGGATTTACGCTGCACTAGACAAACTACCTCAAAATCCTATGGCTTGTTTATTTAAAATAAAGAAAGGTTTAGCTGATGTAGATTCATGTTTTGCTGATGACGATGGTTGTGCTGCCCACTATGCTCCTTTATTTTTATAGGATTCACTTAGTGCAGATGAATTTGGTAAACTCAACTAAATGAGTTCCACACTTTCATTTAGACCGTGGGAAATCCCGTTAGCAACACGTAGGATACATCATCCGAGGTATTCCTGATCATCCAACAAGAAATTTTAATTAAATTGCAATTGTAGTTTTGTTGTTCTGTTTGTGATTAAATTTTGCGTTGTTTTATATTTTGAAATGTTGTGGAGGTTAATTTTATCTTTTGTTGATTTTAATTTAGTTTTGGTTTCAGTTTTGTGGCTACCCTAAAGTTTCATTTTTCATGTAGGGTGATAATCTTGTTTAACATGCAAGAAAAGTAAAGCGCGGTAAGGTAAATAAATTGCAATAAAGTAAATTGCAATAAAATAAAAGCATACCTGGAAGGTATTCTCATCATTCCAAGCTGCATTTAAAACACGTGTTAAGGCATTTAAATATCTGTAACATGTACCTAGGTAAAGCTAAGGGAAGGTTCTGGTTGTCTACCAAAGTACTATTCCTATAGCTAGTTAATTCCTATGACGTCTAGGTTCTTGTGTTTTGTGGATGATTTTTGTCACCAAAGAACAATTAAGTTCAATTATTCTTTTAAGCATATTGAGAAAGTGCTTAAGACAAGTCTTAAATATCTTTTCAAGGCTTATGGGACTGTTTTGAGTCTAAATGAATTTCATTGCACATGTGAATTAATTGTCCAAGGGTTTAGTTATGTTTTGTCTCTTGCTCAGTAAACTAGGAAGTTTGATTATCCTATGAGTGAAGTGACATTTCACTTAGTGCTTTATTTAAGAGTTATGATAATAAAAGCCTTTAGGGGGCAAATTGGTTTGTTAAGGAATCTAACCATCCTATAATTAAAATTTAATTAATAACTAAAGATACTTTTAGTTTCCTCCTAAGCATCTTAAGTTACTTAGATTGAAAGGATACTTGACTTGTTTAGTTTAAGTTTTGATGATTTAAATTTGAGTTCGAATAAATCGTATTTAATCAGATTGATTTTAATGACTAATTTAAGTTGATCTTAAATTGATTTAATTCTCACAATTTTTTTTGATTTAATGTTTTGAATTTGCTTATTAAATGATTCTAGATTAGTTTCAAATACTTTAAGCTTCCTTTGATTTGATTATTAAATGATTTAACATTTTAAATTTTAATTAATTACTAAATTGTTAAAGTTTTAAATTTTAATTAAACATTTAAATTATTTGATATTTTAGATTTTTGAATTATTTATTATTTAATAAATAATTTAAATTATAATTTCTAAGAGTTGAATGTAATTGCATTAATTCAATTAGGGATTTGAATTAGAGAATTAGTATCTTCTTAAATTATATCCCTAATAAAAAAAAAGTCAAAAAAATTTTAATTAATCATCCAAAACTTAAATAATTTAATTAATTAAGGTTCCATCTTAATATTCTTAAAGTAATTGATGGGTTCCTACCCTTTCATCTTTTAAGTTTCAATCATTTAAGGGAATATTAAATCAAATATTTTACCCTCCCCTTTCATTAGACCTAAAATATTTATTAAAGTTAAAATCCTTAATTACTTTCATGCCTTCTTAAGCCTATTCACTTCATAACTCACTAAATTAAGCTCAAGTGAGTTTGAAATTTTTGTGTCACTTCACTCACATGAAAATTAAGACATTAAAGGAGAAAATGTGATTTTTTTATTTTTAATTTAATTTATATAATTATTTTTAATAGGAATAGGGGTTTTTTCAATGAAAATTCAACAACATGACCAAAGTAATTTTTCTAACCTTAGGAAATTTATGAGATGAAGAGTATCGTGGTGTGGATTGCAATGCTTGAGTAAGTTATGTTTGGAGTCAATTTACTTAGTCAATTGTTAGTATGAAGTGTTTAAAGTTTGTAAATTCATGGATTTCATTTATAAAGTTATAAAGTTTGTATTGTGTGAATTTATGTGTTAATATCTAATCTTAA
The DNA here is from genome assembly GCA_022702705.1 of Papilionanthe hookeriana x Papilionanthe teres. Classification (NCBI taxonomy): domain Eukaryota; kingdom Viridiplantae; phylum Streptophyta; class Magnoliopsida; order Asparagales; family Orchidaceae; genus Papilionanthe; species Papilionanthe hookeriana x Papilionanthe teres. The sequence continues at coordinate 128,687,971 of CM040425.1, read as the reverse complement.
ATAATAATAATAAATATGTCAAATTTATTGACCGAAACAATGAACAAGGCTTAATTTAAGTAGAATATAATTAAAAAAATAAAAAAATATTAAATTTTATGAAACCTCGCTGACAGCGAGAGAAACCTCGCTGATGGTGAGATTTTCCCGAAACTTTAGCCTTGGTAATTAATTAACTCACCGATGGGGAGAAAATTCTCGCCTACAGCGATATCGCGAATTATACTTATTTGACTGGTCAACTGACACTATTCATCGTCTCTCTCCTCAAAAACTTAAAAAAACCGATCTAGGGCTTGTGGAATCTTGGATTTGAAGTGATTTCAACGCATTTTGACGCCGGATTTTATCTTCCCTTGGTAAGAGCTTCACTCCTATGTAAAAATTCTCTATTTTCACCATGAAGTTCTTCTACATTGAGAAATTTTGGAAAAATTTGAAATGAGAAGAAAAGAATAAGAAGAAATTCATGAAACTTGATTTAGATTGATTTTAGTAACTATTGGAAGTCATCTTAGTGATATTTAGAAGTTTAGTTAAGATTTTTGTGAATTTCATAGATCAAAAAAAGGCTCCACGTTAAAAAAGAAGAGTAGATTACGACGAAACTCGTTTTGTGAATGCAAGGGCACAATCAAGATATTTTCACAATATTCAAGCCAGAACATGCATTTAAGATCGAGTTTTCAAAAGTCTTAGAGGAGAAGTAGAGCGAATAATTAAATAAAGAGGATGGGAAAATTTCTGTTTCATGACCAACAAAGCCGTTGTTGAAGTGGTAAAGGAATTTTATGCAAACCTGACACAGGCTGAAGATGCACCGGTTAAGGTTAGAGGATTTTTTGTGGAATTCGACATTGCAAGAATATATGCTTATTACGAGGTATGAGATACCTACACCAGTGAGTATGATACATTTGGAACTATGGAAGGACCATTGGAAGAGGTGATTGACTTTCTCACTGACGGGAAAGGAGTTTGGAAGATAAAGTAGCGAGAACGGGTAAATTTCGCTCTTTCTATGTTAAATGCATCATCTAAAGCCTGGCACTATTTTATTTGTTCTACTTTGTTACCTACTTACCACCATAGTGAGGTAAAAAGAGATAGAGCAGATTCGAATTTCGTATTCGAACCAAAAAGTATTAATGTGGGAAGTATAATTTATAAGAATATATTAGCCACCTCAAGAAGTGAAAGTGGAGGACTAGGACATCCTGGTCTTATCTATGCACTCTGCCAATTATCTGGGGTAGAGGCAAGATATTATGAGGAATGGGTTGAGCCTATGAAACCCATTACTCTGGATAATATTAAGAAATATGAATCCCACGAAGGATGGAGATCTGGGACAAGGAGCTATGTACCTTCTTCAAGTAGAGATATCCCCTCTACTAGTTATGATCCACCTCCCTATAAGTACTCCTACCCTTCAAGATTTGATGAATAAGATGACTTTACAGCGGAAAAGTTTTGAGAAAATAGAAGAAAAACTAGAGCATATTGATCAGAGAATTGGAGGCTTAGAAAGAAGACATGATTATGACAGCGAGTATATCCAGAGATATTTAGAGTATGAGATAGCCTATTATGATGCTGAAAATCGTACAGGAGAGGAGAGCTCGATGTTGTATTTCCTGAGTGCCCCCGATATACTCATTACCAGCCTAATCCTCCAACTGATCCAGGAAATGACGATATAGTTTGGGACTTTGATGCAGAAGATTAGATGTTATGTTTATATGTTTAGTTATAGATTCTGATGTTGTTATTGTTTGCTTGTTGTTTTAATATTGATCTTTTAGTTCATAAACTTTGATTGTTATGTTGTGTACGACATTTTAATATTATTGTATAAGTTAAATTTGTGTGGCTTTTTAAATTTTAAAGATTTCAATTGTAACTCTGAAACTTAATTAGTGAAATGTATGTGGATGTTGTGTTATGTTGTAGTATAAGTTGTGTTAGTAGTTGTACCTATTTTAAACTTCTTTACCCAACATTTTCTTTAATATTTGGTGTATAGAAAAATACTAACAGTACAAGTTAATTAAGTAATGGAAAAAGCCTGCAGAACTTCAAAAAGAAGAAATACCTAAAGCCCGAAGGTATGATTTAAATATTAAAGTTTATTTCCTTTTCACCCTATGTAGATAGATAGAAAAATTTAAGTTTGGGGGAGGGAAAAATACAAATTTAATTATTAAATTGTTCTCAATTTACATTTTCAAAATGATTTTCTGAAGTAATTTTAATTCAGTAAAATATAATTGATTTATTTAATTATTATAGAAGTTAAGAGAAATACTTTTAATGATTAACTAATTTTATAGATTAAGGAATTTAGTTTAAAAATATAAGAATATAGTTAACTATTTAAAAGTAAGGAAAACTATATTTTCAAATATAAATTTCATAGGTATTTAGTTGAAAAAGAAAAGATTGGAACTCAATGAAGTAAAAACTTTTAAATACATATAAGGTAAGTAAATGTTTCAAGTTTCAATTTTAGGAAGAGGAAAATGAAATTCAAAATTATTAACAGGCTAACCAAAAATAGTGATCCTCACTTGAAAAAGAAAAGAAAAAGAAGGATTAAAAATCAATCAAAAAAAAGAAAAAGAATATATATATATATATAAAGTGAGGAGAAGCTTGAGGAGATGCCTTATCAAAAATTGGCTTCATTTAAATCAACCTAAAGGATAAACTTCAATTACCTTTCTAAACATATATATATGGATTAGTCTTTTACTAAGTTGTGTTTTCATGAAATTCCAATCCTCTAAATATCTAAAGCAATTTAGTATTCAAAAGTATAGTTATTCTTGAAATAAATAGAAGACTAGAAATCTTAAACTTGAAAACTAAATAACCTTATATCTATAAAATAAATTTAATTATTTTAAAAATATTTCTATCAAACTTTACTATAATACTTATTTAAATCAAATTCATAGTATTTCTGAATTAAAACTTTACTACAAATAATTATTTACTTTTATATAGTTTCTAAATTACTTGAGGACAAGTAATAGTTAAGTTTGGGGGAATTTGATCACTAGAAAATATATTAAGAATTTCATACCAATTTTATATGAAATTGCACTTTAAAGAAAGGTATTTTTTTGTTTTACTGCAGAAATAAAGATTTATAAGTACTAAAAGCAAAAAACACAAAAGAAGCGGATTTGGAGAAAAAAGGACTCAATTTGATTAAAATTGAACTGTCCCGTCGACGGCGAGATTTAGGCTGCCGACGGCGAGTTTTTCCCTAAAGTTTTGAATATATTATAAGGAGCTTGCTGACGGCAAGATCGAGCCCACTGACAGTGAGATCGGTGCGGTTAACCTATCTTCTAGAAGCCCGCCGACGGCAAGATCAAGCCGCCGACAGCGAGATCAAGCCGCCGACGGTGAGACAGTTGAAAAGAGCCAAAATACAATGAACCTGGACGCTTTTTGAAGAGGTGCTTAAGTACCTTTTGGAGATTTGTGTGTCAATTAGATTGTTAGTTGTTGTCATTTGTGTGAAAGTTAAGAGTCTTTGAGTGAGTGTTTAGTGTTTTGGTGTGTTGTACTGGAAGGAAGAGTCAAAGGAACTTTAAGAATCTGCTTGGGGAGATGAATTGAGATAATTACTTTTGTTATTTGTTTGTTAGCTTTAATGAAATCCATGTTTTTTGTTATTTTTCCCATGCATTCTGAGTAGTTTCCTTAGTCTTTCTCCTTGTTATTGAGATTACGTAAAATGATGAATTAAAGTAATTGTGCCTAAAATATAAAAATAGAAATTGTGTTAATCTTTAACTTAAATCTTAATTTACTTTCAATCTGGACAATTGATTTGTTAACATTTGTTGAATTATCGACTATAGTAAATATTACATCCAAGATTCAGGGAAGTCAAAAGCCTTGGAAGGTGGGTACAAATACATAGGGAAATATTAACTATTGGGCGTAGAATTGGATATTTTAGTGTGACAGACTAAAATATTTAATTCGGTCTTATTGTTTGAGAGCTGAAGTGTAGATGTTAGCCCTTAGGCGAGGGGAACGTGGGAGCTCTGAAGTGGCAGTCGGTATCCTCCCAGCCAAACCGCAGATTCAGTAATCAAACATAAGATTAGTCAATATTTTTTGCACCTGGACCAAAGGGTAAAGAATAGGAATGCTCCTATTTGGCACAATACAATTATAAACTAATTTAATTCTTCATTAACTTAATACTCTAAAACAAGAAGAAAGATACTTTTTCTGAAATCTTATATTTAACCTTAAGCATTAGTTTATTTTAGTTTAAGTATTATTAATTTCCGTATACTAGAATAGTAAGTAAGTTTAATTTAAATTGTCTTTGAAATTTGCTAACTTCCCTGTGGGATCGATAACTAGAACTCCATTAGAGACCTATTTTACTTGATAATGATACGTATACTTGCGTAGTATCCACAATATAAATCATAAAATTTATAACAGAATTATCAATATATATTCAGTGCAGGATCAAGTTTTTGGTGTCGTTGCTAATTTTATCATCAAAGTTGTAAGTATAAATATCGAAAAGTGGATCAGTTTCCCCTCTTGCAATAGTCTATATACTCTTATAGATAATAGCCCCAACATCTATCTTTTTCATGTTCTGAATGCAGTAGCTCAAAATAGCTCTATCTCTAGTAACTTCACTGCGATGGTAAGAAGGTAATAATCTTGCTGAGATGAAATAATGTCAGGCCTTAGATGCTACATTCTACATGGAAGGCGGAAGTTAATCCTTTATCTTTGCTTTATCTTCCATTCCCCTTTTTCATCAGTAAGAAAAAAAATCACTTCATTCAGTCTAGCATTCATAGTACCAAAATTCTAATATTGACATTATGATGTTCTTCCTAACTAGTAAAAATCATTAATATGATCAGGAGTAAATTCTACCATTTTCCCTCGCACAAGCACATATTCACTTTCATTCCATGTCAAATTTGTATAAAATTCTCGAACTATGCCCATGATCACATCAGTAGCAAAATAACAAAATATCTCCCATTTTCTATCAGCAATTAACTGTTGTACCATTCTTCCCGGATTTTCAAAAACTCGATCTTGAATACTCTTCTTATTATAAAGGGTTGAATTAAAACATAATTCTGCTTTAACATTCACAAAACCATCCTCATCAAAATTCTATTTCCTCTTCCCTTTACTTATCTTTGGAGCCATATCAATGTTTTCTAAAAATATGCAAGAAAAATCTAACAAATTCCAAAATCACAATGTAGAAGACTCCAAAAGCAAATCTTAGTAAGTAAGAACTTCTATCACCATGGATAATTTCAAAGAATCATAAAAAATTCCAAATTTTAGATCTAAAAAATGTGGAAGATTTCCATGGTGAAAATAAAAAATATTTAGTTTAAGTTAGAGCTCTTACCAAGAGATGACAAGATCTACACTTTATAAGCCTTAAAATCATTTCAAATCCACAATCTAGTAAGCCCTAGATCTTTATTCGGCTTTGGTTTTAGGTTGAAGACTATGGAAAAGCAAAAATGCTGGGTCCCACGGAGAAAATCGTGATCTTAAGCAAATCTGGGCAGTTTCTGGGTTTGGGCACTATCAGCAATGGATAGGGCACCGTCGGCGATTTATTTAAATAAAATGCCCAAAGTCTCTATATTTGGGCACCGTTGGCGCTAGTTCAATTTTCTGAGTCCGTAAAATTTTTGCAATTTTGATCATTTCTAAGTTATGCCATAATATAATTAGTCTTTTTAAGCATCTATTTAATCAATTAAGCAAGTAACTAACATCAATTTTTCACATACAACACAAAATATCACTTTAATATATAAAATCCACATTATAACATACACATTCAAACACTCACTAAATAAGTTCTTCAAGTCATATAACATAAAGATTTAGCATCGTAAATACACTACAATACTCTAATGCTGAAAACTAAACATAAACATAAATTCCAAGCATAATAAGTCCAAACACAAATTACATCGTTAATCAAACCAACAACAAAGTACACCAAAGCATAATGAAATATAAATATCAAATACTAAATATAAGGTAGAGTCACTACTCATCATCAGTCTCAGAACTATCATTCCCTTTGATATCTCTCACGGGTTGACGATGCACAAACAAATTATAAAAGGGACGATAATGGAATTCATTAGTTGAATCCTTTGCAATCACATCTTTCTTCTTCATCAAATTTACCAAACTATCTTCAATTCGTTTAATGTGATAAAATTGCACTTTCATCCTCCAATCCAAGTGATCAAATAAATCAGAAATATTTTTAATAACATTCATCAAATTCTGTATCTCTTTCTCCAATTTTTTAATCTTCTTCAAAATCACCTGTGAACTTTCAGAAAGATAGGGTTAAATAGGTTGTGAACTCTGAGATGGTTGATCTGCAATAATGCTTATATCATTCTCATCTCCAATTATCTGACAGTTGATGCGAACTTTTAATTATGCAATAATTTATAAACCCAAATTTATATATTTATAATGATTTTTGTAAAGTCCAAACTTCAACAAAAGTATACGTATCATATCAAGTAATACAGGGCTCTAATGAAGTCCTGGTTATTGATCCTACAGTGAAGGCAGGTTCCTTACAATAAATAGCGTAATACTGAAATTCAATACTCAAATCGCAATTAAAGTTTAAGTTTACTTCTACTAACAAGATGCATAAAACAATAACAGTTAAGTAAACCACAATTACTTCTAATATCTTTAAATAGAATTAACTAACACACACACACTAAGCTTTGTATTTGAAAGGTTTTGATATATATGAAAAGTGTCTTTCCTCTTGCAATGAGTATATGATGTGTAAATGATAAAGAATGATTATTTATTGTATTATGCCAAATAGGAGCATAAATGTTTCTTTACCCTCAAAAGAGTACCCCCTCTTCCAAGGATGAAAAGATCATTGACATGTCCTAAGTTAGTCACTAAATCTAAGGCTAGGCTGGCAGGATACCCGCTGTCACTACGGAGCTCCTACTTACCCTTCACCTGAAGGCTAACCTTTGACTTTAGTTACCAATCTTAGTACCAACATGGGAATCTCATCCTGTCACCCTGAAACCTCCAATTTGAAGCCCATCAAAACACATTTCCCTATTTATTTGCACTCAATTCCCATGAACTATGCAATTCATTCATGGAGATTAAATGGATTTTTCATTATTGTTGTAGGACACTCAATCCTTTCGGAGTTAATTTACAACAACAAATTTTAACAATTCAATTAGCGAGATCGAAAAATAAATTAAGTTTGAAATGAAAAACCATTATGATTTCTTCAATATTTAAAAGCACTTCAATTTCACATCATTCCAATATCACATCTCTATGCAAGAAGAAAGAAAAATGAGATTACTCAGAATTCATAGAGAAGACAAAATAAAACATGGATTTTATATATAAAAGAAAAGTCATACAAACCACAATAGCAAATGCAACTTGTCTCTTTCTCTTCCCGAAGCAAATTCCTTGAAGTTCCTTTGAATCCTTTTCTCTCTTCTTTGCAACACTCAATTCCCTCTTTAGAATGGAAAGGAAGAAGCAATCTGTCACTTTACTCCTTTTTCTTCACTCCTTAAAGAAAAATCCCTCTCAAATCTTCACTTCTACACTCTTCTCTTCCAAACCCTAACTCTAAACACACTTCTCCTCTCTTCCCCCACCACTCATTTCGTCTAAAAACAGTTACATATATGTTAGAAATGAATTCCCAAGAGTTTCCTTAAACATCCCTTCAAAAAGTTGCCAAAAACTCTTCAATTTTGAATTACACTGACATAGGGCGCCGACAGCGCTCTAATGTCAATTAATTATTGAAGCCTGTGGATTTGGGTGTCGGCAAAGCCCATTCTGGCGCCGGTAGCGCCAGAAGTTGTTTTCTCCCATTTTGCTTCTTCTGACTCTGAATTCGTTCCTTTTCGGTTTTTTATGCTCCAATTACCTAAAATCATCATACCTACAATAAATCATGAAAAATACCTTCATTTAAAGTGTAATATCAGCAAAAATAGGAAAAATTATATAGCAAAAATAGTATATGTTTTTGGTGCATTAATAGTCAAATAGATTAGTTGGATCGAGGGGCTTCCAAGGAAGAAGCACTTTTTCCCATTTTTCATATGGCTCCTGTGAATGGCTGCAAAGAAGGAATATGGTGGAAGGATGTCCAAGCCCGTATTTTGATCCATGAACAATCAATCCTAACACAGATTTCACAATTATAGTGCCAATATCGATAGGCCTTCCCGTTTGAATACAATGGCTCAATATTGTATTTTCTTTTTTCACTTTACTTATTTTCATAGTTGGAAGTAAATTAGTAGATATTAAGAAATTTCATTACTTCGACACTAGATTTAAAAATGTAGTAGAGAAACTTACATATACATTGTCACTTATCTTCCAATCATCACATTCATCTGTTAGATACCAACAAATCTCATTAATGTTGTCTTTCGTCGCAGCAAAATTTTTATAATGGCAGATAGACACATTTTTAATCATAAACAAGTCATTAATCTTTGATGGAGTTAGTGGTACAAACCTGCCTCACACATAGACGAATCCTTGGTTGATCTCATGAAAATTTGCAAAAAACTCTTTCACAACAGGAATGACTACAATAGCGGTAGTGTAGCATAACACTTTCTAACGCCTCTGCACAATAATCTCTTCTACTCGAGTACTTGGAGAATTCAATCCTCGATTTACAAAGCCACTTTCCTTGATAATCCTCCTCTTCATTAGCACTTTATTGAGAAATTATTGAACTTTTGTCGGTTGAAAATTGTAAATCTCGGAGTTTCTATGGATTTGGAATCCATCAGATGCAAATTAGGAGTGAATTGTTTCATTTTTATGGAGTTTAGCGGTTCAAAAATGATTTTCGAAAGTTATAAGGATGAAAATCCCACCTAAAACCTCCAAAAACTGCAATTTAAAACTCTAAAAACTGTCACCTGTTCTTCGGCGCCGTCAGTGCTTGATAGCGCGTCGTTGGTACCCAAACCCTGAAATTTGGCCATGCTCTCTGGAATTGGGCGTCGGTGGCACCCATTATGGCGTTGTCGACTCCATTGTTAAAAAATGTACCAAACCTCATTTTGGTCCAAAATATTCCAAATCTTAAATACGATCCATTAATTTTCATTCTTTAGGATATTTATGAGTGAGTAGGACTCAAATATGAATAACTAAAAAGTAAAATTATCAAAACTAACACAAACAAACTAATGCAATAAAGATAAATATGGGTTGCCTCCCAGAAAGTGCTTGGTTTAATGTCGTCAGCACGACAAACATCCAGTTATTCAGGATGACTTAACATTAAAACTTATTTAAAATTTGGTAAATACCCATCATAATATGGTTTTAATCTATGCAAATGAACTTTCAACGTTTTTCCAGTTTTAGGATCCTCAATATTAATATCTCCAAGTGGATAAACTTTATAACATTTAGAGGTCCTATCCACCTAGACTTCAGTTTCTCAGGATATTATTTTAATCTTGTATTATATAACAAAACTTTATGTACAGGTTCAAATTTCTTTGTTATAATCTTCCATCATGCCATGTTTTCATTTTCTCTTTGTAAATTCTACCATTATCATAAGATTAATTTATAATTTCTTCTAATTCATTCAATTGCACCAATCTCTTCACACCTGCATTCTTTAAATTTAAATTTAACTCTTTTAACGCCCAATATGTTTTATGCTTCAATTCTACATGTAAGTGGCAAGTCTTTCCAAATATTAGTCTATAAGGAGACATTCCTATAGGAGCCTTGTAAGCAGTCTTATATGCCCATAATGCAGTATCTAATCTAACAGACCACTCTAATTTATGAAGATTCATAGTTTTCTCAAAAAATCATTTAATTTCACGATTAGAGACTTCTGCTAAACCACTAGTTTAGGGATGATAAGCAGTAGAGATTCTATGAATAATATTATATTTTTCCACCAATCTCTGAATCAAATTATTCCTAAAATGAGATCCACCATCAGAAATGATCACTCTCAACATTCCAAACCTTTAAAAATATTTTTCATTAAGAATTTTGAAACACTTTGAGCATCACATCTACGTAAAGCAATTGCTTCGATCCATTTTGAGACAAAGTCAACAGCAACCAATATATATATTTCCAAATGGAGTAAATGGTCCCATAAAATCAAATCCCCAAACATCAAAGATCTCAACTTCTAATGTAAAATTTAGAGGCATTTAATTCATATAGAAATTTTACCTACTCTCTAACATCGATCACATGTTTTAATATATCTATAAACATCCCTAAAAATAGTCGGTCAATAAAATCCATATAACAAAATCTTAAGTGCAGTTTTATCAGTTCCAAAATGTCCTCCAAATTATGAATCATGACATCTCTGAATTATTGGTTCAATCTCTTCATATGGCACACATCTTTTAATAATAAGATCGTTACATTGTTCATATAGGTATGGTTCATCTCAAAAGTAAAATTTTGCATCATATAAAAATTTCTTTTGTTATTGTAAGGTTAAATCTGGTGGCAAAATAACACTTACAATATAACTCATATTGTAGCATACCAAGGTAAGTTTCTTCCCTTAATGTTATAAAGTTCCTCATCAGGGAAGTTTCTATAATTTCCTTCATAAATTTAGATAGTTTATATTATTCTAGTCTAGACAAATGATCAGCAATTTGATTATTAGTTCCTTTTCTATCAACTATCACAAAGTCAAATTCTTGCATTAAAAGTATCCATCTGATTAATTTTGGTTTGACATCATTCTTTTGCATTAAATATATGATAGCTGAATGGTGCTTATCGATTATACATTTAGTCCCTATCAAATACGATATAAATTTTTTAAAAGCATATAAAATAGCTAATAATTCTTTTTCTGTAGTGGTATAATTAATTTGAGCATCTTTAAGAGTTTTACTAGCATAGTAAATAACATTAAACATGTTATCATACCTTTGCTCTAAAGTAACTTCAACCGCATAATCACTGGCATTACACATATATTCAAATGGTTTCTCCTAATCATGTGAAATAATTAGGGGATAATGATTAATTTTTCTTTTAATAGTTCAAAGGCATTAAATATTCTTCATTAAAGTTAATTTTATTATCTTTTTTCTAAAAGCTAGCATAGAGGTTTAGTAATTTGCAAAAAAGCTTTAATATAACGCCTGTAGAACCCAGCATGTCCTAAGAAACTTCTTACCCATCTCACTGTAGTAGGAGGTGATAATTTCTCAATAATCTGAATTTTTTCAGGGTTTACTTCCAAAACATGTTTAGATATTTTATTCCTAAGTGCAATTCCTCCTGCAACCATAAATTAATATTTTTCCTAATTTAGAACTAAATTTATTCTTTCGCGAAACTCCAAAACATTTTCTAAATTATTTAAACATATGTCAAATGATGTTCCAAAGGCAAAAATATCATCCATAAATACTTCTATTCAATTATCAATCAGATTACTAAAAATAAACATCATACATTTTTGAAATGTTGCAGGTGCATTACATAATCCAAATGGCATTCTTGGAAAAGCAAAATTTCCATATGGGCTAGTAAATGTAGTCTTTTCTTGATCCTCAGGAGATATAGGTATTTCGAGATAACTATTATATTTATTTAAAAAGCAATAGTACTTGTGCTCAGCTAGTTTGTCCAACATTTAATCTAGAAAAGGTGGAGGAAAGTGATCTTTCCTAGTGGCAACATTTAGTTTCTATAATCAATACAAATTTGCCAACCAATGACTTGTCTTATTTGTATAATTTCATCTCATTCATTCACATTAACTGTCACTCCTCCTTTCATAGGGATGCAATAAATTCAACTCACCCAAGCACTTTCTAAAATATGATAAATAATTCCAACATCAAGTCATTTTAAAATTTCCTTTTTTACTACTTCTTTGATCATTGGATTTAGTCTCCTTTGTGGATCAACTCTAGGTTTATGTTGTTTGTTTAATAAAATTCTATGCGTACAGATCGAAGGACTAATTCCTTTAATATCAGCTAATGTCCAACTAAAAGCCATTTTGTATCTTTTTAATGTATCCAATAATTTTTATTCTTAATATTCATTCAAATCTGAAGATACAATGACTGGTAAGGTAGATAATTCTCCTAAAAACATATATTTCAAATGACTAGGAAGAATTTTCATTTTAAGTTAAGGAGGTTTTAAGATAGATGGAATTAAATTTTTATCATCACTTTCTGAAGTATCCAACATTTTAAATCTTTCTTGAACATAATCTAAGTCTTCATTCTTCATATTATCAAAATCATCTTCTATTTCACTTTCATCCTCACTTTTCAAATCTTCATATTCTATTTTCTCTTCAAATATTTCTTTAAAATTATCATCTATCAAATAATCACAAATTTCCATTCGAAAGCATTCATCATCATTTTCTGTTGAGGGATATTTCATCGGTTTCAAAATATTAAATGTCACCTCTTGATCATTAACTCTCATTTTTAATTCTCCTTTTTGAACATTAATCATACCTCTTCCAGTAACAAGGAATAGTCTTCCCAAAATAATAGGAATTTCTTTATCTTCCTCCATATCTAAAACAATAAAATCCACATGAAAGATAAATTTATCAACCTTAACTAATACATCTTCTACAACTCCTTTAGGATAAGTAATAGAACAATCAGCTAACTAAAGAGTTATAGAAGTAAGAAAAATTTTCCCTATTCCTAATCATTTGAAAGTTGATAAAGGCATTAGATTTATACTGGCTCCTAAATCACATAAGGCTCTTCCAAAAAATTTCTCGCCTATAGCACAAGGAATAGTGAAACTAAAAGGGTCTTTATGTTTTTCAGGGAGCATTTCTGAATAAAAGTACTACACTCTCCAATAAGTGCAACAGTCTCATGATCTATGAAATTCCATTTCTTTTTAAGAATATCCTTCATAAACTTTACATAATCAGACATATGTTCTAAGGCTTCAACAAAAGGAATATTTACTGTTAATTTCTTAAGGTTTTCTAATAAATTTGGTAAATCGGTTATCTCTATTTTGTTTTTTTAATCTTTGAGGAAATAGAGGTGGTGGTTTTTCTATAGTAATTTTCATTGGTTCAAGTGGATATTCTAAGTATGAATAAATTTTATCATTACCTTTTTCGATTTCCACCTTCTCTTTCTTTTTAATTTCTTTTTGCAATCTCATTTCTAATTCTTTTCCACTTCTCAATTCTATAGCCTTAATTTACTCTTTACTTTGATCTTTTGGATTGATCTCAACATTAATAGGAAGACTTATTGAAGATCTATTATTAAGCACAGAGAAAATATGTCATAACTGATTTTCAATGTTTATAATTGCAACTCCCTGAGTTTGTAATTGATTATTGATGCATCAAAAATATATATTATTTTTGCTATATAATTTTACCCATTTTTAGTGATATTGAACTTTAAAGAAAGGTAATTTTCATGATTTTTTGCAAGTATGATGATTTTAGATGATTGGAGTGAAAAGAAGCAAAAAAGAATGAATTTGGAGCGAAAAGGAGCAAAAAGGAGAAAAACAGATTATGGCGCCACCAGCGCCAGAATGGGTGTCGCTGGCTCAATTTTCCCAAGAACCCAAAATTAAATTGATGATAGAGCTCCGCCGCGCCCTATCGGGCGTCGCCAGTGCTCAATGTCAGTGCAATTCAAATTTGAAGAGTTTTGGCAACTTTTTGAAGGGTTGCTTAAGGAAACCCTTGGGAATTCATTTCTAACTTATAAGTAACTGTTTTTGGATGAAAATGGTTTGGTTTGAGTTTGTGTTAGGAAATTCTAGTGTGGTTCTAGAGAGGGAGAGTGTGTGTTGACTGTTAGGGTTTAGAAGAGTGAGTTTAGAAATGAGAATTTGAGATGGATTCTTCTCTAAGGAGTGAAGGAGAAGGAGTAAAATGAGAGATTGCTTCTTCCTTTCCATTCTAAAGAGGGAATTGAGTGTTACAAAGAAGAGAGAAAAGGATTCAAAGGAACTTCAAGGGATTTGCATTGGGGAAGAGAAAGAGATAAGTTGTATTTTCTTTTGTAGTTTGTATGACTTTTCTTTTATATATAAAATCCATGTTTTATTGTGTCTTCTCCATGAATTCTGAGTAGTCTACTTTGTCTTTCTTCTTACATAGAGATGTGATGATGTGATGATGTGGATTTGAAGTGCTTTTAAAAGTATTGATGAAATAGTGATGGTTTTTCATTTCGAACTTAATTTACTTTTCAATCTGGCCAATTGAATTATTAAAATATGTTGTTGAACATTAACCCTGAAAGGATTTAGTTTCCTACAATAATAATGAAGAATACATTCAATGTCCATGGATGAATTGTGTAGTTCATGATAATTGAGTGCAAATAAATAGCGAAATGTGTTTTGATGGACTTCAAATTGGAGGTTTCAGGGTGACAGACTGAGATCCCCAATTTGGTCCTAAGATTAGTAACTAAACTCAAAGGTTAGCCTTCATGTGAAGGGTGAGTGGGAGCTCCGTAGTGACAGCTGGTGTCCTCCGAACTTAACCTTAGATTTAGTGACTAAACTTAGGTTATGTCAATGTTCTTTTCATGCTTGGAAGAGGGGCTACTCTTTAGAGGGTAAAGAAATATTTATGCTCCTATTTGGCACAATAAAATAAAATAATCATTCCATATCATTCCCACATCATGTACTTGTTGTAAGAGGAAAGATACTTTTCTTATATATCAAAACCTTTCAAATACATAGCTTAGTGTGTGTATATTAGTTAATTCTGTTTTAAAAATATTTGAAATAATTGTAGTGTGCTTAATTGTTACTGTTTTCTGCATCTTATTAGTAGAAGTAAACATTAAACTTTAATTGTAATTTGAGTATTGGATTTCAGTATTATGTTATCTATTGTAATAATCTTGACTTCCATGTGGGATCGATAACTAGGTCTCCATTAGAGCCCTGTATTACTTGATATGATACGTATACTTGCGCTAAATGTATGGACTATACAAAATCATTATAAATAAACATAAATTTAAATTCATAAGTTCTTGCAATATATACAGTCCGTGCATCAAGTTTTTGGAGTCGTTGCTAGGGAGGTATAAACGGTATCTATTGATAATATAGTAACAGAAAACCTTTACTTTGTTGTGTGTAATTGTGTGTTTGTTTACTTTTTAAAGTATTTGTGTGATTTTATATGTGTAGTAGTGGATCTATAAGTTTAGTACCTTATGATTTGGAGTTAGAGCATACTGTTAGAAAAACTGGAAAACAACAAAATCAAACTGAAAATCCTTGCAAAATGGCGAATAATCAAGATAATCATAGAAATGATATTGGAAATTTACCAAGACCTTTAAGAGATTATGCTAACCCAACAGCAGATGAAATTCATGTGACTATTCAAAATCCTGATGTTGTTGCTGATTCATTTGAAGTTAAACCTGCTATTCTTCAAATGGTACAAAATAATCAATTTGAAGGAATACCTAATGAGGATCCAAATTTACATCACGCTAGTTTTCTAGAACTGTGTGCTACTTTTAAATATAACGGAGTGTCGAATGATGTAGTTATACTTAGAATTTTTCCTTTTTCGTTAAGGGATAAAGCTAAGGCTTGGTTAAATTCGTTAAAACCTAGATCTATTAGAACTTGGGGAGAACTTTCCAAAAATTTTCTATTAAGATATTTCCCTCCATCAAAGAATGCTAAGCTAAGAATTGATATTACATCGTTTGGTCAGTTTGAAGGGGAATCAATACATGAAGCTTGAGAAAGATTTAAAGATCTTATTAGGAAGTGCCCACATCACGTGTTACTAGACTAGTTAATAATTCAAACATTTTACAATGGATTATTGGGATCATTGAGATTGATTATAGATGCTGCTACTGGTGGATCGTTAATGTCAAAACCTTTTGATGAAGCATACGCATTAATAGAAGAAATGTCTACTAATAATTTTCAATGGCCCTCTGAACAGGTAAATCCTAAAAGAGTAGCTAATGTTCATGATTCATATATGATGACTATGATAGTTTCTCAAATTGCAGCCCTTTCTAAGAAAATAGATCAATATGGAATGAATTATTCTCAACCACCCCAAGTGTTAGAGGAAAATTCATTTAGACAGATAACATAATCTCAAACACCTTATGAGACTTTGAATGCTATTAATAGACCTAATAATCCTTATTCAAATTATTATAATCCTAGTAGGAAGAATCACCCAAATTTCAATCGGAATAATAGCAATGCCAATGTTAACCCACATTGGGAGAACAATTCTTTAAATCTAGTTGGAAATTTGAAAAATCAAGGAAATACTAATTTTAGACCCTCTTATCCTCCTGGATTCAATAGTAACCAGCAATGTAAGGATAAGAAGTTGTCATCTGAAGAAATGATTTTGAATATGAGAAATCAATTGCAAGCTCAAGGTGTTGCGATAAAAAATATTGAAAATCAATTGGGGCATATTTTTGCTGCAATTAATAATAGACCTTCTGGAACGCTTCCAAGCAATGTTTAGATCAATCCAAAAGATCAAAATAAGGAATAACTTAAGGATATTCAATTAAGGAGTGGAAAGGAATTGGAGACAAGAGTACAAAAGTAGTTGAAATATAACAGGAGAAGGTGAATATTGAAAAAGGTTTAAACAAGATTTATCCAGACTTGGAATATCCTCTTGAACCAATGAAGATTACTGTTGAAAACCTGCCGCCTCCATTTCCTTCGACACTATGGAAATTGGAGATAAAAGCTTAATTCCATCTATATTAAAACCTCCTGAACTTGAGATGAAAATTCTCCCAAATTATTTGAAGTATATGTTTTTAGTAGAATCATCTACCCTACCAGTTATTGTATCTTTAGAGTTAAATGAATATCAAGACTAAATATTGTTGGAAATTTTAAAAAGATACAAAAAGGATTTTGGATGGACTTTAGCAGATATTAAAGGAATCAGTCCTTCAATTTGTATGCACAGAATTTTATTAGATGAAGAACATAAACCAAGAGTTTATCTGTAGAGGAGATTGAATCCAACAATGAAATAATTAGTTAAGAAGTAGATTTTAAAATGGCGGAAAGATGGAATTATTTATTCTATTTCGGATAGTGCTTAGGTGAGTCCAATACATTGTGTACCAAAAAAGGGAGGAGTGACTGTTGAAGTGAATGAATGCAATGAAATTATACCCACAATACAAATTAATGGATGACAAATTAGTATTGACTATAGGAAATTAAATGCCGCTACCCGAAAAGATCACTTTTCAGTTCCTTTTCTCGATCAAACCCTGGATAGACTTGCTGAACACAAGTACTAGTGATTTCTGAATGGATATACTGGATACCATCAAATACCTATTGCTCCTGAGGATCAAGAACAAATAACATTTACTAGCTCTTACGGAACCTTTGCTTTTCGAAGAATACCTTTTGAACTGTGTAATGCACCTGTAACATTTCAGAGATGTATAATGTCTATCTTCAGTGGTATGATAGATAATGGAATAGAAGTTCTCATGGATGATTTCTCTGTATTCAAGACTTCATTTGAAATATGTTTGGAAAACTTAGAAAATGTTTTAGAACTTTGTGAGAAAACAAATTTAGTTCTGAATTAGGAGAAATGTCAATTTATGGTTGCAGGAGGAATTATGCTTGGGCATAAAATTTCTGAATATGGTATGGAGGTCGACCCTGCTAAAATTAGAGTGATTGAGAGATTGTTACCACCCACTATCGTGAGAGAGGTGAGAAGTTTCTTAGGATATGCTAGTTTTTACAGGCAATATATTAAAGATTTTTCTAAAATTACTAAACTTTCATGCCAACTTTTAGAAAATGATAGAAAATTTGATTTTAATAATGAATGTTTGCATGCTTTTTAATTATTAAAAAAGAAATTAATCATTTCACCTATAATTGTTTCACTAGATTGGGAGAAACCATTTGAACTAATGTGTGATGTGAGTGATCATGCAATCGAAGTAGATTTGAGGCAAAGGGATGATAAAGTTTTCAAAGTCATTTACTATGCTAATAAAACTCTTAATGAAGCTCAAATTAATTATATCACTACTGAAAGAGAGTTATTAGATATAGTATTTGCTTTTGAAAAGTTTAGACCTTATTTAACTGGAGCTAAAAGTATTGTGCATACAGACCATTCAGCTATCAAATATTTAATTCAAAAGAAGGATGTGAAACCTAGACTGATTAGATGGATACTTCTTCTGCAAGAATTTGACTTTGTGATAGTTGATAGGAAGGGATCCGATAACCAAATAGCCGATCATTTGTCGAGATTAGAATATGATAAACTATCCGAATTTGAGAAGAAAGTTACAGAAACTTTTCCTGATGAACAACTTTATACTATTATGGGAAGAAATTTGCCTTGGTATGCTGATATTGTGAATTATATTGTGAGTGATATTGCACCACCTGATTTAACAAAGCAACAATAAAAGAAGTTTAAATATGACGCAAAATTTTATTTTTGAGATGAGCCCTATATATATAAACAAAGGATCTGATTATTAGAAGATGTGTGCCACAGGAAGAAACTAATTTAATTATTCAACGATGTCATTATTTTGAATTTGGAGGTCATTTCGGTGTTGATAAAACTGCTTTTAAGATTTTACCATCTGGATTTTATTGGCTTACTCTTTTTAAGGATGTATACAAATATATTAAATCATGTGATCGATGTCAGAGAGTTGGTAATATCTCTAGAAGAAATGACATGCCTCTAAACTATAATTTGGAAGTTGAAATTTTTTATGTATGGGGATTAGATTTTATGGGATCGTTTACTCCTTCATTTGGAAATTTATATATATTTGTTGCCGTTGATTATGTCTCGAAATGGATTGAAGCTATTTATTTACCTATATGTGATGCTCGGAGTGTTTCAATTTTTTTTAAAAAAAATATATTTACGAGCTAGGGAATGCCGAGAGCAATTATAACTGATGGTAGATCCCATTTCAGGAATAATCAAATTAAGAGATTGATTAAGAAATATAATATTATTTATAGAATCTCAACTGCTTATCATCCCTAGACAAGTGGTTTAGTAGAAGTGTCTAATCGTGAAATTAAAAGAATTTTGGAGAAAACTGTGGATAATCATAAATTAGATTGGTCTGCTCGATTAGATACTACATTATAGGCTTATAGGACTGATTGTAAGACCCCTATTAGAATGTCTCCTTATAGAGAAGTGTTTGTTAAGACTTATCATTTACTTGTTGAATTGGAGTATAAAGCATATTGGGCAAAAAAGAGTTGAATTTTAATTTGAAAAATGCTGGAGAGAAGAGATTTATACAATTGAATGAATTGGAAGAAATTAGAAATGCATCTTATCACAATGACAGGATCTATAAAGAGAGAATGAAAT
Source organism: Papilionanthe hookeriana x Papilionanthe teres (assembly GCA_022702705.1). Lineage (NCBI taxonomy): Eukaryota > Viridiplantae > Streptophyta > Magnoliopsida > Asparagales > Orchidaceae > Papilionanthe > Papilionanthe hookeriana x Papilionanthe teres. Next base: position 128,668,455 of record CM040425.1, on the reverse strand, counting down.
TGTGGCATGATTGGAAGATATTTAAAAAGAAATTGGCACGTTTGATTTTACAGGCGATATATTAATGATTTTTCTAAAATTACTAAACCTTTGTACCAACTTCTAGAAAATGATAGAAAGTTTGATATTAGTGATGAATGTTTGTGTGCTTTTGAATTATTGAAAGAGAAATTAATCACTGCACCTATAATTGTTTCGCCTGATTGGGAGAAACCATTTAAACTTATGTGTGATGCTAGTGATTATGCGATCAGAGTAGCATTGGGGCAAAGGTATGATAAAGTTTTCAAAGTCATTTAATATGCTAGCGAAACTCTTAATGAAGCTTAAATTAATTATACCACTACTGAAAGAGAGTTATTAGATATAGTATTTGCATTTGAAAAGTTTAGACCTTATTTAATTGGAGCTAAAAGTATTGTGCATACAGACCATTCAGCTATCAAATATTTATTGCAAAAGAAGGATGTGAAACCTAGACTGATTAGATGGATACTTCTTCTGCAAGAATTTGACTTTATGATAGTTGATTGGAAGGGAATTGATAACCAAATAGCTGATCATTTCTCGAGATTAGAATATGATGAACTCTCTGAATTTGAGAAGGAAGTAATAGAAAATTTCCCTGATGAACAACTTTGTACTATTATGGAATGAAATTTGCCTTGGTATGCTGATATTGTGAATTATATTGTGAGTGATATTATACCATCTGATTTAACAAGGAAACAACAAAAGAAGTTTAAATGTGATGCAAGATTTTATTTTTGGGATGAGCCCTATCTATATAAACAGTGTAAGTATCTGATTATTAAAAAGTGTGTGCCACAGGAAGAAACTAATTTAACTATTCAATGATGTTATGATTCTGAGTTTGGAGGTCATTTTGCTGTTGAAAAAACTGCTTTTAAGATTTTACAATTAGGATTTTATTAGCATAATTTTTTTAAGGATGTATACAAATATATTAAATCATCTGATCGATGTCAGAGAGTAGGTAATATCTCTAGAAGAAATGAATTGCTTCTAAACTATAATTTGGAAGTTGAAATTTTTGATGTATGGGAACTAGATTTTATGGGAACATATTCTCCTTCATTTAGAGATTTACATATACAAGTATCCGTTGATTATGCCTCAAAATGGATTGAAGATATTGCTTTACCTAGATGTGATGTTCGGGATGTTTTAAAATTTTTAAAGAAAAATATATTTACGAGATATGAAATGTCCAGAGTGATTATAACTGATGGTGAATCCCATTTCAAGAATAATCAAATTAAGAGATTGATTGAGAAATATTAAATTATTCATAGAATTTCTATTGTTTATCATCCCCAGACTAGTGGTTTAGCAGAAGTGTCTAATCGTGAAATTAAAAGAATTTTGGAGAAAACTGTGGATAATCATAAATTAGATTGGTCTGCTCGATTAGATACTGCATTATGGGCTTATAGGACTACTTTTAAGACCCTACTGGAATGTCTCCTTATAGACTAGTGTTTGGTAAGACTTGCTATTTACCGGTTGAATTGGAGCATAAAGCATATTGGGCAAAAAAAGAGTTGAATTTTAGTTTGAAAAATGCTGGAGAGAAGAGATTTATGCAATTGAATGAATTGGAAGAAATTAGAAATGCATCTTATCACAATGACAGAATCTATAAAGAGAGAATGAAATTGTGGCATGATCAGAATATATTGAAAAAGAAACTTAAACATGGACAAAAAGTTTTGTTATACAACACAAAATTAAAATTATTTTTTGGAAAGCTCAAGTCTAGATGGTTCGGACCTTCTACAGTTGTAAAAGTTCATTCTTTTTTAACGTTCATATTGAGGATCCTGATATTGAAAATATTTTCAAGGTTAATGGGCATCGATTAAAGCCTTACTTTGATGGGTTTCAACCCGACTTCAAAGAGGTTTTAATGCTGAGTCATCTCGATTAACTGAATGGTTTGTCAGGATGTATGCCTCTTTGTGGTGTGTTTGCTTGTTTATTGTAGTTCTGCTTTTTAGATAGTTATTTAGAATCCTAATAGTTTCTAAATACTTTTAAATTTTGATAAATATTTGATCGAATTGAGATATTGGAATATTTCGGGCCAAACAAAATTCGGTGTAGATTTTGACCACTGGCGCCGCTGGCGCCAGAATGGGCGCCGCTGATGCCTAATTACAAAGAAAATACTGAACTTCCAGGTTTGAGCGCCGCCAGGACCCAAAACCTGTTGACAATTTTTGGAGTTTGAAAATGAGATTTTTGGCGGTTTTGAGCGGGATCTTCTTCCTTATAACTCCATAAACTCCATTTTAAACTTCCAAACTCCAGAAAAACGAAAACTACATTTCCCAATTCGCATCCCATGGATTCCTACTCCATTGAAACTCCTTGATCTAGCATTTTCAATTGACGGAAGTTTATCAATTTCAAGGTGCAGCGATTATTCAACAAAGTGATGATAAAGAGGAGGATTATCAAGGAAAGAGGCTTTATTAATAGAGGTATGGTTAATCCTACTACAAGAGTTCAAGAGATAATAAAGGAAAGATGTTGGGAAGTGCTATGTTACGCTACTGTAGTCGTTCTAATTGTGAAGGAATTCTATGCAAATCTTCATGGGATAAACCAAGGATTCGTCTTTGTGCGAGGTAGGTTTGTGCAATTCACTCCTGCGACAATTAGTGATCTATTTATGATTAAGAATGTACCTATTTGCCACTAATCCAATTTTAATGCCACAAGTGATAATATGAATGACGTGTATTGTTATTTGAAGGATGAAAATGAAGACTGGGAAGTTAGAGAAAATGGATATATTAGTTTCCCTTCTGCATCTTTAAATCTGGTGTCAAAGCAGTGACATTACTCTATTTCGACAAAGTTATTTCCAACATTGAAAATTAGTAAAGTAACTAAGGAAAGTGCTATTTTGAATTTTTATATTCAAACTGGAAGGCCAAGTAATATTGGAAATATAATTGTGAAATCAGTTTTGGGTTTGCTAGTTCATGGATCTAAATATGGGCTTGGACACTCGTCCACCATATTTATGTTATGTAGTCAATCACAAGTTCTATGTGAGAGTTAGGAAAAGGTTCTTCTTCCCTGGAGTTCTACTGATCCAACTAATGTTTATGACTACCAAACAGTAGGAGATGAATGAGATATAGATCTGCTTGCTGATCAACCAACTCATACTTCACAACCTATTCAGCCTTATTTTCCTGAATGTTGCAGTGATACTGAAAAGAATCAAGCAATTTAAAAAAGAGGTACATAATGTTATGAATGTCATCAATAATATTTCTGATTTATTTGATCATATAGACAGGAGGATGAAGGAACAATTTGATCACACTGGTCAGATTGAAATGAGCCTGGTTAATCTGATGAAGAAGAAGGCTGTGATTGCTGAGGATTCATCTGATGAATTCCCATTTTGTCCCTTTATAATTTATTCATGCATCAACAATCTGTTGGAGATATCATAGAGGAAGAAAGTTCTGAGACCGATGAGGAGTGATTACTGGATTCTGCTTATGTTTGATATGTGTTTGCTTTGCTTTGCTTAGTTTTGTTTGGTGTGTTTAGTATTTTTTTTGCTTTGCTTTGTAGTTTGCATTTGGATTTTATGTGCTTAATTTCATTGTTTGTGCTTAGATTTTAGTGTTTGCTTATCGTAGTGTACTTGCAACAATAAGAATCTAAGAATTGTTGGTATAATTTGATGAACATATTAGTGTTTATTTTGAAATGTGGATTTTATATATAGAAGCATGTTTTGTGTTGTTTGTGTAAAAATTGTGTTAGTTATTGCTTGTGGGATGAAATATATGCTTAATGGAGTGTTAAATGTCATTGTGGAGGACAAAACAATTGAAATTATGAAAAAATTTCAGACCTAGAAAAATTTTTAGACTGGCGCCACCGGCGCCCAAATCCAGAGAGTTTTGGCATTTTAAAAAAATAGAGCGCCGCCGATGCGTGAATACAGAAAAAGTCCGAAAACTCTTTATTTCACAATTTGACCCTGGGACCCGCGGTTTTTTCCATTGTTTCGTCTTCCTCCTCTATTTTTGTGATTTTGAAGACTTAGGGCTTGCTAGATCTTGGATTTCAAGCAATTTCAAAGCTTTTCGAGACCATATCTACACTTCTCTTGGTAAGAGCTTCACTTTAAGTTAAAATTTTTTATTTTCACCATAGGAATCTCTCACATTGCTTAGATTGGAATTTTGGGATTTTTGAAGAAATTTTGAGATTTCTTATGATGAAATTTTCTCTTACTTGTTTAGAATAGTATTTGGAGTTTATTACATTGTGGATTTGGACTTTATTAGATTTTTCTTACAATTTTAGAAATCCACGTGGCTCCAAGGATCAGTAAAGGGAAGAGAAAATTAGATTTTGATGAAGAAAGATTTGTCAATGTTAAAGCATAGTTTTATTTTAACTCTTACCTTTACAATAAGAAGTGTATTCAGGATCGAGCTTTTGATAATTCTGGTGGATCTGTTGAGTAGTTAATTGCTGAGCTAAATTGGGAGAGATTTTGATATTTTACTGCGAATGCTGTTATAGGTGTTGTTAGAGAGTTTTAGGCAAATGTGCCCTAGACTGATACTGAGTATGTGTTAGTCAGAGGAAAAATGGTTGAATTTAACCCTCAGCATATCAATGCATTTTATCAAACTTGGGAACCATTTGTTTGCAAATATGAAAATTTTGATACCCGAGAGGCAAATATGAAGGAAGTGATTGCTTTTTTGACAGACGGAAGAGGGGAATGGAAAGTAAGTTAAAAATAGATGATTAACTTCCCCGCTTCCAAGTTAAATGTTGCATCTAAAGCTTGGCACTATTTCATCTTTGCAAGACTGTTACCTTCTTATCACCACAGTGAAGTTACAAGGGATAGAGAAATTCTGAATTATTGTATTCAGAAGATGAAGAAGATTGATATTGGAGCTATTATCTTCAAGAACATTAAGACTTTTGCTAGAGGCGAGACCACTGAAGGATTAGCACATCCTGCCCTAGTTCATGCCCTGTGTATTAAGTTTGGAGTAGAGTTTAACAGTTCTGAAGAGGTAGTTATACCACTGAGACCCATTACAAGGGCTATTATTCATACTTATGAGTCTCATGTGGGAGCATGAGATGAGAGTAGGAGTATTGATATTCCTACTATGAGTTATGACGTTCCATCTACATCTGAGCCCCCTACTTTATCTGATACTATGGAGCAGCTGAGATTACAGAGTGCTAGTGTGGATAGACTCCGTGGTAGGATGGATGTGTTTGAGGCCTGAAGTGATGTGAATGAAGATTATATGAGAAGAAGAGTTGAGTTCGATATTGCTTTTCATGATGCTCAAGCCCGATTCATGAGGGGGGAGACTGATGTGATATTTCCTACCTGCCCCAGCTATACACCGTACAAACTTGGTCATGCTGACCCAGCTGGAGATCCTGGTGATGGAGATTGGTAGTTTGTTTGTTTCTATTTTTGTTTTTCTTATTATGTGTTGTGTTGTTTCTATGATTTAATAGTTATTTACTTTTCCTTGTAACATGTAAACTTGTTAATGTATTGTTATGTTGTAATGAAAAATTGAAATTGCTAAATGAACTTTGTAGTGCTGTCATAGTTTGTTTAGTAGTTATGGTATTTTGTTGGATGTTTAGATGTTTCAATTTGATATATCTTTACCCTGCAAATATTTAAAATTTTTATATCACTGTTACTAACTGTTTCATGCCTGCTAGTTGTAAATTTTGACTAATTCCAGATAGCATTTGAAGATTTCAAGATCCCAACACAAAAAAGTTATTTTCTTTTACTCTCTACTATTTCAAGTTTATTCAAAAATTTAAGTTAAGGGAGGGTAGCAAAATATTAACTCTTATTTGTTCTCAATTATTATATTTTCAAAAATTATTAGCATAACTTCTGGCAGTTGAACCTCACTTTAGATAACTAAAACTTTTTATTTCAATTGAATATTATGGAAGGATTGGATGAAAGCTTTTATATATAAAGGTTAATTTTATAAGGGTAAGATATTTGGTATGAAAGGATTTGATTATAGTTAACTCTTTAAAGTAAAGAAAACTGTATTTTTAAAATGTTAATAGACTTAAAGTATTATGTGTTAAGCAGAGATTGTGACTTAATGATGAATAATAAAGCTCATATCAAATTATAAAGTAAGGATGTGTTGTTAGTTTTATTATGTGTTATTTAAAGTAATTATCTTTTATTTGTAATTGAAATTGTTTATTTAATTTATTATCTTATTTAATTCATTGTGATTTATTGACTTTTATTTGATTGTTATTTATTTCTTTTATTTAATTGATTGATCATCATTTACTTTACTTAATTAGTTGATATTTATTTATAGTTATTTCTTTATGATTGCTTAATATTTATTTATTTGAATTATTATTTTTTTATTATTTATTTAATTTAATTTAGTTTAATTTATTAATTTATTTATTTATATTATTATTTAATTTAATTTATTAATTAATTTATTTATATTATTATTTAATTCAATTTAATTAATTTAATTTAATTTAATTTATTATTATTTATTTAATTTAATTTAATTTAACTTAATTTATTTTTTTTATTTTATTTTATCATTTATTTATATTATTATTTAATTTAATTTAATTTTTTTAGTTTAATTTAATTTATTATTATTTACAATTATTTTATTTAATTTAATTTAATTATTTTCAATTTTATGAATTTTAATTTATTTAATTTTAATTTAATTTAATTTAATTAATTTTATTTTATTTATTATTTATTTACATTATTATTTAATTTTAATTTAATTTAATTTAATTTAATTTAATTTAATTTATTATTTATTTACATTATTATATACTTTTAATTTAATTTTAATTAATTTTAATTAATTTAATTTATTATTTTTATTTAATTTGATTTAATATTAATTTAATTTAATTTAATTTAATTTATTATTTATTATTTATTATTTAAATTAAATTAATTTAATATTTGTTTATATAATTATTTTCGTTTTATTAAATTAATTATTATTTAATTTTATTTAATTATTATTTATATTTTTGGTTTTATTTTGTTTTAACTATTTAATTTTAAGTTAATTTATTATTCATTTATATTATTTAAATTATTTTCAATTTATGTATATATATATATGTGTGTTATTTATTTTATTATCCTTATATTCTTATCATTTAATATATATAAACAATATGTTATTTTTTATTTTTAATTTATTATTGTTATTAATAATTTGTATATTTAAGTTTGTTATTTATATCATTTATTTATCATTTATATTATTATTTATTTAATTATAAAGCTTTTAAACTTTCTCTCTCCTCAATTATTCTTTTATTTATTTTGAAGTTATTATTTTTTTTATTAAGTTATAATCTATTAAATTTATTATTTATACATATATTTAGATTTACATTATTTTAAAGAGGCATGATATTTTTATTTGCTTATTTTTATTATTTATCTTGAATTTACAACTATTTTCAATTATTATTATTATTATTATTATTTTCTTATATTTTTTGTTTTCTTTTAAAATTATAACATTATTTTCATTATTTTCATAATATCATTAATTTAAAAATATACATATTTAGCATTTAGTTAGTATTTTGATATTTTAGTGGTATTTATTTATTTTTAAATTTAATTTTGTTATTTATTTTACATTTAGTATGGTTATATTATTATGTTACTTATTTGTATACAATTTATTTTCATTATTATTATTTATTTAGTTATCATTAATTTATAAATATATATATATATATATATATATATATATATATATATATTTTAAACAAAAGGAGCAAGCATCACTCCCTACATGTTGATCTGAAAAGAACGTTACAAAGGCAAACAATAAGAAAAGGTGATAGGAGGACCTCTAAAACTAGTTGATCCCCACATCCAAAACATAAACTACCTCAAAACTACCTAACTAAACAAAAACAAACATTCTGTTTACATGTATACCAACAGTAACAAATAAGCCCTTTCGAGGACCAAAAAGAGATGAGGAAGACTAGTATCTAATGAAAGGCAGATCCTAAGTTATCACCATGGATCAAAAGCTTGAGAGGGAGGGGAATGATATTATCGCCTTTAGTGTCCTCATTGTAGCGAGCCTGTGTGGCTAACCAATGAGCGGGAGAGTTGCCTTCCCTAGGGATGAAAGCAAACTTAACCACCATGTTATCCATATGGTCGGGCATCCCGTTCATCCATCTCTTGATATTCCAAGGAGCGGGTTCAATCTTGGTAATATAATTGATGCGAGCAACTAGAATCGGATTCTACCAGCAGCCTAGAGATCTTACAAATCTTGGCAATCTTGATGGCCCAAAAGATGGCAATGATCTCGGCTTCCAAAACATCAACGAGCAGATGTGGGAGCATGGAAATACAACGAGCAATGGCCACGGTAGTCTCTGTAGATCCCACCAATACCGAGCATCGGAATCGAACAACTTCCATCAGTATTAACTTTAACCCATTGAGGAGGGGAGGGTACCAAGCTACAACGAGAAAACTTTTTGTTAGCCATTGGTCTTACCCCGCAAATATCCTTATAGTGATGTAGCTTGATAAGCTTGTGGATGTAGCCGAGACATTGGATCGCAACTCTGAAGAGGAGAGGAAACCTTCCCCTAAAACTTAGCTCTATTTCTACACATCCGGAGGAACCAAACCACCAAGCAAGGGATCTCCAAAAGCCGTTCCTTATGCCAATCCACCCAGCAGGTATCCAAGCTATTCCAGTCTCGGATTTAGAGTGTTAATAGAGAAACGACTAATGAGATGTTTCCGGACTTCCCGAGAGAAGAGACATTTGAAAAATAGATGGTCGACGGATTCTTCATCTTGAGAGCACTAACCGGCACCGGGAAGGTCCTTTCGGACCCTTAAGTTTGAGGATGTCATCTGTAGGAATGGCAAGATGTCTCAATCTCCAGCAAAAGTAGGAGATAGAGGGGTAAGGAATTTGCTCCAAATTTCAGTGCCCCACTTGAACTCGATCCAGTGTATAAAATTTTTGGTAAATGTAAGAAGAGAGCTTCGAGAGCTTTTATTCTTAGTAATCGGTGTGTCCTTCGTTCAAGAGTAACATTAGTTAACTTAACTTGCTGCACCTGCTCGGGGAGTTAACAAGGTATTCGGTAGCTTGTAATTCCAACAGATCCTCGGTCCGAAATCCTTAACAGGAGTGTGGGACTGATCAGGTTTTGGGTTGTCAGTGAGCTTAGAACCATTCCAGATCCACTGATCCAACCAAAAGTTTATCTGCCCCTCACCCAACTCCCAGATAAATAGGTGTTCAGCCTTTTCTTTAACATTCAGCATAGAAATCCAAAGCCTGGAGTCACCCAGCTTTGGCTTAACCAAAGTTGGATGTTCAAATCTATGATACTTGCCATGGAGAAATTTGGCCCAAAGAGTATCGTTGGCTCCGAACCCGATCCACAATTTACACATATTGGTGAAGCTCATCCGATCAAAGCTCCCGAAGCCAAGACCCCCGACTCGAGTAGGTTTACATACCTGTCGCCAAGGCGACCGATGAAATTGTTTGTGTTGTCCAGCCTATAAAAATCCGTTGAAGAGTTTGTCGATCGAGTAAAGAAGTGCTCTTCTTCATGGTGAACATCCGGAGAGCATAGGAAGGGAGAGCGGAAAGAATACTTCTCGGCAAGGTAATTCTTCCACCATCGGATAGGAAGGAGTTGGACCAGCTAGAGATTTGATTTTTTATCTTATCTATAACTCCCCGAAACCGAGTCCGTTTAGATCTCGCCTTTAGTGAGATGCACTCCAAGATAATCAATTGGGAGGGTTGTCGATTGAAAGCCGGTGTAATCAGAGATCCATCTTCTATGGCTTAAGCTAACATGCTTGCCTGGGTAGAAAAGACATTTAGTAAGATTGAATTCCATCCCAGAAACATCCTTGAAATGGTTTAAAGTCTTCGGAACAACTTTGATAGCAGCTTTAGATGCCTTAGAGAAAATTATGATGTCATCGGCATAGGATAAGTGACTTATCCTAATGTTGGACTTATGGTGGTAAGCAAGGTGAGGAGAAGCGAGCAAAAGCATGGTCTAAACACCTAGACGGATAATCAAAAGCCAAAATAAAGACAATGGGGGAGAGGGGGTCTCCTTGTTTGATACCTCTAGAAGCACTAAAGAATCCTTGCTTATTCCCATTCACCAGACACGGAATGAAAATTGCACTTTAGCCACTCTGTTGATGAGCTGAACAAAGCTGGGTTGAAAGCCTCTAGCTGTTAAAATATTCAATATGAACTCCCAGCTGATAGTATCAAAAGCTTTTTTAATGTCAAGTTTGAAAATGATGTTATGACCTCTGCATTTCTTATCTAAATCCAAAAGCAATTCTTGGGCCAGCAGAATATTGTCTGAGATGTTTCTTCCTTTAACAAATGCTGCCTGGTTCTCATTGATGATGTGAATCAGATGTGGTTGAACTCTTGAGACAAGGATTTTACTTATTACTTTGGACATTACAGTAGTTAAGCTGATAGGTCTATAGTCACTCCAGTTTTGTCTGACTTTGTTCTTGGGAATAAGCACAATGGTGGAAGCGAGAAAAAATTTGGGAGGATCCATGCCTTGGAAGAAGGCCTGCACAGCTTGAGTAACATCCACCGCAGTAATTGACCAGCTAGCTTTGTAAAAAGAGGATGAGAAACCATCAGGACCAGCAGCTGTAGTGTCTTTAATAGTATCAAGAGCCTTCTTAATCTCAATCTCCTCAGGAATATCAGTTAGATTCAGATCCTGCACATAGTTATGGCTGTCCTGAAAAAGATCCTGCTGAATAGGAATGCAGCTAGATGGAACCTGAGCAAAGAGGTGGCTAAAGTGTCTCTCGAGCATCCTTGGCAATATTAGTTGCCTTAGTGATTTTGATGCCGGCATCATTGGTAATGGTAAGTATCATATTACATTTCCTTTTGAAGTTGATATAGGCATGATAGTACTCAGTATTTCGGTCCCCATCAATAAATCGGCGAGATGCGGCTTTACGTTTATAAAATTCAGCTTGGTAGTTAACTCTGTGTGAGTAGATGTTCGGATGCTCTAAAAAGATCAGCTTCATCCTTGTTCCCGATTGAGAAGGCAGCTTCGGTATTTGCAACCTCGGCTTCGGCCTTTTGTATATTTTCCTGTAGGTTCCCAAAAGTGTTCCGGTTCCGGCTCCCGAGATGATGGGGCTGTCGACTTTTGCAAGGACCAAAGGTTTCCCCAAGGGAGCTACCCCGAGTGGGCTTCCGGATCTTACTCACTTCGCAGAAATTCGGGGTGGAGGGTCCACATGTTTTGAAATCTGAAGTTGCTAGCAGCCTTGCCATCAGTGTTTTGTAGCGAGATGAGTAGAGGCCTATGGTCAGAGCAAACCATGGACAAATGGGTAACAAAAGTGAAGGGGAAAAGCTGATACCAGGGAGAATTGACCAAGACTCTGTCTAATCTTTCCCAAGTACTCCCTCTCCTCCATGTGAAAGGTGGGCCAGTAAAACCCAAATCAAAGAGCTTGGCATTATTAATAAAATGATTAAACCTGTTCATAGAAGAGGTAAGTGGGGGGAACCACCTTTTTTCTCAGAAGGGGAAGAGAGACAGTTAAAATCTCCACCAACCATCCAGAAATTGTTCATGGTATTAGCAAGAGAGGTTAGCTCAGACCACAACAACTGTTGTTGGGCATGAGAGCAACTGGCATAAATAAAGGAAGCAAAACCCAGCTGTTCCCCAATGGAAAATTGAAGGTGAATAAATCGGGGGTTATCAATAAGAATTGACCATTGTAATTCCTTCCTAGCAAAAATCCAGATCTTATTGCTAAGGTTAGAAAAAAAAGGTAAAATTAGGGAAAGACTTAGTAATTTTACTCTTGTTTATAGGAACCATAGGCTCCAGGAGTACAAAACACCATAATTTGTGTAGTTTAACCAATCTGTTTTATTCTGTTCGGAGAGGAAGGGTGAGCGGCCCCACGATATTCCAGCACATGAAATTTAACATTAAGAGATAGATTTTCCTTTCCCCCCGGTTCTAGGGAGAGGTGCTTGAGGGTCTGTCCGGAGGGTCTCCCGGAGATTGAGGTCCCGATAAACCTTGCGGTTCAGCTTTTGCTTTTCTTCTTTTCGTTGTTTTACGTACCGCTGGGCACTATGTAAATCTACATCCGCCTCCTTGATATGAGCTGTGGCAATTTCCACTGTATTCTCAAGAGCCGGGATAGAAGATAAAGGACCCATAGGGCTGGGAACCTCGGTGGATTCAACTTACGCTCACTTCTGATTTCTACTTGAGCTACCTCAGTTTCTTGCCCCTCAGTTCTCTCAAATCCTTCCAGTGGGTTAACATTCCTGGGAGATAGCTCCAGAAGAATGCCATCCATAGGAACATCTGGAGGTGAAATAGATAATTCAGGAATCTTTTCTGCCCTCTGCTAGGCCCAGCTTTTTCTTGGAAGGGGGTGTAGTCTATAACACTCTGCTCCAATAAGTGGCCAAACATTCTGCAATGTTTACAATAATGTGGCTTGAACTCCACTTCAACATCCTGCCAAAATCCCTCTTCTGGAAACTCTTCATCTGTTCTAATCCAAATCTTATGAATATCTGGTAAAGTTATGTCTCTCTCTACCAGTACTCTTGCTGCTTGCTTGGTCTTGCCATATCAAAGGTGTGAGTATCAATTTTGAGTGGAGTGCCCAGTGCTTGGCTTATATTGAACATGGCATTTTGATTATACAGTTGGATGGGTAAATCTGGAAGTTTAAACCACATAGGGATGATTGGTGGCTCTTTTGATGGATCAAATCCTGGTGTCCATTTTAAAATCTTCATATAGGTTCCAACAATAAGTATGGATTGTTGCCCAAAATTCGAGCATAATCCTCCTCATTAGAAAGTCGAATCAGCAGGTGTCTCCCATCTAGTAAGCCCAGCTTCCAGCTGCCAATAAGACTGAGATCATCAAAGTGTTTCCTCACATATTCCATTTTGGGGTGTCCCATTTGGAATTTACCTATCAGACAAAATTTAACAGCCTCATTCGGGCATTGCATATCCTGTTTAGAGAACAAACGCGTAGGCAAACCATCCTTAGAACCCACGAGCGAGGATGAAAGGACTTTTTCCTTTACCTGCAGCAGTGTCGTGTAATTCCTGGGGAAAAACCAAATGGTCAAAGGACTTGTGTGGAGCCTGTCCTTTACCCACAACTCCAGCATAGGTAGCTTTGGCCCAAGAGATGTTGGTGGAGTTGTCAATGGGGAAAAGTCTGGAAGAGGGGTTAGCCATGAGCAAACACCCCCAAGCCCACACCACCAGGACCCAAGAACAGATCCAAAGGAGACCAGTCCAACCAAAGGCTGAAAGTCAACCAGGCAAGACAAACCAAACAAATTCCAGGAGATGCAGAACTTCCCAGAAAGCACCAAGTCGCAAACTCAAGATCAATAGAACAGTAACTCCTCAGAAATTTGAAAACAGTAAAGCCCGGGAAGACAAAAAACAAAAGGAAGGCGTGGAGGCGGACAACCCTACCCAAAGTGGATATATATATATATATATATATATATATATATATATATATATATATATATATATATATATATATATATATATATATATATTATGATTTATTTCATTAGAATAGTTATATTTTAAATTTAATTTAGTTATTTATTTAGTGTAGTTATTTTATTTAAAATTTAGAAAAGTTATTATTTCATTTATTTAAATTTACAATTATTATATCACTTATGTTTTTACATTTGTTATTTATTATTTTATTTACAATTTTATATGTTATTTTAAAATTTCCTTACATTTTCTTTTGTTTTATTATTATTTCCTTTATGTTCTTTTATTTCTTTTCTAAATTTTAAAATTCACTTTTCAAGTACGTAAAAATTAGGTGGTAGATTTGTAAATATTTAAACTAGTTAAATAATTACATAATTTGCATGAAAAAGAAATCCTAAGGCTAAACACATAAAGATTTGAACATGTACATGAAAGAAATTTATGCACCTAAAAGAAAAGTTATAAAGCTTGCATAAATAAAAAATTTAGAGCTAAGCATGAAGATTTGTAAAAGAAATGATAATTAACACATAATTTCTGAAAACCTATGTAGAGGAAGAAGAATTTTAACAAAAATACATGTATGTGTGATTTTGATCTTTAAGCTAAACATGATGATGCCATTTTTGTTTTTTTTTTAAAGAAATTTTGAAACAAAAGCAAAAGTAAAGAGAGGGGGAGGATATTACCTTTCCTTGGTGGGAGTGATGGAAGAAACCTTGGAGAAGCCTTTGATGGAGCTCACGGCTAGGAGGATTTGGGTAGGGTGTGGCTTGCTTGGAAGAAGAAGAAGGAGAGGAGGGAGGCTCACGGCTAGGAGATGGATTTGGGTGGGGGGGGGATGAGGAGTTGTGGTGAAGTGTGTAAGGGAGTGGTGAAAAATGAGATGATGAGAGAGTTAAGTGAGGGGAAGCTCACGGTTTTAGAATTATGGAGGGAGAAAGGGAGGTATGGGAGGGGTGAGGTGGAGATATGGTGAAGGTAAGATGAAGGTAAGGAGGAGGGTGGCGGGTAGGGTGAGGGAGAGGTGAGGGAGAGATGAGGGAGAGGTGAGGGAGAGATTTTTTTTTATTTTATTTACTTATTATTTATTTTTTTTATTATACATATATATATATGTATATATATATTTATTTTAGGGATGGCATGAGGTTAATTTGGTTAATTTTGGTTTAATTTGGTTTGATTTGAATTATTAGTTCAATTAGGTTCATTTGGGTTTGGGTTGACTTAACTTGGGCTAGAGCTTGAATGAAGCCCAAGAGCCTTGATCAATATTGTCCACATGATTGTAATGAAGATCTTTCATGAAGACATGAAGTGGTTTTGAGCTCATTTGAAAGTTCAATTTTGGTATGGATAGGATTTTTGATTATTTTGGACCATATTGGATTTGGGTCAAGTTATCTTGAGTTTGAGTGGGAATGAGGTCCAGAGGTCTTCAACAATAGTGTATATATGGTTGTCTCAAAGATTTTTTATGAAGACATGAAATGGTTTTGACAAATTTTGGAGGGTCAATTTTGTGGATTTAGGACATGTGTTCAATTTGGGTCAAAATTGGGGATTTTGGTCCAAAATGGATTTGGGTAAGACTTGAGCTCAAATTGTGGACAATTGATGATTAAATTCAGTTTAAGGAGGTGTTATAAAGAGTTTGGGATTAAAATTTTGGAGGAATTGATTGACATTGGGATAATTTAGGAGATTTTGGATTATTTAGGCAAAATTGGGGATTTTGGATTTCAAGTGGAATTGGATTCAAATTGGGTCACATTGGACTTGAATTTGGTTTAGATTGATATTGGGGATGTAGAATTGAAGTTTGTAATTGAAATTGGGCAAGATTTTGGTCAATTGGGTCAAGATTGGGTTTGATTTGGGCACTTTGGGGCTACATAAGCCAAATTAGGGTATTTTGATTTAAATTGGGTTAAATTGACAAAATTGGCTTATGGTGTAGTTAAACAAAATGAGATTGGGAATTTTTTGGATTTTTTAGAATTTTTGGAGAATTTTTTGGAATTTTTGGATTTTTTGGCTAAAAGGGTATTTTGGGTATTTTGAGGGTATTGGGGGGTACTTTTGAAAATTTTGGAATTTTTGGTCATGGATGGTCAATTTGAGTGGTAAGGAATATCTCGGACTGATTTTTGGGGAATTTTGGTGAATTTGAAGAATTTTGGGTAATTTAGGGCATTTTGGGAGGTGAGGGGCCAAATTTTTGAATTTTTGGAAAATTGAACCTTAGTTTGAGATGAATGTCATGAGATGGTTTGAATTGGGCTATGGACCAAGGGTCACTCACATTTGGTCCTCAATGTATTGTTACTAGTCAAACCTTAGCCTGATGCAAAGAGTTGAGAAGAACCATCTACATGAGTTTCCAAAGGTTTGGAGGAATGTGTGCATGTGAGTGGGGAACTGTGTGTGTGGTGAACTCCAGACCTCCCTCGGGGAAAATCCTAAGGTCTGACCACCTATAGGAGACTTCCCCTAGGATTCCTTATGATTGCCTTTTTCCTACCAAATGGTTGAGGTTAGGCCTTAAGCATATGAAAACCCCTAGTGAAGCAAGAAACGTTTTGAATTTATATGGGGAGGGTTCCATGACTAGTCCTCTAAGAAAGTCACCAGGAGAGTCCTATGGCTAGACCCTAGGATATTGTAAAGAGATACTAGACCTCAACCAAAAGTGAGGTCAACAAATGGACCCCCAATAGGTGTGGTGTGTTGGGCAAGCACACTGCACGTATTGGTGTTGACCGACGAGATCAACAAGACCAACACAACTGTCTGAGTGAAAACTCAAGATAGAACGAAGATTTTAGCAAGTGAGTTTCCGCTGGGGATTGTTTGGTTGAAGACCTTCAAATCTAGGGACTCTCACAGGGAAAAGAAGGATGGAATACCTTTCAGCTGGAGCTGTGAATTTCAAGCTCCCAAACTCTGAAGTAATCCGAACCGATTTGATTTGAAGAGGGGAATGAAGAATTTGATTCCAAGTTTTCCCTTAAATTTTAGTGTGAAACTTTGTTTTGAATTTGAAGTATAGAATTTTGCTTTTTTTTAATTTAATTTTAGGATTTGAATTTGTGGGAATTTGAAATTTTAAGCGAAATCGGAATTCGGTACCGCTCGCAGGAGGAGAATCAGAATTTAGGTTCTGACTCAGAAGAATGAGTACTGGAATTTAGGTACCAGTCTTGGGAATGGAAGTCGGGACTTAGGTACCGACCTTTGCAAGATGAGAATCAAAATTTAGGTACTGACCTCAGAGGGAGTGAACTGAATTTTATGTACTAGCCTCGTAAATGAGAATCGGAATTTAGGTACAACCTCAAAAATTCAAGGAAATTTTTCTTTTTTGGGAAATCGGACGACTAAGCTCCGACCCCAGAATTTCATGTAAGGTGGAAAAATATCTCAGAAGGGAGATGGAAATTTAGGGAATTTTTGAGAAATCGAACGACTAAGCTCCTACCCCAGAATTTCATGGAAGGTGGAAAAATATCTCGGAAGGGAGATGAAAATTTAAGGAATTTTTGGGAAATCGGACGACTAAGCTCCGACCCCAGAATTTCATGGAAGGCGGAAAAATATCTTGGAAGGAAGATGGAAATTTAGGGAATTTTTGGGAAATCGGACGACTAAGCTCCGACCCCAGAATTTCATGGAAGGCAGAAAAATATCTCGGAAGGAAGATGGAAATTTAGGGAATTTTTTTAGGAAATCGGACGACTAAGCTCCGACCCCAGAATTTCATGGAAGGCGGAAAAATATCTCAGAAAGGAGATGGAAATTTAGGGAATTTTTTTTTCGTGTTGTTTCACTATGTTTACTTTTGACTTTGTTTCATTTTTTTTCATTTCTTTTCATTTTCATTTCACTTCATTTGATTTTTTTGACTTTCCATTTCTTTTTCAATTTTTGTTTCTTTTTGATTAATTTTGTTTTCAATTTTCATTTTTTTATCCTTATATTTTGTATCATCATTTTTTTTATTTTTTTTATTTTTTTTTTGGAACCAACGGGTGGTTCAACGGCTTTTGACCGTCGCATTGAAAGAAACATTTGTAAAAAAGTCAGAAAATCTTCATTGATTCTTCTGAAAAGAAATACAACTGATCTGACACTAATAAGCATCTAAAACTGATCACTTTTACAAGACTGAACAAAACTGATCGCGTTTACAAAACTGAACAAAACTGATCGGTTGTACAAAACTGAACAAAACAGGTGTATCATGTCATCTGGCTACTGCGGAAGTAGTGACAACAACCAATGCGCTCTGCTGTAAGCTGTAGTAACATTATGCCTCTGAGGCTGCTGTAGGGGACGGGCCAACCTGCCAGGGTTACGCTCCGGAACAAAAGTCCCCTTGCGAACACCCGGAGATACCACCGACACAGTGGTAAAGGACGAAGGTTCTCCAGCTCCAGATCCGGTTCATAGTAGAACAACGCTTTGTCTTCATCCATTCTCCTGAAGGTGACTGACACCCTTTTTCCTGCAACTCCGGGGATGCAGTGTTTTGCCAAATCCACTCCATTTCCTTTGAAGACCAGCAGATCGATCTGACTGGCAAGGGAATCTCAAAAGAACCTCAGAATTCACCCAGTCCAACTATCCAAATTTCAAGTCCGAACGGAATATTGCATTCGCTCACAAAGGAGACCGTGCAGAAGGGCCTCACGAAGTCGTGGTGGTCAATATGAGGAGGGATACAGTCCCCATCCTCATAAATATTTATAATGCAGCTGTTTTGGATACAGTCTATAGGCGGTATGTGCCACTAGACCATCCTCCTGATCATCATCTTTATTTATGGTGGCATATAATCCACCTCATCATGCTGTAAAATCCCCGGGGGGTTTCCCTGTCGATCTCTGGCAAAGTTGTAGCAGCAACCGCACTGAGTAGTGACCCTACATTTTCCGCTCTTCCATTTAGATGGCTTTGTATACGTTCTGGGCTTCAAGAGACCTGCTTTTCCCATGGTCTTGAGAGCTTTGACACAATCCAAAATATCTTTTTCATCTTCTTTTGAGAACACATCAATATAGAGCTCGAGTCCTTTAAGGATGTTGACCCATTTTCCTTTAATATCCTTGTAATGCTCAAATTCCTATTTTTTGACTCTTCGTATCTTTGCCATGATGTAGTAAGGGACTCCTTGTGGCGGCAGAAAAACATACTCTGGTATGTATGGCTCCACACTCGAAAATTCCCTACTCTGAAGTAGCATCAATGCGGCTGCATATGCCTCAAAGGTTTCGTATTCCTCAAGCTGTAGAACATGGCATTCTGGGCATTCTGAAAATGCCCCTATATCAGAAGGCAGCCTGGGCAAGCTCGAGTTGCAAATCGAGCATCCGGTGAAAACTACCTTCGTTGGATCCCATGTCAGAACGGGCTCCTCGATGGTTTCTGGCTCAGTATCCGTGCGCGGAGAACTGTCCTCAGTCTCTTTCATTTCTGGCTGATGAAATTCTTCTGGCACAGGTGGTAGGTCAGCGGCTGACTCCCTAGCCCGTCTTCTCTCCATCCTTTCCAGGAGGCAGCGCTTGCAGCGATTTCTATTTATTTTGCTTGTATTTGCTAACGGAGCGTCCGGAATTCTGCAGGCTGAAGTGGCAACCAGATCACCTTGTGGAGTGGTGATCATGGATGGGACATGAGTACGTCTCTCAGCAAGGAGGTGTGAGTCAACCGAACCTCCGGTGCCCCCATGTTCTGAGGTTTGTCCTACCTCCCTGCAGCTGAATTTCTTCATTGGCTTCATTTTCTGCGTTCGCTTCAGTATACTTTTCTAGATGCGAGGTCGAAGCCGTATCAAAGAGCAAACACCGACTCGAAACTCGACACATCCTACACAAGTAAACAAGGAGAAATGTCAGCGAGTTGTGTGGTGAACGAACAAAAGCAAATTATCATTTGTTTTAAACAAGTTTTAGCAATTAATTTGATGCCATTATTTTTATTTAATATGTTTTTATAAAATTTAGATTTAGAATTTGGCAAACATTTTTTCATTTTGTGGGAAGATTTCTTTTATTTTATGTAGTTTTTTTTTATTACAAAATTTTGGACCCAGTCACAGACACTAGCCCTACAGCTATATTGGAACGAATATCATTTTTTTCAGTCTTTTCATGTCGCATAATATTTCTTTAAATATCGTCCATTGATGGGTAACATGGGTCTATCCCCTTGAGAATCCACCAACTGGTAAGATCCTACTGTGTAGACCATCTCCACCACGAATGGTCCTTCCCAGGTCGGTTAGAAATTTTCCACCTATTTTGCGGTGTGCAAGAATAGGCCTTCTAAGAACGAGCACGAGGTCACCAACTTTGAACGACCTCGGGCGGACCAATTTATCGTAGGCTTGAATCATCTTTGCTTGGTAGAGTTCCAAGTTCTGCTGTGCGAGCAATCTTTTTTCCATCAGGGCTTTTCAATTCTACAAGTCGTAATTTGGCATTCTCTTCTGTTGTAATTTGATTGGCAACGGCAACCCGGAGCGACGGTAGCTGAACTTCTAGCGGAAGAACTGCCTCGGACCCGTACACAAGAGCGTAAGGCGTAGACTGTGTCGGCCTCCTGACTGTCGTCCTGTAGGCCCAGAAAGCTTCTAGTAGCTTCTCGTGCCATCCTCTTTTATTGTCGTCAAGCGTCTTCTTCAGAATCTGAACAAGCATTTTATTGAAGGGTTCTGCCAAGCCATTTGCTTTAGGGTAGTAGATTGTCGAGTATCTCCAATCTATCCCGTGTCTTCTGACAAAGTTGTTGATTTTTTTTCTCTTGAAAGTAGACCCATTATCAGAGATGATTTTGCGTGGTACACCGAAACGGTAGACGATTTGATTCTTGAAGAACTATAAAACTTGTTGCGCTATGACTTCCCGTCCACTGCTTCTGTCCACTTGGAAATGTAGTCTGTAGCGGTGAGTATAAACCTGTGTCTTTTTGAGGAAGGAGGGTCTATCGGACCCACTATGTCCATACCCCAGCACACGAATGGCCACGAGGCAATCGTTGGGTGTAGAACATTCGGAGGCTGGTGCAAGACCACTCCATGCACCTGACACTGATGGCATCTCTTAGCTACGTTCATGCAATCTGTCATCATTGTTGGCCAGTAGTATCCGATTCTTTTGATTTTCATCTTCATTTTCGATCCTGACTGGTGAGCACCACAGAATCCAGCAATGACTTCTTTGACAATTTTCTGCACTTCTTCTTTGCTCAGACATCTCAGCCACATCTGGTCGAAGGATCTCCTACACAGAACATTGTTGATCAGGGCATACGACAAAGCCCTCTTCTGAATCTGGTACGCTACTGACTTATCTTCTGGTAGCATTCTGGTTTGTAAATATTCCATTAATGGCTGATGCCAATCTTCTGTATCCTCTGCCACTGCAGCAACTGTCTTTTCTTTTTCAATTTCATGTAGACAGTCGAGGTCGATCTGAGACGACACCTGACGTCCTTGCACTGTAATATCTATAAAATCTTTGGGTGGACAAGCCAATTCTTTATCGAGTTTTGCTAAAGCGTCTGCATGGGCATTGTTTGCTCGAGGAATCCTATAGAATATCACATTCGGAATTTGCTCGAGTAACTGTTCTGCCCTTCGGTGGTATTCTTCTAATCTCGGCTTTAAAATTTTATACTGTTCTGCCACTTGCTAGATGACGAGCTGTGAGTCGCCATAAATGGCAATGCCCATTATATTCATTAGTATTGCTAATTCCAAGCCGGTGATTAGGGCTTCATACACTGCTTCATTGGTCGTACACAGCTCTGTTAAGTAGTAAGAAAACCTCAGCATAGCCCGATCTGGTGTCACAAAGATTAAACCAATTCCTGCTTTGCCTGATATAACTGTTCCTGATCCTTTGTCTTTTCGAGCTGATGACGCTTCATCAAACCTAACATTGAGCATTGGGATCTTCTATCTGTAGTATCTGCTCATCTGGTAACTCATCATTGAGCGGGGACCCAGCTGGTAGTAGGTGCGCTGCAAGAAAATCTACAAGAATCTGTCATTTGATAGCGCGAAGGGGCACAAAGGTTATATCGAATTGCAATAATATCATTGACCACCTTGCTAAGAATCCGGAAAGCGTTGGTTGGGTCATCAAATATTGCAAAGGATTAACCTTCGAAATCAGGTTGACTTTATGAGACAACATGTTATGTCTGAGCTTTTGAGTGGCAAAAACCAAAGCTAGACAATGTTTCTCGAAAGGTGGATACTTTACCTCCGTGAGTATTAGACGTCGACTCAAGTAGTAGAGTGTATTCTCTTTACCCTTATCATTGACTTGGGCAAGTAGAGCTTTAAGAGACTCATCTAAAGCCGCGGTATAAAGTATCAACGGTCTACCCGGGATAGGGGCTTCTAAAGCTGGAGGTGTCGTTATATATCGTTTAATATCTTCAAAATCCTGTTGGCACTTTTCTTTCCAAATAAATTTGGCATCCTTTTTAATTAATGCCGAGAAAGGCTGACACCTACCCGACAGATTAGATATAAAGCGCCTCAGATATGCCAGTTTTTCTTGAAATGAACGTAGTTGTTTCAAGGTTTTAGGGGGAGGCATTTCTAAGATGGCTTTAATATTCTCTGGGTTGATTTTGATTCCCTGATGACGGACTACGAATCCTAGAAATTTCCCAGAGGTAACACCGAAAGCGCACTTTAAGGGAGTCATCTTCAGATTATATTATCGTAATCGTTCAAATATAATCCTTAAACCATATAGGTGGTTTCCTCCTATCTTGCTCTTGACGACTAAATCATCCACATAGCATTCCACTTGGTTGTGAATGAGGTCATCGAAGATCCTCGTCATTGCTCTTTGGTATGTAGCTCCTGCGTTCTTCAGTCCAAACGGCATCACGGTGTAGCAGTAAATCCCGATCGGAGTTCAGAAAGCTGTGAGTGTTGCGTCTTCTGGTGTCATCTTGATCTGATTGTACCCTGAAGACCCATCCATAAAGGAGAAAGTTTCATGTGTCGACGCGATGTCCACCATTAGTTCCGGTATCGGCAACGGGAATTCATCTTTTGGACATGCTTTGTTTAAGTCCCTGAAGTCGACACACACTCGAATTTGTCCATTTTTCTTTTTCACTGGCACAACATTAGCTAACCACGTCAGATACTGTTCTTCTCGGACAAAATTAGCTTCTATTAATTTCTTGATTTCTGCTGTAACTTGTTGTTCTATCTCGAGGCGCATCCTTCTGGGAGCTTGCTTTACTGGCATCACATTCTTATCCACTCTGAGGTGGTGAACTGCGACCGCCGGACATAGTCCTGGCATTTCGTCATAGCTCCAAGAGAAGCAATCTTTGAATTATGTGTAACTTGAAAAAGTCTGCAACCTCTTCTTCGTTGAGTAACGAACTTATGAAAGTCGGCCGGGGCTGCTCCTCAGTCCCGAGATTGATTTCTCTTAATTCATCGACTACTGATTTGATTTCTTCTTCAAATTCTGGCATAGCATCGCCTATTGGCTGATCTTCATATTCATCTTGAATGTCTAGGCAATCTTCTTTTGACTGACTAGTAACAACCATGCAAAATTTTGAGTTATCGACGGGTCCGAGCGTACCAAACCTAAGACCTTCTTTTGAATTGAGTTACTTTCCATTTACATTCCATAATTTTTCGAACGATTGTAACTTATCCTTTGGCATTTTCTTTGACACATATCCTTGTTGAATTAACTTTTTTACACACAGAGAAAAGTAGCCAAAAGGTAATTCCATTAATTCATTTGAGTCATTTTCTTCAAGAATTACACAAGGTTCAGAAGTAGAAGGGGAAGCTTTGTAAAACTTGATCGGTTTAAAACCATCATTAGGAACTTCCTTGACCTATATACTCTCTACCTTTTGAGAATAAATCGGAGTAAGGGTCATGGCATGGGCATAGTGGTTAATCCGATCATACATTGATTTGTCTTCATCATTTGCTTCGTCGTCCAGAGAGATCTCGAACTGAGGCTTCTTCTAACTTATCATCATTGTTTCTTTATCTTCTTCGGAGCTTCCCTCCATGTCGATGTTGATTGTTGGCTTCGTCTGTTCAACAATCAGGGAAATTCTTCCTCGACCACGTCCCCGGCCTCGACCTCGGATTTGTGGGCTAAAAGAACTTTTACCAACTCATTGAGAAGGAGCGGTATGAGATTGTTTAACTGGAGCCATACGGTCTCGTCCTTGTAGTTCCTTTGAGTCTTCAATTTTGCTTATCACATTGTCTCTTGAAAATACTATTTTCTTCAGAGGAGCATAGTAAGCGGCGTCTTCATGGATGCCCACTTCATGTATTAAAAACGGCTGTAGATCCCCTTTAATGCAAAGTTTTTGTCCATCTTTGTAGTATTTGATGCACTGGTGAAGCGACGACGGGACCATATTGTACTCATGGAGCCACGGTCGACCAAGCAGGGTATTGAACGAAGTATCTGCATCAATGACATGGAATTTTGCAGTTGTTACTAGATTCCCGACTTTCATTTGTAGCGTTATAGATCCGAGGGCTCTTTCTCCTTTGTGATTGAAACCCATTTTATCCATTGAAAGATCTCGAGCGTCGATGTCCAAGTAAGCTAACGTCCGTAGACTCATTATATTGAGCGACGATCCATGATCTACTGAGACTCTAGAAAGCACGAATCTACCGATGATAACAAAAATGTAGAGTGGACGATTGTGATCGGCTGTACCGAGTAGCAAATCTTTGTTGGTGAAAGTTACACTAGGCTGTTCCTTTATGGTGCAAACTCCATCTGAGGATGTGCTAGCCAACTGCGCTAAGCAAATGTCGGGATCAAGTAGAGCCTTGATCAAACTTTCTCTCATCTCTTTTGACAGGATCAGAGCATCGTAAATACTTAGTTTGGTCGGCAACTTCCTGAGATGAGCTAACACGTTGTAATCCACTTTATTTGGGTTTTCAACTTCATTTCGAACTTGTATCACTTCAGTAGCTGGAGGTATTTCTTCTTGAGTGACTATCTGCTTTCCTTTGTTCGCTGGAGTTGTTCTCAGAGGTAGCACCTTGCCACTCCTTAAATGCACTTTCATTATTTCTTCTTCTTCTGGACCCAGAGGTCCTTCTGTATCTGAGAAGTCCAAACTGATGTTAAGTGGAGCTCCTTTGCACTCGAGGACTGGCTCCTCACTTCTCGTACTGTCGTAGTCGGTGTTGTCGATGTCTTCTTTATATTTGCTGGAAGTTAATATGATTTAAGGATCATTTTGGGAATCGAAATCGAGTTTAGATAGGTTGTGATTAGTTATGTCATCACAAGAGATAGTAAGAACGTAGAAAACATCATTCATATCATTATTACGAGACCCTGGAGGAGTACAAAGATAATGATACAAGGGGTTCGAGGGATTTTACTCCTGAATCTGAGACAACCAGTCTAACGGGAGCAGCCTCTATCCTATCCTTCGCGCTATCGTCTTTAATCTCGCTCACGATCTCTTTCTTCCTTCATTCTCATTGCGGTAGCTTCCTTGGTGAAGCTTGCATCTTGGACTGTGCTGGCAGTGGACTCCGGACAGCAACTTTCATTGGAGCAGACTGAATCTGATCCAGGACCTTCTTGAGCTCATTCCAAATTGCACTCCATCCACCCTTACCGGCATATGGGTCAAGCGGAGAGATTAGCTCGACTGAAATTACATTTATAGAACCTTTTTCAGGCTCCTTCAAATATTCCTTCGGTATCGTTATATTTCCTTCTTTGTAATTCCGCTCAAGCCAATCCTTGAAATTGAAGCAGTTCTCAATTGTATGTCTGAGCATCCGGTGATAGGGACAGAAGTTGGGCTGATCTTTCTTATTCACCTCTTCTGGCTTTTTCGGCTCAGGTAACTTGAACTCAGGCTTCTTCAGCAGATTCTTGAACATCTTTGTGACAGCATCATCTTTTAAAGAGTACTTCATGCATAGTCGTTCTGATATTGTAGGAACTGGTCTCCCGTCTGTCTTGTACGGTCTCTGCTGCTGCTGACCGGGCTGATTATTCTGCGGTGGACGAGGCTGTCCGTACTGCTAAGGCTGACTATACTGCTGAGGAGACTGATCGGTCTGAATCATCATCGGTTGCTTTCCTTTATCGATCGTGGCCACTACGCCAGATTTCTTCTCATAAGCCTTTACTGATTTCATTTTCTCTATCTTTTCTGCAGGCTCCATGTGCTTGATTTCTTCCTGTAAGCTGCTGGCCTTGCTGAGAAGTTTCTCGAAGGACTTGATCGTGAGACCTTTAAGCATGAAAGCTACCGGACCGTGAATAATCTTGAATAGTATATCGATCGCATGCTATTCTTGTAGTTAATGTTCGAATTTCATGCTTAAGTTTCTCCACCTCAAGATGTAGTCAACCAAAGTCTCATCAAGCTTCTGACGTTCTACCACGAGATCTCCTATGGTGACATGACGCTAAGAACCAACGAATCTCTTCACAAACATGCTTTCCATTTCTACAAAAGTCTTTACTGATCTGTTAGGAATTTCAGCATACCAATCGAAAGCTATTCCCGACAGGCTGCTGACAAACTGACGGAACAATAGCGCTTCACTTCCTCTTGTGTTGCAACAGCTGGCTCTGAAGTACGCTATATGCTGCCGAGGGTTTCCTGTTCCGTCGAACGTTTTGAAGGTCGGTGGCACAAAGCCTTTGGGGTAAGGTACAGTATCAAATTCCTCCAGGTAGGGTCTACCCTTTGAAACTGATGCTCCGCCTTTGGACTGGGCCAAGGCCTCCCGAACTTGTTGTTCGACGATTTGCTTAAGATCCCTTTCTTGTAGACTAGGGGTGGAATGCTTCTTCGGAAGCTCATTCTCATTGGCAGAGGTGATCTCTCTTCTTTCATCGGCGATGTGTATTATCTCAGGCTGATTGATTTCTGGAGATGCTATCGGACGTGACTGAGAATGTCCATGCAATGTGGCCATGGTAGTAATAGCAGCAGTCATCTCCTCCATTCTCTTTTCCAATCGGTTGATCATTTCGTCTTTAGCGGACACGGTTCTTTGAAGCTCTTCTATTGCATCCTCCTCACAAGGAGCTTCACGCGCAGACGCTGTGGCCCTGGTATCGAACATGTTGATTTCCTTGAATTCATCATCCAAGTAATCTAACAGGTGGAGATCCTTGTTATCGACTTCCAATTCTTGCTCCCTAGTTAACTCTGAAATCACTTCACGAAGTTTCTGAATTCTATCCTCCATCGACCTTTCTTCTGCTATTGACTCTGAAGCAACAGGAGTAGTGACAATAGGAGTGCCGGAATTGTAATCCTCTGATGATTTGTAGACTTCTCGAAGTGGACAGGTGCAGCGACTTTCAGTAACCACACTCTCCTCTCGAGAATTGATGCCTCAAGACGGAATGTCGCAGCGTGGACATCAGGACCAAGAGAGGAAGTGTGCTTCCTAGAGTGCAGACCATGTACAGAGGAAAGTAATGCTCTCTTCCTCCTTAGGAGTTCCTTGGGTGGCATTCTTGGACCTAGCTGAGACTTAACTGGTCTTCGTATTGCGGGTATCGAATCGGCGGTAGTTGTCTCAACACGCTTTCCCAAACGGTGCTTAATAGAAACCCTGCTAGGCTTTTCCATTTTCAAAATTTCCTCTTTCACTTCTGGGGATATTGCACATCCCATCCTTTTAAGAAGCTTGGCGATAGAACATCCTTCTAATTCGGCCAATCTTCGTAGAAAAATATGAGCTCGAGTGATGGGTGTGGGCTTCATTCCCTCCTCATCACGACTGTGCGGTGCTGGAAGCACAGCGACAATCATATGGAGACTTTCATTTCCAGTAGTACCAGCTAACGGGTGGAATCTACTACCTCGGAGGAGAGGAGAGGTATTCGGTAAACCAAGTTCCTCCTGCTGAGGAATCTCATCAATCACTGACATACTTGTAGCTTGTGCCCTGGCGGCCTTGCGAAGCTTCCGGCTGTGATTCCTCCTTTGGGATTTGGTCAATGGGGGAACCCTGGAACTAGAACCAATTTCAAAGACAGACGGCATAGCAAGGGAGGCTTTGTCAGAATCGTCCTCGTGCAGAATTTCCTTCCTTTTAGCAGACGGGGAAGTAGGTGTCGTAACGACGAAGCCAGAAGCAGTAGAGGTGACGACTCTCCTTGTCACAGAGCCAACTGGTTTGACGGGGACAATAGTCATCTTCACCTTCTTAGCAGAAGGGAAGTCTTCATGGGAGTTCAGATCGAACTCGGCAGATGGTTCTTATACTTCGGGGGTGGCAACTTTCAGGAGCACGAACGGGGCTTTTCCAAGCAAGACTTCAAACTCACTGAAGCCGGCCCCAAACTAAATCAACAGTGTTATGAGACGAGCCTCACGGGAAGAGGGCAAGTCGCAGGAGAAAGTCAGCGAAGGGGTTGACTTTTCGAATATCAAAAGAAACGTTCCAAAATTTAGGAAGGGCCAAAGACCTTGTCATCAGAGTATGAACACTATGAAAAAGATCGTTCTGTGAACTGGGTAAAATTTTTTATTTAATTTAATATATTATTATTTTCTCTTATCATATTTTGTTCTTCTTTTTCTTTTATTTTGTTTTAGATTTTTATTTGTTTGTTTTAAATGATATTTAAAATTTTAAAGGTGGATTAACTTGCCGAAGGCAAAAGAGGCAGAAGAAAAAGGTGATGTAAAGGACCCTGCTGAGGATCCCTTTTCACAACGTACATTGCCCAAGTGGAATTAATCTACCAACACACCTATTGGGGGTCCAACCCCACAAGATCAAAAGAAAAAAAAATCCTAAGGATCCCCGAACCTCTCTGTTTAGTAGTGGCTAAACAGATGGTCCTGAAATCCAGGAGAGTTGATCATACTTTCCCAAGAAAGAAATGGGTAAAGTATGTCAATGGAAGAATAGTAATTTGGCTCATGAGAGACATGAGTACATTACCGATATATGAATATAGTATTTCCTGATTTTTATGAAGAGAGAAACTCTATCCCCAGCGGAGTCGCCAGAAGCTGTCGACGTATAAAAAAGTTTTAAATATATGTTTTTTAGTTGGGGTTGTACATTAGAAGCTGTCAGTCATTTGAATCAAAGTTCCATCGCTCGCTTCAGAAGGACAATTTTAATTTAAATATAATTTAGTTTAGAAAAATATGGAGTTAAACTGATCTCATATTTTTCAAAGTTCGAATGAAAGAGCACTATACCTCGAGCTTCGTATATATCCCAAAAGATGAACACAAAACTCGAGGATGAGGCTCAATCAAATGAAGTAAGGAAAAGTATGACATCCATTTGGTCTGTGAAACCTGTATGTGTGCCGACAATTTCCCCCATTTAATATAAGAGGATTAAATGTGGTTTATATTAATCTGAGGTCTTTAAGGTTTTCTATAAGGGCAAGCCCCTATAGTTAATTACATCTTAGACAACCAAAGTCACCTAAGAAAACTCTTGATAAAGATCGGGAAATAATTATATTCATGACTTCCAAAGGTAAGGATTTCCTTCAACGAAATGTGATTATCATAATTCAATAGGTGAATGGTTCAAATTTCAGAACATTTCATTTTATTAGAGTCCAAAAGAAAAGAAGACTAGGGGAAGAATACAGATTCGAGAAGAATCTCGGTGTTTTCCTAGGTTATCCTATTGTTCGGCTCAGTTTAGGAAAAGATTTAATTTATATTTCATCCTGCCAATTTTAATATTTCATTTGATGTCGATCATATGAATAGCCTGGAAAATGTGAGGGTTTATGTCATATCGTGATGACAACCTCGGAAACCTAAACGAGTTAGGACTTATAATGCACCGGGTGCAAAAGCCTAAAAGATGCGATGAGGGTTTACTTTGCATCGGGCAAATATCTCGAAGTCCTATGGCTAGTTGCTTAATGCTAAGAATGGTTTAGCTGAAGTAGACTCAGGTTTTGCTGAAGAAGATGGTCGTGCTGCCCACTATGCTCCAAGCTCCTTTGTCGTTGCAGAGGTTCAGTTTTAGAAGGTGAAAATCAGGAGGTGAGAGAAGTGATTTGGTTTAGAAAAGTCATAGAATCCAAGTGTTTTATTGTTTTAATTAAAAAAAATCTTAAAGTTGATTAAACAGAACTAATTAAGATCCCATAGTTCCGTCATCCCAAAGACCGTTATTTTCATCGGATTCACTTAGTCCAGATGAATTTGCTAAACTCAACTGAATGAGTTCCACACTTTCATTTAGACCGTGGGAAATCCCATTAGCAACATGTGGGTTACATCATCCGAGGTATTCCCGATCATCCAACGAGACGTTTTAATTTAATTGTAGTTGTAGTTTTATTGTTCTGTTTGTGATTAAATTTTGAGTTATTTTATCTTTTGAATGTTGTGGCGGTGAATTTTATCTTGTGTTGATTTTAATCTAGTTTTAGGTTTCATCTTTGTGACTATCCTAAAGGTTTCAGTTTTCATACAGGGTGACATTGTTGTTTAACATGCAAGAGAAGTAAAGTACAATACACGTAAGTAAATTGCATTAAATAAAAATGTACCTGGTGGGTTTTCAAGCTCCACCACCTGAAACTTTAGTATTGCATTGCATGTATGTGTTTATAATTTTGCAGAAATTAAAGCATGCCAGAAAACAGGAAGAAGTAGGACTAACAAGCAGTACTTACTCAATTCTATGATGTTCATGTAAAGATCCTGGTTGTCTACCCAGTCCTGTGATGTCTATGTTGTGTTTCAATGAACTTTGTTAAATTAATTGAGGATGGTTTCGTTAATCAGACATATTAAGTTTAATAGACTTACGAGGTATCCAAAAGGTCAGAGAAGGATGCAGGTCCAAGCTTCCCTCTCACAGCCTGGTGAAAAATCTCGGGCTCATTTAGACTTATTATGTTGCTTAACAACTCATCCTACCTATACTCTTATGCTTAATGAACACAGGTGTTCGGGGTAGGTTGGGGCAGATGGGTTTAGGTGTGGTTTGGATTTGGATTGGTGGCAATTGGTACTTTGATTTGGACTTATGAGAGTGCTGTGAAGAGTTTGTGATTTTATTTGTGGAAGATTTGCTTGAGTTTTTGTTTGGATTTTATTTTTGGTTTTGGTTTGGGTTTGGTTTATGTTTAAATTTGGTTTGTGTTTGGATTTGGTTTATGTTATGTTTTGAAACTAGGGATTTTGAATTTGGAATGTGAATTGGGAAGGTTATGTGGACATCGGGTAAAATTTGGGTTACTCCATGCATTCACTAAACATAAGGGTATTCTTATTATTATTTTTTTTTATTATTTATTTATTTATTTTTTACACCAAGTTGTGATTTCCCAGAGGTCTTTATAAAGGGAAAAAATAAACCATGCCTCAGGAGGCCTATCCTAGGTTTGATTGTTATCGTGTTGGTATTGTACTGTGGTCGGGATTGTTGTTGTATGTTGTGATTGTTGTCATTTGTGATGGTTGTGTTGCGTTATGATTGTATGTGATTGTATGTGTGTAATGTGTATGAATGTTGATGTGATTATAGTTGTGATTGTATGTGATTATTATGTTATTTATATGTCAATATTGTTATTTATTATCTTATTATTGTTTCTTTTGTTATGTGTTATCATTTTATGTTATTATCGTTAATTATTATTTATGTGTCGTTAGTTTTATTATGTATTATTTAAAGTCATTATCTTTTATTTGTAATTAAAATTTTTATTTAATTTATCATCTTATTTAATTCATTATGATTTATTTACTTTTATTTGATTGTTATTTATTTCTTTTAGTTAATTGATTGATCATCATTTACTTTACTTAATTAGTTGTTATTTATTTATTGTTATTTCTTGATGATTGCTTAATATTTATTTATCTGAATTATTATTTTTATTATTATTTATTTTATTTAATTTAGTTTAATTTATTAATTTATTTATTTATATTGTTATTTAATTCAATTTAATTTAATTATTAATTTATTTATTTATATTATTATTTAATTAAATTTAATTAATTTAATTTAATTTAATTTATTATTATTTATTTAATTTAATTTAATTTAACTTAATTTAATTTATTTTATTTAAATTAATCATTTATCTATATTATTATTTAATTTAATTTAATTTGTTTAGTTTAATTTAATTTATTATTATTTACAATTATTTAATGTAATTTAATTTATTTATTTAATTTAATTTTTATTTATTTTTGGTTTTATGAAATTTTAATTTATTTATATTTAATTTAATTTATTATTTATTTACATTATTATTTAATTTTAATTTAATTTATTTTATTTTATTTTATTTTATTTATTATTTATTTACATTATTATTTAATTTTAATTTAATTTAATTTATTTTATTTTATTTAATTTATTATTTATTTACATTATTATTTAATTTTAATTTAATTTAATTTATTATTTTTATTTAATTTGATTTAATATTTATTTACAATATTATTTAATTTAATTTAATTTAATTTAATTTAATTTAATTTTATTATTTAATTTAGTTTAATTTAATATTTGTTTATATAATTGTTTTCGGTTTATTTAATTAATTATTATTTAATTTAATTAAATTATTATTTATATTTTTGGTTTTATGTAGTTTTAACTATTTAATTTTAATTTAATTTATTATTCATTTATATTGTTTAAATTATTTTCAATTTATGTATATATATATGTGTTATTTATTTTATTATCCTTATAATCTTATCATTTAATATGTATAAACTATAAGTTATTTTTATTTTTAATTTATTATTGTTATTAATTATATGTATATTTAAGTTTATTATTTATATCATTTATTTATCATTTATATTATTATTTATTTAATTATAAAGCTTTTAAACATTCTCTCTCCTCAATTATTCTTTTATTTATTTTGAAGTTATTATTGTTTTTATTAAGTTATAATCTATTAAATTTATTATTTACACATATATTTACATTTACATTATTTTAAAGAGGCATGATATTTTTATTTGCTTATTTTTATTATTTATCTTGAATTTACAACTATTTTCAATTATTATTATTTTTTTTTTCTTATACTTTTGGTTTTCTTATAAAATTATAACTTTATTTTCATTATTTTCATAATATCATTAATTTACAAATATACATATTTAGCATTTAGTTAGTATTTTTATATTTTAGTGGTATTTATTTATTTTTAAATTTAATATTGTTATTTATTTTACATTTAGTATGGTTATATTACTATGTTACTTATTTGTATACAATTTATTTTCATTATTATTATTTATTTTGTTATCATTAATTCATATATATATTATGATTTATTTCATAATTAGAGTTATATTTTAAATTTAATTTAGTTATTTATTTAGTGTAGTTATTTTATTTAAAAGTTAGTAAAGTTATTATTTAATTTATTTAAATTTACAATTATTATATCACTTATGTTTTCACATTTGTTATTTATTATTTTATTTACAATGTTATATGTTATTTTAAATTTTCCTTTCATTTTCTTTTGTTTTATTATAATTTCCTTTATGTTGTTTTATTTCTTTTTTAAATTTTAAAATTAACTTTACATGTTAGTAAAAATTAGGTGGTAGATTTGTAAATATTTAAACTAGTTAAATAATTAGATAATTAGCATGAAAAAGAAATCCTAAGGCTAAACACATAAAGATTTGAACATGTACATGAAAGAAATTTATGCACCTAAAAGAAAAGTTATAAAGCTTGCATAAAAAAAAATTTAGAGCTAAGCATGAAGATTTGTAAAAGAAATGATAATTGACACATAATTTTTGAAAACCTATGTAGAGGAAGAAGAACTTTAGAGAAATTACATATATGTGTGATTTTGATCTTTAAGCTAAACATGATGATGCCATTTTTGTTTTTTTTTTAAAGAAACTTTGAAACAAAAGCAAAAGTAAAGAGAGGGGGAGGAGATTACCTTGCCTCGGAGGGAGTGATGGAAGAAACCTTGGAAGAAGAAGAAGGAGAGGAGGGAGTCTCATGGCTAGGAGAGGGATTTTGGTGGGGGGGGATGAGGAGTTATGGTGAAGTGTGTAAGGGTGTGGTGAAAAATGAGATGATGAGAGGGTTAAGTGGGGGGGGGAAGCTCACGGTTTTGGAATTAAGGAGGGAGTAAAGGAGGTATGGGAGGGGTGAGGTGGAGATATGGTGAAGGTAAGGTGAAGGTAAGGAGGAGGGTGGTGGGTAGGGTGAGGGAGAGTTGAGGTAGAGATGAGGGAGAGGTGAGGGATATATATATATATATATATATATATATATATATATATATATATATATATATATATATATTTATTTATTTATTTATTTATTTATTTATTTTATGGATGCCACGAGGTTAATTTGGTTAATTTTGGTTTAATTTGGTTTGATTTGAATTATTAGTTCAATTAGGTTCATTTGGGTTTGGGTTGACTTAACTTCGTTAGAGCTTGAATGAAGCCCAAGTGCCTTGATCAATATTGTCCACTTGATTGTAATGAAGATCTTTCAGGAAGACATGAAGTGGTTTTGAGCTCATTTGGAGGATCAATTTTTGTATGGATAGGATTTTTTATTATTTTGGACCATATTGGATTTGGGTTAAGTTATCTTGAGTTTGAGTGGGAATGAGGTCCAGAGGTCTTCAATAATAGTGTATATATGGTTGTCTCAAAGATTTTTTATGAAGACATGAAATGGTTTTGACAAATTTTGGAGGGTCAATTTGGTGGATTTAGGACATGTGTTCAATTTGGGTCAAAATTGGGGTTTTTGGTCCAAAATGGATTTCGGTAAGACTTGAGCTCAAATTGTGGACAATTGATGATTAAATTCAGTTTAAGGAGGTGTTATAAAGAGTTTGGGATTGAAAGTTTGGAGGAATTGATTGACATTGGGTTTATTTAGGGGATTTTGGATTATTTAGGCAAAATTGGGGATTTTGGATTTCAAGTATAATTGGATTCAAATATGGGTAACATTGGGTTTGAATTTGGTTTAGATTGATATTGGAGATGTCGAATTGAAGTTTGGAATTGAAATTGGGCAAGAGTTTAGTCAATTGGGTCAATATTGGGTTTGATTTGGGCACTTTTGGGCTACATAGGCCAAATTAGGGTTTTTTTTTATTTAAATTGGGTTAAATTGACTTAATTGGCTTATGGTGTAGTTGAATAAAATGAAATTGGGAATGTTTAGGATTTTCTGGAATTTTTTGAGAATTTTTTGGAATTTTTGGATTTTTTGGCTAATAGGATATTTTGGATATTTTTAGGGTATTGGGGGGTATTTTTGGAAATTTTGGAATTTTTGGTCATGGATGGTCAATTTGAGTGGTAAGGAATATCTTGGAATGATTTTTGGAGAATTTTTGTGAATTTGAAGAATTTTGGGTAATTTAGGGCATTTTGGGAGGTCAGGGGCCAAATTTTTGAAATTTTGGAAAATTGAAGCTTGGTTTGAGACGAATGTCATGACATGGTTAGAATTCAGTTATGGACCAAGGGTCACTCACATTTGGTCCTCTATTTATTGGTACTAGTCAAACCCTAGCCTGATGCCAAGAGTTGAGAAGAACCATCTACATGAGTTTCCAAAGGTTTGGGGGAATGTGTGCATGTGAGTGGTGAACTCCAGACCTCCCTCAAGGTTAATCCTATGGTCTGACCAGCTTCAAGAGACTTCCCCTAGGATTCCTTATTCTTGCCTTTTCCTACCAAAAGGTGGAGGTTAGGCCTTAAGCATATAAAAACCCCTAGTGAAGCAAGAAGAGTTTTGAATTTCTATGGGGAGGTTTTTATGACTAGTCCTCTAAGAAAGTTACCAGGAGAGTCATATGGCTAGATCCTAGGCTATTCTAAAGAGATACTAGAAGTTAACCAAAAGTGAGGTCAACAGAATATTAACGACCAGAAAGTCACTTTTGATGTATTAAAGACTATGCAATATCCAGCTGAGAGAAAAGATGATGCTTTTTTTTAGATAGATGACATTGATTATCTAACTAAAGACCATTTCCAAGAAAGTTTTGAGAGTAAGTTAACAGATGACTTTGAAATGGATTTTCATGATGATTCAAAAATGTTATTTAAAGAAGACAGCATTTATGTTCATGAGAGGTGTGAAATGATGGATGCTACCAAAAATAGTAAACTTTTAATTCCATTTGTTGAAAAATCTCATGAACATAAGATGGATGTACCCCATACAATTTTAAAGCCTACCTTTTTAGGGAATTCATCTACACAACCAGTCTTTATATCTTTAGACATGACTCAATCACAATGAAAACCTGAATTGAATGATGAACATGCTAAAGTTATTGAACTAGGACTTGGAAGAGAATTTGAGGATATATTTCAAAAGAACTTTGAGTTGAGAAAAGAGGATAAGGATATTGGAAGACCATTGGAAGAAATTCCTAAGGAATTAGAAATACCTTTTTCCTCAACTAAGATAAACCCTCCATCATTTAATAATTATAAAGGGGAAGAATTGGAATATAATTTGAAAAAGAAGAGTAACATAGAGGATACTGATCCATAATCTGAATTATCTAAAGAGAATCTGATCTAAAATTTGGGAGATATTGAAGTATCTTATAAAGGTCCATTTATTAAAAATTTTAAGGATGGTATTAATATGCAAATTTAGAAAATCAATAGATGAATATTCGATCTAGAAAGAAATATGAGGAACAATGATATAAATCAAACTGAAAATGAAGAGCTGAGTGAAAAATTAAAATTTGAGGATTTTAAAGGAATCCCTGGATCTGGAAATGATTGGGCGATTGATCGAGGATTACTTAATTGGAATTTTGATCCAAGAGGAATCATATGTCGAGCCCGCGACGTTAAAACCAAGCGCTTTATGGGAGGCAACCCATAGTTATCAGTGTGCTTTGATTTAGTGTGCTTGCGAGTCATGATTATTTATGTGTTGTTTTGTGCTTTCTTTAGTGCAGAATAGATTAATGTTGTGAGGTTATGCCTTGGTCTTGACTAAATTTGTATATGACTTCTGGTAGTAGCAGGCTGACGAGTCTGTTATAACTCAGTTCTTAACCGGAGCTGAGCATTACCTTGTAGCATGTAGTGTTTGGACTCAGACCACTCCATGTCAACTCTATTACTTCCTTTATCTAACTTTTTTTTCACTAAGTAAGGTCATGAAATTGTTTAATGAACAAAATATGAATGAACTACACTACTTTTATTTATCAAATTATCATTATTAGTGTAGTTTATTTCGTTAGAAATTGAAAGTAAGGAGGGAAAATGTGAGTAGAAAGGAGATCAAATTAACCTCAATTGATATTTGTTTATGAATCTGCGATTCTAGGTATTTTAGTTTGTGTGTTTGTATTTGTGTTCATGTTACAACAATTAAGAGATTTGAATAACACTTAAATATATATTCCCATGCCAATGTTTGTCTTGCTTGTTAGACCTTTCTTCAGTTTAATTTTATTCTAGCATGTTTTAGATTAGATTTACTTTCTATTGCAAATTGTTATGTCCTGATGAATATCTGTAGATGTTTTTAACAAACATTTGTAGTAGATAGAATTTTTGAACTATTTTTCTTCCTTCTTATATTTTCTGTACTGAATGTTATACATGTTCAAATTCAAGTTTGGGGGTAGGAAGAAAAATATATTTTAAAGTTAATATACTTCCTTTAAATTTAATATTATAACAAGCATGTTTTAGGCTAGATTTACTTTCTTCTGCAATCATTCTATCTTGATTATGCATGTATATAAATTTGATAGGATGTTGTAGTAGTTAGTAGATTTATCTTTTATATTTCTTCCTCCTACATTTTATGGAATTAATTGCAAAATATTTTAAAATTCAAGTTTGGGGGGGGGGGGTGAAAAAGGAATTTTGAAAAACTTAAATTTTATTTGTCCTCAAAAATGCTATAAATAAATTTGATTTTTGACTGAAAAATAATTATGTGTATGAAGTAATATTAGGGAAATAAAAATTTGAATACAGAAATGAGTAAGAGAATTTAGTTAAAATTTATAGTAGTGATGAAAAATTTAAAGTTAAATATTTCTTAGTGAAGAAATGTTAAATATTGTGTAACCATCTTTAGTAAGAAAAGTTGTATTTTTAGAAAAATAGAAGGATTAGACTTTTGTTTTCAATATTAAATTTCTATTATTGAAAAATAATTTTCAAAACAATTATTATATTTCTAAGTAAAAGATATATATCTGACTTATGCTTTAGGAAAGGAAGAGTGAAATTCAAAATTATTAAAGGCCTATCTAGATATAGTAATCCTTGCCTAAAAAAAAAGAAGAAGAAGAAAAAAAATAAAAAGAAAAAGAAAAAGAAAAGAAAAATGTAGTATGTGAAAAAAGAAGGAGAAGCTTGAGGATTAAAGGGCCTAATCAAAAATTAGTTCCACACCTGAGCTTTTTAAAGTATAAGATTTGAGAAAATCTTAAAATTAAAAATATAATATAGTTAGTATAATTATTTTTAATGAAGGGTTTTAAGTAAAGAAAATAAAATGCCTAACCCCAATATTTTGAAAATTTTACAAGCATTTCTGAATTAGATAGCAACACATATTTTCATACTCTTTCATCTAAGAGATTTCTAAACTTCAAATTGGTCTCATTTACTAAATTTTTTTCTAAATTGGACTACCACATTTCTAGAACAAAATTTTAGAAACTCCTAAAGAAACTCATTCATGTGATTTGCTTATGTGTTTTTACATGATTATAGTGTTACTAGAGGACAAGTAACTTTTAACTTTGGGGGAATTTGATCCACTTTAAAAGTACCTATTTTTAGTGTAGATTTCATGCTAACTTTATGCACATTTTTAATGATATTACACTTTAAAGGAAGGAATTTTGCATATTTTTGCCTTCAAGTATAAAAATATGATTTTAGAGAAAAGCAAGCCAAAACTATGCAGTTTTGAGCCAAAATAAGCAAGGAAGAAAATTCTAACTTAGCACATATTTATATGTCTTTCTATGCTTATTATCTTTTATATTTCTCAAATCTTTTAGAATGAAATTATACTTTTGAGAAAAGTTATTTTTATGTCTATCTTGTAGGTGAAGATGATAGGAACTCAACACAACTGAAATGGGTCGAAACGGAGTTGAAACAGAGCCAAATGGAGCAAAACAGTGGAGCAGCGCACAGGGTGGCGCCTAGGCTCCAAAATCAAGGCCTAGGCGCCAGAATCATCTAGAAACGGTTATTGGACAGATTTTTGATGACTTTGAGATTAATTTTGACGGTGTTAAGTAGTTTCTAGACCTTCTAGAAGACTGGAAGTTATTCCTAATATATAGGGAATGTGATACAATGAATCTAGACACATTGGAGCGGTTTAAATCACGAAGAGGTGAGAACCAAAGTGAAAGGGTGCGACTATTTTTGGCATGGAGTCTGGCGCCTAGGAGCTAGAACCTGGTGAAGAGGTGCCTAAAGCAACCCTTGTTCATTTTCAAAGCTCTATAAATAGGGACCAATTCTACAGCAAGGGGGTGTCACTTCTTTGTGCCTCTCTCTTCTCTCTCTCTCTCGCTCTCTCTCTCTCTCTCTTTCTTCTTCCTTAGTCATTTTAGTCATTTTAGAGTCATGAAGATGTAGATTTCTACATCTTATGGAGAGATTGGTGAGGGATTTTGAGATATTTATGTATGTGATGTACGAGCGTCGCATGGATCGGTGGGAAACTTTTGTGGAGAGATCTTCTTCTTTCCTTCAGAAGAAAAAAACTAAGTATTGTGTTCTTCATTCTATTGTAAATATTGTTAACACTTTCTAGTGAATTTTTCTTTGTTTTAAACTGACTTTTCTGTCGTGATTTATCCACGCTTCGTAAGTGATTTTCATTACTCTTTCTTTTAAAATAAAGTAGTGGCATGTGTAGGAAAATCATTTTTATGATAGAATTAACTATTAAATGCTTCTAGGTGACAGATAGTTGCATAAATATAATAGAAAACTAATGAAATAAGTTCCTTGTTGGCACTTAGATTATTACATAATTCTATCAACCCTTTTACTTCTTATGTCATTATTTTCATTTACTTTTATTTTGTAATGAAATAGATGCATGTTTAGGAATTAAGATTTGCTTAGATATTCTCTTATAAACTTATGGTGATAATATTCATACCAGATCTTCATTTACTTTACAAATTGATCACTTGTATTGTTAAAATCTGGTTGAAGAATTTTGAGACCTAGAAGGAGATAAATTCTTAACTAGTAGATATCACATGAATCCTTGGGTAGTCGAAGGCCTTGTGTAGGTTATTCAAGGTGAAGTGCAAATAAATAGGAAATTATTATTCAATGGTCGTAGAATTAATTAGTTTTTAGAGTGATAGACTAAATTCTAATAATTTGGTTTATAGAAAGGGAACAGGTCACTGGTAGGGCCGACCATAGCCACCCTTGGACATCTAGAAGTGTGAGTCTAGATTAACCCATTCTACTAATAAAACATCATGAACCGATCTATAAATTAGGCAATGTTCTTTATGCCTGGACCAAACGGTAAAGAATAGGAATGCTTTTATTTGGCGCTACTACATTAAATTCTAAGCATTTCTTTCCTACACATTATCTATGTCATTGTAAGAGAAATGTAGTTTTTAATATCTCAAAATTCTCCAAACCAATTTATCCATAAGTTATCTTTTTATTTAAGAACTTTAATTAGGATTAGATATTAAAAAAACCTTTTTAATCAAAATTCCAAATTTAGGCCTTATAGAAATAGACTGGAATTAACCTAAAGAATTTCTTACCTCACTTCTCGATTGGGATCGATACTGGGGTTATAAAAGAAAACCCTATATTACTTGAAATGATACGTATACTTGCGTTGTACCCCTAGTGTGTAAAATATTTTCTAAAATTTTACAAAAATTTATTTTATACACTAGCCGCTATTTATAAATTGGGTCAAGTTTTTTGCCATCTTTTGGAAGCAAAAATTACTGCGTTATTGCGGGTCAGGTCACCCAACAGCAGATGAAATTCATATAACCATTCAAAACCCTGATGTTGCTCCTAATTCATTTGAGCTTAAATCTACTATTATCCAAATGATACAAAATAATCAATTCGGAGGAATAACTAATGAAGATCATAATTTACAACTCGCTAGTTTTCTTGAAATGTGTGCTACTTTTAAATATGATGAAGTGTTGAATGATGCTGTTAGACTTAGATTTTTTCCTTTTTCATTAAGGCATAAAGCCAAGGCGTGGTTAAATTCTTTAGCATCTAGATCTATTAGAACTTAGGGGGAACTTTCACAAAAGTTTCTGTCAAAATATTTCCCTCCATAAAAAACTGCTACGCTAAGAAATGATATCACATCTTTTGGTCTGTTTGAAGGGAAATCAATATATGAAGCTTGGAAGAGATTTAAAGATCTCATTTGGAAATGTCCACATCATGCTTTACCAGATTGGTTAATAATTCAAATATTTTATATTGGATTAGTGGGATCTTTGAGGTCAATTATAGATGCTGCTGCTGGTGGATCATTAATGTCAAAACGTTTTGATGAAGCATATTCGTTAATAGAAGAAATGGCTACTAATAATTTTCAATGGCCCTCTAGACGGGTAAATCCTATAAGAATAGCTAGTATTCATGATTTTGATGCTATAACTATGATAGCCTCTCAAATTGCTGCTCTTTCAAAGAAAATAGATCAACGCAGAATGAATTATTCTTAAACACCCCTAGTGTTAGAGGAAAATTCAGTAGGACAGATAATAAAATCTCAAACACCTTATGAAATAATAAACCCAACAATCCTTATTCGAACTATTATAATCCTGGTTAGATGAATCACCCGAACTTCAACTGGAACAATAAAAACAATGTTATTGTTAACCCACAATAGGGAAACAATCCTATTAACCCATTTGGAAATTTGAACAACCAAGGAAACACCAATTATAGACTTTCTTATCCTTCTATCTTTAATAGTAACCCACAATTTAAGGAAAAGAAGCTGTCTACTGAAAAATTAATGTTGAACATGGGTAATCAAATACAAGCACAAGGTGTTGCGATTAAGAACATTGAAAATCAATCAAGACATATTTTCACTGCGGTTAATAATAGACATTCTGAAGCTCTATCCCAACAATGTTGAGATCAGGCTAAAAGATCAAAACAAGGAACAAATTAAGGCTATTCAATTAAGGAGTGGAAAGGAATTAGAAACAAGAGTGCAAAAAGAAGTTGAAGTTGAGAAAGAGAAGGTGGATATTGAAAAAGGTTCTAATAAGATATATCCAGACTTAGAATATCCGCTTGAACCAATGAAGATTACTGTTGAAAAACCACCTCCTTCGTTTCCTCAAAGATTGAAAAAACAAAATAGGGATAACAGATTTATGAAATTTTTGGAATTCCTTAATAAGTTAATGGTAAATATTCTTTTTGTTGAATAATTAGAGCATATGCCTGATTATATGAAGTTTATGAAGGATATTCTTAAAAGGAAAATGTAGTTCACAAATCACGAGACTGTTGCACTTAGCGGAGAGTGTAGTGCAATTATTTAGAAGAAGCTTCTCGAAAAACTTAAAGACACTTGTAGTTTCACTATCCCGTGTGTTATATGTGAGAAATTTTTTGGAAGAGCTTTATGTGATTTAGGAGCTATTATTAATCTTATGCATTTATCAATTTTCAAAAGATTGGGAATAGGAGAAATTTCACCTACATTGTGACTTTTTAGTTGGCTGATCGTTCCATTACTTATTGATCCATGAAAAAAATACCTATTTTTATGCCTTGATTTTTATCAAATTCTTAAGGATATTATGCTTTAATGAAACGTATTTTTGTGTTTTGGATATAGGTGATGTAAAAATGTTCAAGAAAGAAAAAAAGATGAAAAAGGAGCAAAAAGGAGCAAAAATGGAGCAAAAATATAAAATTCTCAAAATAATTGGGCTGGCGCCTAGGCGTCAGAATCCTGCGCCTAAGCGCCAGTTCGATACAGAATTTTGTAAGATTTTTGAAGACTTTTGGACAGTTATTTTGATGGTGTGAGCGGTTATTGTACCATCTAGAAGATTTGCAGTTATTCCTGGATTATAGGACATGTGATACATTGTATTTGGACGCTTGGAAACAGTTAGGATCGCAAAGAGGTGTGATCCAAAGTGAAGAGGTGCGAAGAACTAGACGCGGAGCCCGGCGCCTAGGCGCCAGACACACCTTCTAGAAGATTCATTGAACCTGGACACATTTTGAAGAGGTGCTTCAAGGCAACCCTCGAAGCCTATAAATGAAGGCTACTCCTTCGAGAGAAAACGCCCAACTTAGCCCACGCCCCACATAGCCTAAAATTAGAGAGAGATCCTATAGTTCCATTTAGAGAGATTAGAGAAATATTTTAAGGGCCATATTTATAGTTTCTTAATGAGTTTATTTAGAGTTTGTATTGAGAGTATTTGAAGAGTCATTGCTTTTGAAGTCTATTTACTTTGGAGTCAGAAGGATTCAGAGGTTCAGTTGGAGAAACACTTGAGATAAGTATTTGTATTTTGATTCAAAGTTTTATTTATATGTTTTGTTGTTTAAATTCAATGTGTTCTGAGTAGTTACTTTACTTTCTCCTTTCAATTATGAAAAGATAAATAAGGTAATATAACATTTTGTTGGAGAATTAAAAACTATATATATTTTAAACATTGTGATGATATTAATACCAGATCTTAATTTACTATTAAAATTGGCCATTTAAATTGTTAAAATTTGTTGAAGAGTTTTGAGACCTAGAAGGAGATGAATTCTTAACTAGTAGATATCACATGAATCCTTGGTTAGTCGAAGGCCTTGCGTGGGTTATTCAAGGTGAAGTGCAAATAAATAGGAAGATAATATTTATTGGGCGTAGAATTGATAAGTTTTTAGAGTGAGAGGTTAAATTCTTGTAATTTAGTTTATATGGAAGGAAAGGGTCACTAGTAGGGCCGACCATAGCCGCCCTTGGACATTTAGTAGTGTGAGCCTAGATTAACCCATTCTACTAACTATACATCTAGACCTGATCTATAGATTAGCCAATGTTCTTTATATTATCGAGCGAAGATAAATAATAGGAATGCTTCTATTTGGCACAATACCAAAAAATATATTCTCCACAAATATTACATTATCTAAAAAATCTTGGATTAATTGAAAGGAAGAAAGTTGTTTGCTTATTTTATTTTCATCAATCATTACTTTATTACTCGCTTTATTTCCGTATCTAGTAAATTAAATATTAACTTTTTAACTTTAAAAGAAATACATAAAAATAAAATCAAAATATTTAAAAGAAAAATCTATAATCCTCCTCGTGGGACCGATTTTGGGGTCTTAATTTAAAGCCCTATATTACTTCATACGATACGTATACTTGCGTAGTACCCCTAGTGTGTAAAAAATATTCCATAAAATTATATTTATATACACTAGCAGCTATTATTATTTAAGTCAAAGTATTGACCATAACACATTTTTAATAGCATATATTACTGCATTGTTTGGCGATTGCAAACCAAGTTTTTTTGGTTCATTGCTGTGGATCGAGGGTCAAGTTTTTGGCGCCGTTGCCGGGGAGGCAAAGATTTTAGGTTTTAAATATTTTATTTTATTTATTTCTTTTATTGTCTAAAATATAAAATAAAATAAAAAAACAAAAATGAACAAAAATAAAATATATATATATAATTTAATTACTTTTTATTTACTTTTTATGTGTAGTTCTGGATCTGGAGG
This sequence comes from Papilionanthe hookeriana x Papilionanthe teres, assembly GCA_022702705.1. Lineage (NCBI taxonomy): Eukaryota > Viridiplantae > Streptophyta > Magnoliopsida > Asparagales > Orchidaceae > Papilionanthe > Papilionanthe hookeriana x Papilionanthe teres. Next base: position 128,623,924 of record CM040425.1, on the reverse strand, counting down.
ATTATTACCTTTATATTCTGAATTTGAAAGAACTATTAGAAGAATTAAAAAAGGAAAAAAAAAATTCAACAATATCAAGAGATGGCTAATTTACATAATAATTTACAAAATCCAATTGAAATTAATGAACAAAATGTTTACAAACCATTAAGGGATTATGCTAACCCTACAGTTGATGAACTTCATAGTAGTATTCAAATACCTACTATAGATGCTAATTCTTTTGAGCTTAAACAGTCTATTATTCAGATGGTTTAAAATAATCAATTTGGGGGAACACCAAATGAGGATCCAAATTTATGCCTTGCTAGTTTTTTAGAACTTTGTGCTACCTTTAAATATAACAATGTTTCTGATGATGCTATTAGACTTAGACTCTTTTCTTTTTCTTTAAGAGAAAAAGAAAAGATGTGGTTGAACTCATTAGCAACAGGTTCTATTAAGACATGGGATGAAATGGCACAAAAATTCCTTGCTAAATATTTTCCTCCTTCTAAAACTGCTAAATTAAGAAATGATATTACTTCATTTAGTCAATTTGACGGGGAGACAATTTATGAAACTTGGGAAAGATTTAAAGAACTATTAAGAAAATGTCCTCATCATGCTTTACCTGATTGGTTAATTATTCAAACCTTTTATAACAGACTTATTGGATCACTTAAATCAATTATTGATGCTACTGCTGGAGGATCTTTAATGGCTAAAACATTTGAAGAAGCTTGTGCCTTAATTGAAGAAATGGCTAACAATAATTTTCAATGGCCTTCTGAAAGGATTAATCCTAAAAGAATGGCAAGTATTCATGATAACAAAACCTTTTCTATCTTAGCTTCACAAGTAGTTGCAATATCTAAGAAATTAGATAATTTTGCTATCAATATATCACATAACAACTCTGCTAATAATGAAGATTCTCAAAATATTAAAACTTTACAAGCTATTACTAGTAAAAATAACCCTTATTCCAATTATTATAATCCTAGATGGAAAAATCACCCTAATTTTAACTGGAATAATGCACAACAATAATGGGGTAATAATCAATCCCATCAAACTGGAAATTGGAACAATCAAGTAAATTCAAACTATAAACCACCTGGATTTAATAATCAATAGAAAAAGTTATCTATAGAAGAATTAATTTTACAAATGAGTAATCAATTACAAAATCAAAACACTAATATTCATAATATTGAGAATCAAATGGGAAAAATCGCTAATTTAGTTAATCACAGACCTCCAAGAACACTTCCTAGTAATGTTGAAATCAATCCAAAGGAAATTGGAAAAGAACATGAACATGTTAAAGCTGTACAACTTAGAAGTGGAAAGGAATTAAAAGAAAGAATGCAGAATGAAATTGAAAATGAGATTAAGGTTGAAGAGATTGAAAACCTAAAGAAACTCATTCTCCTAGTCAGGATCAGAGTGTTATTCCTATTAATGTGGAAGTTGAAAAACCACCACCACCTTTTCCTCAAAGACTAAAACGGTAGAAGCTTGATCATCAATTTTGTAAGTTCTTTGAAATTTTTAAGAAACTTACCATTAACATACCTTTTGCTGAAGCTTTGGAAATGCAAAATTTATGAAGGATATTTTAAGTAAGAAACGAAAATTTGAAGCTTTTGAAACTGTTGCATTAAGTGAAGAATGTAGTGCAATAATTCAAAAGAATTACCTCAGAAACTTAAAGATACTGGAAGTTTTACTATACCTTGTGCTATTGGAGAAAAATTTTGTGGAAAAGCTTTACGTGATTTAGGAGCAAGTATTAATCTCAAGCCATTTTCTATTTTTTGAAAGTTGAATTTAGGAGAGATTACTCCCACCACTGTAACCCTTTAGTTAGCTGATAGATCTATCACCTACCCTAAAGGAGTTATAGAGGATGTTCTTGTTAAAGTGGATAAATTTATTTTCCCTGTGGATTTCATTGTACATGATATGGAAAAGATAAAGAAATACCAATTATTTTAGGTAGACCTTTTCTAGCTATTGTACGAGCTATGATTGATGTGCAAAAAGGAGAATTAACCATGGGAGTTAATGATCAAGAGATTAAATACAATGTTCTTAAATCAATGAAATACCCTGATAAAGAAAAATGCTATATAATGGATATTATTATTTTATAATTGAAAAACATTATCAAGAAAGATGTAAAGTCATTTCTGAAGAAAAATTTGAATTATTAACTGACCAAAATGAAGAACTAAAAGAAGAAGAATTATCTAAAGAAACTCATTATATTAAAGATAACTAGGAAATTTTAGACATAACACAAAATGATATACTTTTACCCTCAATTAAAAAAGCCCCACTGGAATTAAAAATGTTACGTGCACATTTAAAGTATGCTTTTCTTCGAAATTCATTAACTTTACTTGTTATTATTTCTTCTAAACTAAGTTTAGAACAAGAAGAAAAATTAATAGGAGTGTTAAAGAATTATAAGAAAGCTTTTTGTTGTACTATTGCTGATATAAGAGGAATAAGCCCTTCCATCTGTATGCATAGAATTTTAATGGAAGAAGATTTTGAACCTACTATTGAACCTCAAAGAATATTAAATCCTATCATGAAAGAGGTTGTTAAAAAAGAAATTTTAAAATGGTTAGATGCTGGAATTATTTATCCTACTTCGGATAGCCAATGGGTAAGTTCTATTCATTGTGTTCCGATGAAAGGAGGAGTAACTGTCATTGTCAATGATAAAAATGAACTAATTCCTACAAGACAAGTTACTGGTTGACGAATTTGCATTGATTATCGGAAATTAAATGAAGCCACTAGAAAGGATCATTTTAATTTACCTTTCTTGGATCAAATTCTTGATACATTTGCTGGAAACTCATATTTCTGTTTTTTGGATGGTTATTCTGGTTATCATCAATTACCTGTCACTCTTGAGGACCAAGAGAAAACAACATTTACAAGTCCTTATGGAACATTTGCATTTAGAAGAATGTCTTTCAGTTTATGTAATGCACCTGCAACTTTTCAAAGATGTATGATGTCAATATTTTGTGATTTGATTGACAAAGGAATTGAAATATTTATGGACGATTTGTCAGTCTTTGAAACTTCTTTTGAATACTGTTTGGAAAATATTTCCAATGTTCTAAAAAGATGTGAAGAAACAAATTTAGTTCTAAACTAGGAAAATGTCAATTTATGGTCACAGAAGGCATTGTACTTGGTCACAAAATTTCACAAAAAGGGATGGAATTTGATCAAGAAAAAGTGAAAATTATTGTTGAACTGCAACCACCTACTACTGTTACTGATGTGAGAAGTTTTCTGGGACATGCTGGATTTTATAGAAGATATATAAAGGATTTTTCTAAAATTGTTAAACCTCTTTGTCATTTTTTGGAAAAAGAAGCTAAATTTGAATTTAATGAAGACTGTATTAATGCTTTTAATATTTTAAAAGAAAAATTAATAACTGTACCTATAATTATTGCACCGAATTGGAATAAACCCTTTGAATTAATTTGTGGTGCAAGTGATTTTGCAATTGGATCTGTGTTGGGACAAAGGTATGAGAAAAATTTTAAAGTTATATATTATGCTAGTAAAACTTTACTGAAACTCAAAGAAATTACACTACTACTGAGAAAGAGCTTTTACCTATAGTCTATGCCTTTGAAAAATATAGACCTTATCTTCTTGGTACCAAATGCATAGTTCATACTGATCATTCCCTATTAAATATTTAATGTCAAAAAAAGATGCTAAGCCTAGACTGATAAGATGGGTTTTACTTCTACAAGAATTTGATTTTCAAATGGTGGATAGAAAAGGAACTGATAACCAAATTGCTGATCATTTATCTAGAATTAAGAATGATGTTATTACTAAGGAAAATATAAATGAGAAATTACCTGATGAACATTTATATGTTATTCAAGGATGCCAAACACCTTGGTATGCAGATATAGTTAACTATATAGTTAGCAATATTCTACCTTATGGATTGAATAACAAATATATTAAGAAATTTAAAAATGATGATAAATCTTATATTTGGGAAGATCCTCATTTATTTAAATTAGGAAGAGATTTTGTAATTCAAAGATTTGTACCTTATGAAGAAACTTTTGTTATTATTCAAAAATGTCATGATTCTGATTTTGGAAGACACTTTGGAGTAGATAAAACTGCATTTAAAATTTTAAATTCAGGATTTTATTGGCCTACCTTATTTAAAGATGTGAGACATTATGTGAAAACATGTGATCGATGTCAAAGGATGGGAAATATATCTAGAAAAGATGAAATTCCTTTAAACCATATATTGGAAGTTGAAATTTTTGATATATGGAGTTTGGACTTTATGGGACCATTTGTACCATCATCTGGAAAGATTTATATTTTATTAGCAGTTGATTATGTTTCAAAGTGGATTGAAGCTTTTTAAAGAAAATGATTTTTTCAAGATTTGGAATGCCTAAGGTAATTATCACAGATGGTGGAAGTCATTTTAGAAATATAAGAATTCAATCATTACCGGAAAAATTTGGAATCAAACACAGAATTGCAATCGCATATCACCCTCACACAAGTGGAATGGCCGAAGTATCAAACGAGAGAAATTAAAAGAATTTTAGAGAAGATTGTTAATCCTAAAAGAACCGATTGGGTTGATAGACTTGATTCGCATTATGGGCTTATAGAACAGCTTATAAGACACCAATCGGAATGTCACCTTACCGGTTAATTTATGATAAACATTGTCACTTACCTGTTGAACTTGAACATAAAGCTTATTGGGCGATAAAGGAGTTTAATTTTGATTTAAATACTCCAGGAGAAAAATGATTATTACAATTAAATGAGATGGATGAAATAAGAAATGGATCATACGAAAATGTAAAAATTTATAAAGAGAAAATGAAGATATTACATGATAAAAAGATTTCAGGAAAAATATTTGAGCCTAGACAAGAAGTATTATTATTTAATACTCGTTTAAGCCTTTTTCCTGGAAAATTAAGATCTAAATGGATAGGACCTTATATAATTGAGAAAGTATACCATTATGGAGCTATGGATATTAAAGACCCCAAAACAGGAAAAATATTTAATGTTGACAGATTAAGACTGAAGCCTTATTTGGGACACTTTAAAATGATTTATAAAGAGGCGTATGAGTTAAGTCAACCTGATTGAAGACTTATTTAGGTCGGGCTGATGACATTAAACTAAGCGCTTTGTGAGAGGCAACCCATAGGTTTTTTTAGTTTGTTTTTACATTTTCAATATAAGGCTATGCCTCGGTCTTGACTAATTTTATATTACTTTAGAAAATTGGATGCTAGCAAGTCTTCATTAACTTACGCTAAAAATTATCTAGAAGTATATAGGTTTGGATGTTGGATCACTCCATTTCATATGTGAGTAAAAAGGAGATCAAGTTAACCTTCATAATGATTGTTTATAATTTGTGTTGCTAAGTCTATATTGATCTTATCATTCTAATTTACCTATTTTGGAGAACAAAACTTTGAAATTTGACGATAGGCGAAATGGAGTCGAACATGGTTCCAGCGCATAGGCGCCAGAATTCGGCGCCTAAGCTCCAGAATAAAATGTGCATCGATGGGTCCGGCGCCTAGGCGCCAGATTTGGCGCCTAAGCGCCACAGTTACTGGATCGTGTAAAAACTGAAAATTTTTAGTTTTCACACGATTTTCTCCTTTAAATCGCCCCATCTTCATCCCCAATCCCTAAGCAACCAAAATTACAACCTAGACACTTCATTCTTGAGAGATTAGAGAGGATTTTTGAAGAAATGGGGAGAAGAAATCTTGGAGAAGAGGCTAGAGATGAAGGTTCAAAGGATCCTCAACCCTACTTCAATGGTTTTATCGCTGTAAGTTTGGAGAAAATTTCAAATCGTCTAGATAAGTTTGAAGCTGAATTTAAAAGTATTGGAGATCGCTTCCATGAGATGTATCATCAAATTGAACATCTGGAATGGCAGGCGAAGCTTCAATTTGATCATTTAGCGGCTTATTAAGATGCTCAGTGGAGATATATGCGAAGAACAAATGGATCGACGAGAAAACAGCTACGAATTTTCCGAGAGCGTTAGTATTCTTCCCAAGTAGACCGAGTAATCTTCATTGCGAAGAGAATGTAAATTTCTAATTCGAAGATTAGATAGTTATTGTGGTGTGATCTAGACTTTTATTAGTGTGTCGTTGTATAGATTTAGTAAATCGATTGGATTGTTGGAGTATTTGATTTATTGTTCAATGTGTGTTGTATTTGCTTTGAAATTGTGTAGTTTGATTGTTTGTTAGGACTTGAATCATATTACTATACTTATCTATATTGTATTGAACCAAAATTGAAGATTATTAATGGAATTTGAAGAGTTTGATTTAAACCTTATCTTTAATTGGTGGATTTAATTTTTAATTTTTAAAAATTTTTGAAAATATTTTGGAAGTTGGAAACTAAAGCACTACTCTAATATGAGTAATTGAAAGTTGAATTTATGAGTGGTGGAAAATAAAATTTTTTAAGTGATTTTTGTGAAAGGTGAGTCTGGCGCCTAGTCGCCAGAATTCGGCGCCTAGGCGCCGGTTCGGGTTGCTTACCGAAAATTAGCACTTAAACCCCATTAGCCATGATTGACGCCTAAGCGTCATCCACTTCCTCATTTTTCGCAAAAAACCACCCTCTAGATCCATTTTAAGGTTAAAACATCAAATTTTTGAGCCCGAAATCACTTGATTACTTCATCTCGAGGTCAAATCTACCTTCTAATCCATTTATTTTTTATTCTTACCATATTTTTTCCTATTTTTTTGCTAAAAACCAAAATTTTGAGAACATTTTTTATTTTTAGAGTTTCTCCATGGATTCTTAAACTCATTTTAAGTTTCTCAAGCTTAAAAAGAGTTTAAATCTTTGATTCCTTAATTTATTTGTGTTTTCTTTCACGTGTATATATACTAAACATTGTGATGATATTAATATCGGATCTTAATTTACTATTTAAATTAGCTATTTAAATTGTTAAAATCTATTGAAGAGTTTTGAGACCTAGAAGGAGATGAATTCTTAACTAGTAGATATCACATGAATCCTTGGGTAGTCGAAGGCCTTGCGCGGGTTGTTCAAGGTGAAGTGTAAATAAATAGGAAGATAATATTTATTGGGCGTAGAATTGATAAGTTTTTAGAGTGACAGACTAAATTCTTATAATTTGGTTTATAGAGAAGGAAAGGGTTACTAGTAGGGCCGACCATAGCCAACCTTGGACATCTAGTAGTGTGAGCCTAGATTAACCCATTCTACTAGCAATACATCCAGACCTGATCTATAAATTAGCCAATGTTCTTTATACTATCAAGCAAAGGTAAATAATAGGAATGCTTCTATTTGGCACAATACCAAAAAATTATATTCTCCATAAATATTACATTATCTAAAAAAATCTTGGATTAATTGAAAGGATGAAAGTTGTTTGCTTATTTTATTTTCATCAATCATTACTTTATTACTGCTTTATTTATGCATCTAGTAAATTAAATATTAAATTTTTAACTTTAAAAGAAATACATAAAAAAATCAAAATATTTAAAAGAAAAATCTATAATCCTCCTCGTAGGATCGATATTGGGGTCTTAATTTAAATCCCTATATTACTTGATACGATACGTATACTTGCGTAGTACCCCTAGTATGTAAAATATATTCCATAAAATTATATTTATATACACAAGCCGCTAGTATTATTTAAGTCAAAGTATTGACCATAACATATTTTTGATAGCATATATTACTGCATTGTTTGGCGATTGCAAACTAAGTTTTCTTGGTGCATTGCTGTGGATCGAGGGTCAAGTATTTAGCGCCGTTGCCGGGGAGGCAAAGATTTTAGATTTTGAATATTTTATTTTATTTATTTCTTTTTTATCTAAAATATAAAACAAAATAAAAAAACAAAAACAAAAACAAAAATATATATATAATTTTATTACTTTTTATTTACTTTTTATGCGTAGTTTTGAATCTGAAGGATTATTACCTTTAGATTCTGAATTAGAAAGAACTATTAGAAGAATTAAAAAAGGAAAACAAATTCAACAATATCAAGAGATGGCTAATTTACATAATAATTTACAAAATCCAATTGAAATTAATGAACAAAATGTTTACAAACCATTAAGGGATTATGCTAACCCTACAATTGATGAACTTCATAGTAGTATTCAAATACCTACTGTAGATGCTAATTCTTTTGAGCTTAAACCGTCTATTATTCAAATGGTTTAAGATACTCAATTTGGGGGAACACCAAATGAGGATCCAAATTTATGACTTGCTAGTTTTTTAGAACTTTGTGCTACCTTTAAATATAATAAGGTTTCTGATGATGCTATTAGACTTAGACTCTTTCCTTTTTCTTTAAGAGATAAAGAAAAGATGTGGTTGAACTCATTAGCAACAGGTTCTATTAAGACATGGGCAGAAATGACACAAAAATTCCTTGCTAAATATTTTTCTCCTTCTAAAACTGCTAAATTAAGAAATGATATTACTTCATTTAGTCAATTTGACGGGGAGACAATTTATGAAACTTGGGAAAGATTTAAAGAACTTTTAAGAAAATGTCCTCATCATGCTTTACCTGATTGGTTAACTATTCAAACATTTTATAACGGACTTATTGGATCACTTAAATCAATTATTGATGCTGCTGCTGGATGATCTTTAATGGCTAAAACATTTGAAGAAGCTTATGCCTTAATTGAAGAAATGGCTAACAATAATTTTCAATGGCCTTCCGAAAGGATTAATCCTAAAGAATGTCAAGTATTTTTTGACCTCACTTTTGGTTGAGGTCTTGTCTCTCTTTAGAATAGCCTAGGATCTAGCCATAGGACTCTCCTGGTGACTTTCTTAGAGGACTAGTTATGGAACCCTCCCCATAGAAATTCAAAACTCTTCTTGCTTCACTAGGGGTTTTCATATGTTTAAGGCCTAACCTCCACCTTTTGGTAGGAAAAAAGGCAAGCATAAGGAATCCTAGGGGAAGTCTCCTATAGGTGGTCAGACCTTAGGATTTGCCCTGAGGGAGGTCAGGAGATCACCACTCATACACTTCACATTTACAACGTACACACACTGCACATCCTAATTTCAACCCTGAACTCTTTGGAAACTATTGTGGATAGCCCAGCCCTAAGTATATGACTAAGTGGTAGGGACCAACACATGGAGGACCAAATGTAAGTGACCCTTGGTCATTACATCACGCTCACTTTGAAGCCACCTTCAAATCTCCAAAGTTTCAATTTTTGGTCCCCGACCTCCCAAAATTCCTTAAATAACCCAAAATTCTTCAAATTCACCAAAATTCCCCAAAAATCATTCCAAGATTTTTCTTACCACTCAAATTGACCATCCATGACCAAAAATTCCAAAATTCCAAAAATACCCCCCAATACTCTCAAAATACCCAAAATACCCTTTTGCCCAAAAATTCAAAAATTCCAAAAACTTCTCAAAAATTCCAAAAAATCCTAAAAATCCCCAATTTTATTTTGTTCAACTACACTATGGGCCAATTTTGCCAAATTAATACACTTTCAATCCAAAATCCCAACTTGGCCCATTTAACCTAAAGATGCCTAAACCAAACCCAATCTTGATCCAATTGACCCCAATTTTCATCAAATTCAATTCTAAACCAAAATTCAATATCCCTAATATCAACTTAGACCAAATTCAAGTCAAATGTGACCCACATTTGAATCTAATTCCACTAGAAATAAAAATCCCTAATTTTGCCTAAATAACCCAAAACTCCTAAAGTGACCCAATGTCAATCAATTCCTACCAAATATCAATTCTAAACTCTTTATAACACCTCCTTAAACTGAATTGGATCATCAATTGCCATAATTTGAGCTCAGGTCTTATCCAAATCCATTTTGGACCAAAGAAACCCTAATTTTGACCTAAGCTGAACACATGTTTTAAATCCACCAAATTGACTCTCTAAACCTTGTCAAAACCATTTTATGTCTTCATGAAAATTCTTCTAGACAACCATAACTACATTATTGTTGAAGACCTATGAACCCCATAATCCCACTTCACACACCTTTACACACTCCCTTACACACTTCACTTTACCATCCCACTCACTCACTTCCTCTCCAAAACCGTGAGCCTCCATCTCCTCTTCTCCTCCTCCTTCCAAGCTAGCCACACTCACTCACTTTCACTCTTAGCCGTGAGCTTCAACAAGGGCCTCCAACGAGTGCTTCTCCAAGCCAAGGTAATCTCCTCCCCCTCTCTTTACTGTCTCTTATGTTTCAAAAAAAAGTCATCATCATGTTTATGTTTAGTTTGAAGATTTAAGTCACACATGCATGTATTTTCTTTAAAAACTCTTCTTCCTCTACATAGGTTTTAAAAAAAAATTATGTGTTAATTATTATAAATCTTCACACCATTTAAACTTTTTCATGCTTAGCCTTAGGGATTTTCTTTTTTCTCTTTCATGCAAGCTATTTAGAATCAAAATCATGTGTAGTTTGTTTCTTCTTCATGCTATCTAAATTTTATTCATACATAGGCTTAGGAATTTTTTTTTTATGCAAAGTTATGTAGTTGATTTTAAATATTTACAAATCTACCACCTATTTCTACTAACTTAAAAAAAAAAAAGATTTAAAATCTAAAAGAAATAATTTAACATAAAGGAAAGAAAAAATAAAAGAAAGGAAAATAAAAAGAAAAAATAAAAGAAAGGAAAATAAACATAAAGAGAAAAGAAAATAAAAATAGGAATAAAATAAAATGAAAGGGAATGAAATAATTTTTTTAATAACATGTAATAATGAAATAACATATAAATAAAATAACTACATAAATTATACATATGTAAATTAATATTATAAATGTAAATATATTATATGTACTAAATAATATATAAATTAATGTTAAATATATTGTAAATAAATTATAATACACTAAATAACAACAAAGTTTAAAATAATGTAAATAAATTATATATAAAAAAGTGACATAATAAAAATAATCTATACTAAATTTAAATAAATACTACTAAAGCATAAATAACTAAAGAAAAGAATAATAATATATATATGTAAATTAATAATAACAATATGTAAGTAATAAAAATAATATGATAAGAATAAAATAAATAACCATAAACTTAAATAGATAATGAAAATATGAGAAAGAATAATGATAATAATAATTGAAAATAGTTGTAAATTCAAGACAAATAATAAAAATAAGCAAATAAAAATACCATGCCTCTTTAAAATAATCTAAATGTAAATATATGTGTAAATAATAATTTTTAATAAATAATAACTTAATATAAAGGATCATAACTTTAAATAAAGAAAAGGATAATTGAGGAGAGAGAAAATGAAAAACTTTATAATTAAATAAATAATAATATAAATGATAAATAAATAATATAAATGATAAACTTAAATATACATATAATTAATAACAATAATAAATTAAAATAAAAATGACTTATAATATATATATATATATGTATGTATATATATATATATATATATATATGTATGTATATATATATATATGTATGTATATATATATATATATATATATATATATATATATATATATATATATATATTAAAAGATAAGAATATGAAGAATAATAAAATAAATAATACATATATATATATATATAAATTAAAAATAATTTAAATAATATAAATTGATAATAAAACAAATTAAATAAATTGAATTAAATTAAATTAAATAAATGAAAATCAAATATTAAAATAAATGATAATGTATATAAACATTAAATTAAATTAAATCAAATTAAATTAAACAAATTGTATAAATCAAAATTATATTAAATTAAATGATAATGTATATAAATAAATAATTTAAAATAAATTAAATTAATTAAATAAATTAAATTAAGTTAAATAAATTAATGAAAACTGAAAATTAAATTAAAGTTAAATAAAAATCGTAAATAATAATAAATTAAATTAAATTAAATTAATTAAATTAATCAAATCATATTAAATTAAATTAAATTAAATAATAAGATAAATAAATATTAAATTAAATAAATTAAATAAACAAATTAAATAAATTAAATTAATAATGTAAATAAATAATAAGTTAAATTAAACAAAATAAATTAAATAAATTAAATTTAATTAAATTGAACAATAATGTAAATAAATAATAAATTAAATTAAACTAAACTAATTAAATTAATTAAATTAAATTAAATTAAACAAATTAAATTAAATTTTATTAAATTAAACAATAATACTTTACATTAATTAAATAAATAAATTAAATTAAATTAATAATAATTGTAAATATTAATTAATTAAATTAAATTAAAATTAAATTAAATAACAAAATAAAATAAATTAAAACTAAAATAATAATGTAAATAAATAAATATCAAGTTAAAGTAAAGTAAAATAAATCAATAGCAATTAATTAAATAAATAAATTATAATAAAGTAAATAAATAATAATGAATTAAGTAAAGATAATAAATTAAATAAATAATAAAGATGAATAATAATTTTAATTACAAGTAAAAGATAATATGTTTAAAAAATACATAATAAAAATAATAATAACATAACATCATATAAAATAACATTAATATAAGAATAAAATAACATACAATAATAATATAACACATAAACAAAATGAAACAATAATATACAACATACAACAGTGATAACGCATAACAACATAAACAATAACAATATAATATGATAATAACATATAAATAACAATCACATATAATCATAACTACAATCCCAACACAAACAATAATCACCGCACATAACAACAGTCCTGATCATAATACGATACCAACACGATAACAATCAAACCTAGGATAGGCCTCCTGAGGCATGATTCATTTTTCCCTTTATAAAGACCCCTAGGAAATCACAACTTGGCGAAGAAAACATACCAAGAATACCCTTATGCTTAGTGAAGGCATGGAGTAACCCAAATTTTTACGTGATGTCCACATAACCTTCCCAATTCATATTCCAAACAAAAAATCCCTGGTTTCAAATCCCAGCACAAAAGAAAACCAAAATCAAACTCAAACCAAACCAAAACCAAAACCAAAACCCAAACCAAAACCAAAACCAAAACCAAAACCAAATCTAAAACATAAACTCAAACAAATCTTCACAGCACTCCCATAAGCCCAAATCAAACTACGAGTTACCACAAAATACAAACCCAAACCACACCTAAACCCATCTGCCCCAACCTACCCCGAACACTTGTGTTCATTAAGCATAAGGGTATAGGTAGGATGAATTGTTAAGCAACATAATAAGTCTAAATGAGCTCGAGACTTTTCATCAGGATATGAGAGGGAAGCATGGACCTGCATCCTTCTTTGACTGTTTGGATACCTCAGTGGTCTATTAAACTTAATATGTCTGCTTAACGAAACCATCCTCAATTAAATTAACAAAGTTCATTGAAACACAACATAGGAATTCACATATACATCATAGGACTTGGTAGACAACCAGGATCTTAACATAGACATCTTAGGATTGAGTAGTTACTTCTTGTTAGTTCTACTTCTTCGTGTTTTCTGCCATGCTTTAATTTCTGCAAAATTATAAACACATATATGCAATGCAATACTAAAGTTTCAGCTGGGAATGACGAGAAGACCCTCCAGGTACGCTTTTACTTTATTGCAATTTACCTTATCGCAATTTATTTACTCGCATCGCGTTTTACTTTTCTTGCATGATAAATAAGATTGTTGCATGAAAACTGAAACCTTTAGGATAGCCACAAAACTGAAACCCAAAACTAAATTAAAAGTCATATAAGATAAAATTTACCGCCACAAAATTTCAAAATATAAGACAACTCAAAATTTAATCACAAACAACACAACAAAAATTACAACTTTAATTAAATTAAAACAACTTGTTGGATGATCGGTAATACCTCGGATGATGTAACCTACGTGTTGCTAACGAGATTTCCCATGGTCTAAATGAAAGTGTGGAACTCATTCAGTTGAGTTTAGAAAATTCATCTGGACTAAGTGAATCCGATAAAAATAACGATACCAGAAGGATGGAACCGAGGGATCTTAACCGGTGCTGTTATAATCAACTTTAAGATTTGTTTTTATTAAAACATTAAAAAACACTTGGATTTTAAGACTTTTCTAAACCAAAACACTTCTCTCATCCCCTGATTTATAATTTCTAAAACTAAACCTCTGCAACAACAAGGAGCTCAAGGCAATACACCAAAGAGCAGCACGATCAAGGATGCAGAAGGACATGTTCAAGAGAGCAAACAGTGGAACTTCAACAACAACTCTCTTTTCTTATAAATAAACAACTAGCCATAGGAATTCGAGGTAGTTTGCCTAGTGCAACATAAATCCTCAACTTTTTTTTAGGCATTTGCATAATTGTCTTATGCAAATTAAGCCCTAACCGGTCTTAGGACTCTGAGGTAGTCGTTTAGTACGACATAAGCCCTCACATCTTCAAGGCTGTTTGTATGATTGTGTCATACAAATATAAGTCCTAATTAATTAAAACAGGCAAGATGAAACATTAAATGAACTCCCAAATTGAAGCTAAACAATAGGATAGTTTGGGAAGTTGCCAAGGTTCTTCTTGGATCCTCAGCTTCTCCTACTTCTCTTCTATTGGACTCTTAAAATAAACTGTTCCAAACTCGATCCATTCCCTATTGAAATTCCAAAATTCAATCCTTTGAAAATAATAAACTTTGAATATCTTGAGAGCAAAATCACTGATCATTATCGAGAGTTTTCTTAAATGATTCCCGTCATTTAGGATGTAATTAACTATAGGGGCTTGCCCTTATAGAGAACTTTAAGAACCCAGGTAATATAAACCCTGCTTAATTCCTTTATATTAAGCAGGGGAACCTGTAGTCTTATAAAATTGGTTCGCAGACCAAACGGATGTCACAAATCTTTTAGTTTATTTAATCGAGCCCCATCGTCAAGCAGTGTGACTATTCCTCGGGATAGATACACAGTTTGTGGTGTGGTGCTCGTTTATATAAACTATTTGGGATGTGAGATCAGTTTGATTTCATATCTTAAAATTTTCAAACTTAAAATTATTTTAAAAAATCAAACGCTATTTTCCAAATTATATATATATATATATTCCTCTAAAAGAGCCCTAAGCTCCTTGCATGTTAAGAGTGAAGGTAATTACAAAAGTTTTAGAGGGGGGTGAGGCCCAACAAGACCCAAAGGAAAAGAAAGGAAAATGGGAAAAAAGTTAAGCTCTTCTAACAAAAGGAAGAGCCAAAATGTCCCCTCTCAACAAAGTAGATAAATGGGCCTCGGGGAAGCACTAAACTTAACTCCGTGGTTGAATGATGCGATTACGGCAAGCCAATTAGCGAGGTTGGTTTCCTTCTCTATAAATGTGTTGCCACTAGATCCGGATATTATGAGTAAGCCGAGTAATTTTCCTCTTCCAATACACAAGGTGGTGGGGTGTGGTGGCAGAACCCTCGGCATTTGTATGTTGTGTGCGGCATCGGATTCAATAACCGGGTGAGTGTACATAAGCACCTTTGCCATCTTGATTGCCCGATGAACAATGACAATTTACGCTACCGGCGAGAAGAAGCACAAATGGGGGATTGGAACCACCAAAGGCATTTACCTTGATGGTTCCTGCATACCCCACCAATGCCAGCATTATACATATAGTAACTACCATCAGTGTTGATCTTGACCCAAGGAGAAGGGGCCGGAGTCCATTGAATTAATTTCACCTTGGGTTGTTGCTTAATTGAGGAGAAAGGATTAAAAATGTGATTCTGTATAAAGCTGCAGACAATGAGTGGAGATTTGCACTGCTATCAAACCTTTCACCATGATGTTTGATTTTGTTCCTAGCCATCCAGGTGAACCAAAAAATGATAAGAGGGATATGGGAGAGTTGGAGGTCCATCCGGTCGAAGCCGGCGGGATCGAATGGAAAACCAGTGACTACGATGCCTTCTAAGATTTACTCTAGTGAGAGTATAGTCCCATACCTCCTTCACCACAGGGCATTCCATAAAAAGGTGCTGAATGGTTTCTTCTGCAGAATTGCACAGCCAACATCTAAAGGCACTTTTGAGCCCCTTCATTTTCAATATATCATCCAGTGGTAGAAATCCATGAAATAGCCTCCAAGATAAAAAGGACATGGAAGGGGTGAGTTCCTTGCACCATATCCTTTTCCCCCAGCAAACCTTAGACCAAGTATGAGTATGCTTATAGATCAAATGGCTTAGAGACCTGTGTGGTGGGTTCTTAGTAACAAGTTTATCAGGAGCAAAAGAATCCACTGGAATGTCCAGGATTTCAGGAATGGTATCTTCTGGAACAATCTTCTTCAAAGCTGCAATGTTCCAATGGTCACCTTGCCATAGGTCGGACACAATCAAGGATGAGTCATAATCGGCGGGGAAGAGAGGGGTAGGGGCGGACCCATGAAGCCGGTTATCTAGCCAAAAGCCGATCTTACCGGATCCTGACTCCCAACGAAGAAATCATTAGCTTTATTTCGACTTTTTGCAACTCCTTCCAGTGGATAGAATCAACCGACTTAGGATGAGCCGAGGTTAGGATGGGTTCTTTTGCAATACTTGTGTCTAATAAATGAGGCCCATAAAGAATTACTTTGTCTAAACCTGATCCATCGCTTGATATAGAATAACTCACCCAACTTGTTTGAAGCTCTTGAATCCTAAACCCCCAACGATTAACTCGGTTTGCATAGCGTATTCCAAATAGCCCAATGCTTTTGAGGATGTTTACCCTCCCAAAGAAATTTGTTAAAAGTAGTGACTAGCGATTCTTGGGTGCTTTTTTCATTTTTAATCATTTGCATAGTGTATAGGGGGAAAGAGGTTAAGATACTTTGAAGCAAGGTGATTCGATCCCCATTGGAGAGGAAGGTATTGGCCCAGATGAGTTAATTTGAGAAATAATCTTGTTAGTCACCTCATCATATTGAGTTTGCTTTTTTTCCTTTTAATAATTGTATCCCTAGATACTTGATTGGGACGAGAAGGGTGAGAGAAACCAAGTGAAATCCTTGATCCAAGGGAGGATATCGATCTTGCGAGTTCTTACACGTTAGGAACCGACATTTATTTTTGTTTAAATCTAAACCGACCACCTCCTTAAGATGCTCCAATATCCGCATTGTTTTCTTCATCTGCCATTTTACTTGCCATTGGAAAATATAATAACATCATCCGCATAGGCTAGATGACTCACAGTAGGGGTGGAGCAATGCTTGTAGCAGAGATAGGGGTAGGATTTATGAGCCTGATTGAGAACTCTGGAGAAGTAGTCAAATGCCAGAATGAAAATGGTAGGGGACAGGGGGTCTCCTTGCTTTATTCCTCTCCCAACAGGGAAATATCCATGGCAAGTCCCATTAATCAGGATGCTGTAATTGGTATTGGAGATCCATCTATGGATCAGAGTGCAGAACTGTGAATTGAAGCCTCTTCCCTTCAAAATAAGATCAATGAATTGCCAGCTGATAGTGTCATATGCTTTCTTCAAATCAAGCTTGAGCGGCGAGGTTCTGACCTCTGATTGGCTTGTCTATGTCCAGCAATAACTCTTGAGCTAGGAGAATGTTATCAGTGATGTTTCTGCCCTTGACAAAAGCCGACTGATTAGGAGAAATGAGAGTTGGAAGGTGAGATTGAAGTCTATTAACCAAGATCTTGCTAATAATCTTAGAGAGTGTGTTAGTTAGACTTATAGGCCTAAAATCATTCCAACGAGTTTTCTCGCTTGTCTTTGGGGATCGAACTATGGTAGTAGAGGAGAAATAAGGGGGAGATTGGTACCGCAGAAGAAAGCCCGAATAGCTGCAATTACATCCTTCTTAATAAGCTCCCAAGCCTTCTTATAAAAATTGGAGGTATACCCATCAGGTCCAGCTGCCTTGTTTCCATTAATTGAATTAAGGGCAGCCACAATTTCTTGTTCCTCAGGCAAACTGGTAAGCTGCAAATGTTGGGTATATAGTCTGTCTTCATCAAAAAGCTCAGTTTGGATAGGGGAGGGAGAACCTGTCTGCAGAGCAAAAGATTCGGAAGTGCTCGACAGCACTCTCGAAGAATGAGAGCGAGGTTGGGTGATCCATTGATCCTGTTGGTCCTTAATAGAGACAATAGCATTCGGTTGTCTTCTATATTCGATCATAAGCATGGAAGTACTTAGAGTTTCGTCACCATGAACAAATCTATTTAGAGCAGCCTTTTGTTGCGAGATAGTTCTCTTCCACCTTAATGGCTTGGATTAATTTAACTTGTGCATCAATAATGTCATCCTCATTCTCCACACCATTAGCATTCGGTTGTTCCAATGCCTTCAAATTGAGTTCAGCTTGTGTAACTCGGTGGAAAACATTACCAAAGCTGTTTCTGTTCCATTTCTTCAAGTGGAAGCTAAGATTTTTTTGTAACTTCCAAAGCCTGATAAGGGGGTTATCACCAGGGAGATAAGGGATGGTCCATCCAGCTTTCACCACAGACAGAAATTCATGATGATCAGCCCAACTATTCAGAAATCTAAAGCAATGCTGCCTTCCCATACTCCCCAAAGAAACTTTAATAAGCAGTGGGGAGTGATCAGAAGTAATTCTAGGTAGGTGATGAACTTGGGTGATGGGAAGTGACTCCATCCACTGCGATTCACCAAAACTCTATCTAATCTTTCCAGCAGCTTACCACTTTTCCAGGTGAATGGGGATCCACTAAAACCCAGGTCAAAAAGTCCTGCATATTGGATGTTATTGGAGAACTGCATCATAGCATTGATGCTTGGGGTTTTGCCACCCAATTTTTCACTAGGTTCCCTTATGCTGTTGAAATCTCCACCCACAATCCAGTTCCTAATAGCAGTACTAGCAATATTATGTAAATCAGTCCACAACATGTTCTTGGCCTCTAAGGAGCTCCCAACATAGATGAAAGTAGCCAAGCAGTAAAAATGATCTAGAGAAATGTCCATATGTAGAAATTGAGGGTTATCAATAAAGATATTGCAATGTAGTTCTTTTCTACTGAAAATCCAGATTTTATTGTTGCTATTGCTGAAACAATTGTAACCAGGGAATTCTTTTGAGAAGGCAGTGATGTTTTTTCTCACCAATGGCTCAAGGAGAGCAATGATCCAGAATTTGTGAGTCCTGTTCAGTTGATGGATTCTGTTAAGGGAACCATGATTAGAAATCCCCCTAACATTCCAGCATAAAATGTTAATCATGGTACAAAGCTTTCCCGCACTCGGTCGGCCTAGGGAGGGAAGACTTTGGAGATGTTGAGGGGTGCCAAGAATGTTATCTTGAGATAAATTTTTGAGTTCGTTAATTCCTTTTTCCTTCTCCTTTGTTTCGAATTTTCCAATCTTCTTCGACTTTGTGAGACATCTTCTGCAAATTCTCCTGTAGATCTCCATTTGGGGATCCGGAAGATATAAAGGTGCTACTGCATCGTAGTCGTCATCCTCATCACATTCGGCTTCTGTGGGGCATTGTTAATTCTCTTCACAATTTCAGTTGATTTAGAACCCTAGTGAGTCTGCTTCTCTTCCCAGTTGTTCAATAACTTGGTCATCTCTTACGGGAAATAGATTTTTATCTCTAGCACTTAACACTGGATCATCATCTAATGAAAAGGCACCTTTGAACTGGTCATCAGCCAACACAGCAGCATCAAACTTGTTGATTAATTGGGGGTCAATTTGGGCATGAGGTGAGGTCAGAGAAAGAGGATGTGGGATGGGGGGGAAGGGGGGGGGTTTATGTGAGTGGACTCTGCAGGAAAATTTGGAGATTTAAAGGGGGGTGGTTTGGCACCTCTTTTGGCTGGTGGATGGAGCCTGTAACACCTGCTTAATGTATGACCAAACATCCTGCAGTGGGTACAGTAATAGGGGGTTTGTTCCATGATAACTTCTTGCCAAAAGGCTTCATTTTCAGATCCAATTCTAATTCTTGATATAAGGGGAAGGGTAACATCCCTTTCCACTTGTACTCTAGCAGCAGCAGGTCTTGCTTTGGATTTGGTAGGCCCATCAGTTCTGAGAGGAGTCCCCAAGGCTTTGGCTATGTTGAATAAAGCATTCTGATTATAAAACCTGATAGGGAGTTCAGGAAGTTTAAACCATATTGGAGCAATGGGAGGTTCCTTCTTAGGATCAAAGTCTGGGGTCCATTTCAGAATCTTCATGTCAGCTCCAGCAATAGAGATAGATTGTTTGGCAAAGAGCCTTGCATAATCCTCTTCAGTGGATAATTGGATCAGGAGGTGCCTACCATCAAGCAGGCCAAGTTGCCACTTACCAATAAACTGAATATAAGTAAAGAACTGTCTGACCAGGTCCATCTTAGGATGTCCCAGAGCAAATTTCCCTATTAAAGTAAATTTAACTTCCTCACTGAGTTAAGCTAGCTCCTGGTCAGAGAAGTAAACAACTGGCTCACCCTCCAGGGAACCGGTGGGATGAACAAAAGGACAATGAGACTCGCCAGCGACTGCATCATGCAGGGATTGAGGGAAAATAAGGGAATCTGAGGTGGGAGCATCAGCAGTAGAGTTTCCAACAACCCCAGCATAAGTGGCCTTAGCCCACTGTAAATTAGTATCCATGTCAATGGGGTAGGCCATCATGCCCCCCGGAAAAAGTGGGATAGACAAATCGAAGCTAACCCGTAAAGAAGACCCACCAAAAAATGCTCAGTAGTGTAAACCAATGTTCCCAAACCAGCAAGGAAAGGGAACCGCCAAGCCAAGAGAATAACAGAACTAAATGTAACTCCCACCTCAAATTCAATGGAACAGTAAATTCAAAAACAGGAGAGCCCGGGAAGAAGGAAAAGAAGCCACCCGACCGGTTCCAGCGAGGACACCTTACCACCTCCACCGGGTAAGTAAGCCTACCTTTCCTAAGCGGTTGCAGGCGTCGCCGGGGGTCATCCCCGACCCCGAGAACCCTATATATATATATATATATATATATATATATATATATATATATATATATATATATATATATATTACTTAAATTAAATTTAAAATCTAAAAACAACGCCGACAATATTCATGATAACAACGCCTTTTCTATCTTAGCTTCACAAGTAGCTGCAATATCTATGAAATTAGATAATTTTTCTATCAATATATCACATAACAACTCTGCTAATAATGAAGATTCTCAAACTATTGAAACTTTACAAGCTATTGCTACTAAAAATAACCCTTATTCCAATTATTATAATCCTGGATGGAAAAATCACCCTAATTTTAACTGGAATAATGCACAACAACAATGGGGTAATAATCAATCCCATCCAACTGGAAATTGGAATAATCAAGTAAATTCAAACTATAAACCACCTGGACTTAATAATCAACAGAAAAAGTTATTTATAGAAGAATTAATTTTACAAATGAGTAATAAATTAAAAAATCAAAACACTGATATTCGTAATATTGAGAATCAAATGGGAAAATCGCTAATTTAATTAATCACAAACCTCCAGGAACACTTCCTAATAATGTTGAAATCAATCCAAAAGATAATAGAAAAGGACATGAACATGTTAAAGCTGTGCAACTTAGAAGTAGAAAGGAATTATAAGAAAGAATGCAGAATGAAATTGAAAATGAGATTAAGGTTGAAGAGATTGAAAAACCTAAAGAAACTCCTTCTCCTAGTCAAGATCAGACTGTTATTCCTATTAATGTGGAAGTTGAAAAACCACCACCTCCTTTTCCTCAAAGACTAAAACAGCAGAAGCTTGATCATCAATTTTCTAAGTTCTTTGAAATTTTTAAGAAACTTACCATTAACATACCTTTTGCTGAAGCTTTGGAATAGATGCCAACTTATGCAAAATTTATGAAGGATACTTTAAGTAAGAAACAAAAATTTGAAGCTTTTGAAACTTTTGCATTAAGTGAAGAATGTAGTGCAATAATTCAAAATAATTACCTTAGAAACTTAAAGATCCTGGAAGTTTTACTATACCTTGTGCTATTGGAGAAAAAATTTGTCGAAAAGCTTTATGTGATTTAGGAGCAAGTATTAATCTCATGCCATTTTCTATTTTTTGAAGGTTGAATTTAGGAGAGATTACTCCCACCACTGTAACCCTTCAGTTAGCTGATAGATCTATCATCTACCCTAAAGGAGTTATAGAGGATGTTCTTGTTAAAGTGGATAAATTAATTTTCCCTGTGGATTTCATTGTACTTGATATCGAAGAAGATAAAGATGTACCAATTATTTTAGGGAGACCTTTTCTAGCTATTGGATGAGCTATGATTGATGTACAAAAAAGAGAATTAACCATGAGAGTTAATGATCAAGAGATTAAATTCAATGTTCTTAAATCAATGAAATACTCAGATAAAGAAAAATGCTATCGAATGGATATTATTGATTTTATAATTGAAAAACATTATCAAGAAAGATGTAAAGTCATTTCTTAAGAAATATTTAAATTATTAACTGAATAAAATGAAAAACTAAAAGAAGAAGAATTATCTAAAGAAACTCATTATATTAAAGATAACTGGGAAATTTTTTGACATAACACAAAATGATATACTTTTACCCTCAATTAAAAAAGCCCCTGAACTGGAATTAAAAATATTACCTGCACATTTAAAGTATGCTTTTCTTGGAAATTCATTAACTTTACTTGTTATTATTTCTTCTAAACTAAGTTTAGAACAATAAGAAAAAATAATAGGAGTGTTAAAGAATTATAAGAAAGGTTTTGGTCGGACTATTGCTGATATAAGAGGAATAAGCCCTTCCATCTGTATGCATAGAATTTTAATGGAAGAAGATTTTAAACCTTCTATTAAACCTCAAAGAAGATTAAATCCTATCATGAAAGAGGTTGTTAAAAAAGAAATTTTAAAATGGTTAGATGCTGGAATTATTTATCCTATTTCGGATTGTCAATGGGTAAGTCCTATTCATTGTGTTCCAAAGAAAGGAGGAGTAACTGTCATTGTCAACGATAAAAATGAACTAATTCCTACAAGACATGTTACTGGGTGGCGAATTTGCATTGATTATTTGAAATTAAATGATGCCACTAGAAAGGATCATTTTCCTTTACCTTTCTTGGATCAAATGCTTGATAAATTAGCTGGACACTCATATTTCTATTTTTTAAACGGATAGTCTAGTTATCATCAATGACTTGTCGCTCCTGAGGACCAAGAGAAAACAACATTTACAAGTCCTTATGGAACATTTGCGTTTAGAAGAATGCCTTTCAGTTTATGTAATGCACCTGCAACTTTTCAAAGATGTATGATGTCAATTTTTTGTGATTTGATTGACAAAGGAATTAAAATATTTATGGATGATTTTTCAGTCTTTAGAACTTCTTTTGAATCTTGTTTGGAAAATATTTCCAAAGTTCTGAAAAGATGTGAAGAAACAAATTTAGTTATGAACTGGGAAAAATGTCAATTTATGGTCACAGAAGGCATTGTACTTGGTCACAAAATTTCACAAAAAGGGATGGAAGTTGATCAAGCAAAAGTGAAAATTATTGCTGAACTGCAACCACCTACTACTGTTACTGATGTGAGAAGTTTTCTGGGACATGCTGGATTTTATAGAAAATATATAAAGGATTTTTCTAAAATTGCTAAACCTCTTTGTCATTTATTGGAAAAAGAAGCTAAATTTGAATTTAATGAAGACTATATTAATGTTTTTAATATTTTAAAAGAAAAATTAATAACTGCACCTATAATTATTGCACCGAATTGGAATAAACCCTTTGAATTAATGTGTGATGCAAGTGATTTTGCAATTGGAACTGTATTGGGACAAAGATATGAGAAAATTTTCAAAGTTATATATTATGCTAGTAAAGCTCTTACTGAAACTTAAAGAAATTACACTACTACTGAGAAAAAGCTTTTAGCTATATTCTATGCCTTTGATAAATTTAGACCTTATCTTCTTGGTACCAAATGCATAGTTCATACTGATCATTCCGCTATTAAATATTTAATGTCAAAAAAAGAGGGGTTTTACTTTTATAAGAATTTTATTTTCAAATACTCGATGGAAAAGGAACTGATAACCAAATTGCTGATCATTTATCTAGAATTAAGAATGATGTTATTATTGAAGAAAACATAAATGAGAAATTTCCTAATGAACATTTATATGTTATTCAAGGATGCCAAACACCTTGGTATGCAGACATAGTAAACTATTTAGTTAACAATATTCTATCTTATGGATTGAATAAAAAATATATTATGAAATTTAAAAATTATGCTAAATCTTATATTTGGGAAGATCCTCATTTATTTAAATTAGGAAGAGATTTTTTAATTCGATGATGTGTACCTTATGAAGAAACTTTTGCTATTATTCAAAAATGTCATGATTCCGATTTTGGAGGACGCTTTGGAGTAGATAAAACTGCATTTAAAATTTTAAATTCAGGATTTTATTGGCCTACCTTATTTAAAGATGTGAGACATTATGTGAAAACATGTGATCGATAGTCAAAGGATGGGAAATATATCTAGAAAAGATGAAATGCCTTTAAACTATATATTGGAAGTTGAAATTTTTGATATATGGAGTTTAGACTTTATGAGACCATTTGTACCATCATCTGGAAAGATTTATATTTTATTAGCAGTTGATTATGTTTCAAAGTGGATTGAAGCTGTAGCTTTACCTTATTATGATTCCAAAAGTGTTTCAAAATTTTTAAAGAAAATGATTTTTTCAAGATTTGGAATGCCTAAGGTAATTATCACAGATGAAGGAAGTCATTTTAGAAATATAAGAATTCAATCATTACTGGAAAAATTTGGAATCAAACATAGAATTGAAACTGTATATCGCCTTCAAAAAAGTGGAATGGCTGAAGTATCAAACAGAGAAATTAAAAGAATTTTAGAGAAGACTGTTAATCCTAAAAGAACTGATTGGTTTGATAGACTTGATTCTGCATTATGGGCTTATAGAACAGCTTATAAGGCACCAATCGGAATGTCACCTTATCGGTTAATTTATGGTAAACATTGTCACTTACCTGTAACATAAAGCTTATTGGGCGATAAAGGAGTTTAATTTTGATATGAATACTGCAGGAGAAAATTAATTATTACAATTAAATGAGATGGATGAAAAAAGAAATGAATCATATGAAAATGCAAAAATTTATAAAGAGAAAATGAAGATATTACAAGATAAAAAGATTTCAGGAAAAATATTCAAGCCTGGACAAAAAGTATTATTATTTAATACTCATTTAAGACTTTTTCCTGAAAAATTAAGATCTAAATGGATAGGACCTTATATAATTGAGAAAGTATACCATTATGGAGCTGTGGATATTAAAGACCCCAAAATAGGAAAAATATTTAAAGTTAACAGATTAAGACTTAAGCCTTATTTGGGAGATATTAAAATGATTTATAAAGAGGCTTACGAGTTAAGTCAACCTGATTGAAGACTTATTTAGGTCGAGCTGACAATGTTAAACCAAGCGCTTTGTGGGAGGCAACCCATACTTTGTTTTTGTGTGTTTTTACATTTTCAATGTATGGTTATGCCTCGGTCTTGACTAATTTTATATAACTTTAGAAAATTGGATGCTAACAAGTCTTCATTGACTTAAGCTAAAAACTATCTAGAAGTATATAAGTTTGGACGTTGGATCACTCCATTTCATATGTGAGTAAAAAGGAGATCAAGTTAACCTTCATAATGATTGTTTATAATTTGTGTTACTAAGTCTATATTGATCTTACCATTCTAATTTACCTATTTTGGAGAACGAAACTTTGAAATTTGACGATAGGCGAAATGTTGTCGAACATGGTTTCGGCGCCTAGGCGCCAGAATTCGGCGCCTAAGCTCCAGAATAAACTGTGTATCGATGGGTCCGGCGCCTAGGCGCCTAAGCGCCACAGTTACTGGTTCGTGTAAAAACAAAAAATTTTCAGTTTTTCACACAATTTTCTTGTTTAAATCACCCCATCTTCGTCCCCAATCCCTAAGCAACCAAAATTACGACCTAGACACTTCATTCTTGAGAGATTAGAGAGGATTTTTGAAGAAATGGAGAGAAGAAATCCTGGAGAAGAGGTTAGAGAAAATGGTTCAAAGGATGCTCAACCCTACTTCAATGGTCTTATCACTGTAAGTTTGGAGAAAATTTCAAGTCGTCTAGATAAGTTTGAAGTAGAATTCAAAAGTATTGGAGATCGCCTCCATGACATGTATCATCAAATTGAACATCTGGAATGGCAGGCGAAGCTTCAATTTGATCATTTAGCGGCTTATCAAGATGCTCAAGTGGAGATGTATGCGAAGAACAAATGGATCGACGATAAAATGGCTACGAATTTTCTGAGAGCGTTAGTATTCTTCCCAAGTAGGCCGAGTAATCTTCATTATGAAGAGAATGTAAATTTCTACTTCAAAGATTAGATAGTTATTATGGTGTGATCTAGACTTTTATTAATGTGTCGTTGTATCAATTTAGTAAATTGATTGCATTGTTGGAGTGTTTGATTTATTGTTCAATGTGTGTTGAATTTGCTTTGAAATTGTGTAGTTTGATTGTTTGCTAGGACTTGAATCATATTACTATACTTATCTGTATTGTATTGAGCCAAAATTGAAGATTATGAATGGAATTAGAAGAGTTTGATTTAAACCTAGTCTTTAATTGGTGGATTTAATATTTAATTTTTAAAAATTTTTGAAAAATATTTTGGAAGTTGGAAACTGAAGCACTACTCTAATATGAGTAATTGGAAGTTGAATTTATGAGTTTTGGTGGAAAATAAAATTTTTAAAGTGATTTTTGTGAAAGGCGAGTCTGGCGCCTAGGCGCCGGTTCAGCCTGCTTACAGAAAATTAGCACTTAAACCCCATTAGCCATGGTTGACGCCTAAGCTTCATCTCCTTCCTCATTTTCGCAAAAAAACCACCCTCGAGATCCATTATGAGGTTAAAACATCAAGTTTTTGAGCCCGAAACTACTTGATTTCTTCATCTCGAGGCCAAATCTACCTTCTAATCCATTTATTTTTTATTCTTACCATAGTTTTTCCTATTTTATGCTAAAAACTAAAATTTTGAGAAAAATTTTGATTTTTAGAGTTTCTCCATGGATTCTTAAACTCATTTTAAGTTTCTCAAGCTTAAAAAGAGTTTAAATCTTTGATTCCTTAATTTATTTGTATTTTCTTTCACGTTTAGATGGCACCAAAATCTAAGCGAGGAAAGGCATGAAAAAATTTCGACAGCAGCAAGTTTTCAGCTGCGGCAGCGCATTTTCATTACACAAATTTATGATGTTAAGAAAATTTATCTCAAAACGTAGTTTTTACAATCCTGGTGAAATGATCGAGAAAACGATCGTTACACACAACTGGCAACAATTCTGTCATTTCACTGTTGTTGTCGTTATTCCTATTGTACGAGAGTTTTAGGCTAACTTTTTAGATGCGGAAGACTACGAAGTCTTCGTTAGAGGTGTCGGAATAGGATTTACTCCGGAACGGATCAATATCTTCTACGGCCTGCCACCTACCATCGAGTGATACTATTCTGGTTTATCTCCATCTGAGGGAGACCTTGAGATGATTATTGCATATCTGACTAATGGCACTGGAACTTGGAAAATCCGGAATAACAAACGGGTAAACTTCAAATCTTCTAAGCTAAATGGTATTTCAAAGGCATGGCATTATTTTATTTATACTAGACTTCTACCTTCCAACCACCGGAGCAAAGTTACCAGAGATCGAGCTATCCTGAACTACTGCATTCAGGAGAAGAAGCCAATAGATGTTGGCAGTATTATTTATGAGTCAGTGGAATCAATTTCTAGATCCAGTACTTCTGTGGGATTAGGATTCCCATCCTTGATTCATTCTTTATGCATGAGCAATGGAGTTTCTGCTGATATATCAGAGGATAAGTTGAAGACTACGAAGCCAATTGGGCAGGAGAGTGTGAGCATTTATGATCGTCTTCGAGGGAAGAGATTTGCTGGTCCTTCTACTTCTGTACCTACTCCAAGTAGAGCTTCTACTTCTAGACCTTCTACTTCTACTGCTGAGCCACCATCTAGTTTTTGGGAATCGATGCATGATCAATTTCTGGAGCAGCAGAATGATTTATTTCTAACTCAGCTCGCAGTAGATACTATAGATAAGAAGATTGATCATCTATCTGATTATACCCAAAGGAAAAGTGATTATGATGCTGAGTATTCAGAGTCTTTAGTGAGATTCTTGAAGGGTGAGCATGATATTCAGTTTCCTACCTATCCTAGATTTACACCCTATGTTGATCCAAAGGATGTGGAGTTTTCTTTTGGTGATGACAATGACGAAGCTACAGATAATGATTAGTAGCATGATTTACCTCTGCGATGTGCTGATTCTGTTGTTAGTTTATTTCTTATTTGCTAGTACTGTTGGTTGTTTGTTGTTTGTTGTTTGTTAGTGTAGATTTGTTTATGAAACTTGGTGTGGATTGCTTGATGTTGAGACTATTTTAGATATTTAGTGCATTGTGTTGAAGACTGAAATTTGGATGAATTAATGTTTATTTTTGTTTCAGCCTACTGTTTAGTATTCTTAATAGTTAGTAATGTTGTTTTGTTTCTGTTACTTTGAGTAGTATAGTCAATTAATTCAGCTATTGATATATATATGAGCTTGCTTACTTTTATATAAGCTTCGTTATTTCAGTAATATTCATAAAAATCATGTGTAGAAGTAAATTTTTCTTTTTTAGACTGTTTTTATATACTTATAAATATTCCTTTTTAAATTATACCTTTCTCTCTCTCATACTTTAAATTTTTTTTCGTGATATACCAAAGCTTAAGTTTAGGGGAAGGGAAAGTACATTAAAATCTAAATTTTATTTGTCCTTAATGAACTAATATTTTCTAAAAAAAATATATTAACATAACATAGGAATGAAGAATCTATTTAAGATCATTTAAATTTTTGAAATTATAAATAATTTAGCAGAATTAACCAAAATTTTAATAACTTTGATTGATTTTAAGAATAGAATTATTGAACTTAAAGAAGAGTAAGATGAAAAAAATTTTCTATTCATAGTAGAAATAATTGAATTTTAGAATTATTAAGAAAACAAAAATTATAACTTGAAAAAGAAAAGATTGAAATTCTTTTTGAAATCTATTCATGTTATAGTAATTAAGTGAAAATTTATAAGTTTGAAAATATAAGTTAAGGATAGCGAAGTTCAAAACCATTAATAGGCTATCCAGATATAGTAATCCTCTCTATAAAAAAAAAAGAGAGAGAGGAGAAGCTTGAGGAGATGCCTAATCAAAAATTGGCTTCACTTGAATTAGCTTATAAGAAAAAAACTAATTACATATTTTATTTAATTTTTATGCATGAATCTTTATTAGAAAAGATTTTCATGAAGATCTTTTTCTTGTAAATAATTTATGTGATCTTAATATAATAAACTACAATTATTTTTGAAGTGAATGAAATTTTTTTTAGAACTCTTATGATTTGGTAGTTAAATATCTTTAAATTCTTAAAATTAAACTTAGTAAAATTCAGTTAATGATTTAATAAAGCCTTTATAAAATCAAAAATTATAAGAAATCTTAAATATTTACCTTTTATTCCAATCGTTATACATTTTATATAGTGAAAAGGGTTACTTGGGGAGAAGTCACATTTAAGTTTGGGGGATTTTGATCCATGAAAAAAATACCTATTTTTATGCCTTGATTTTTATCAAATTCTTAAGGATATTATGCTTTAATGAAAGGTATTTTTGTGTTTTAGATGTAGGTGATGCAAAAATGTTCAAGAAAGAAAAAAAGATGAAAAAGGAGCAAAAAGGAGCAAAAATGGAGCTAAAATGCTAAATTGTCAAAATAATTGGCCTGGTGCATAGGCGCCAGAATCCGGCGCATAAGCGCCAGTTCGATACAGAATTCTGTAAGATTTTTGACAAGGTTTAGACGGTTATTTTGACAGTGTGAGTGGTTATTGGACCATCTAGAAGATTGACAGTTATTCCTGGATAATAGGACATGTGATAGATTGTATTTGGACGCTTGGAAACGGTTAGGATCACGAAGAGGTGTGATCCAAAGTGAAGAGGTGCGAAGAACTGGACGTGGAGCCCGGCGCCTAGGCGCCAGATTCCGGTGCCTAGGCACCAGACACACCTTCTAGAAGATTCATTGAACCTGGACACATTTTGAAGAGGTGCTTCAAGGCAACCCTTGAAGCCTATAAATAGAAGGCTACTCCTTCAGAGAAAAACTCCCAACTTAGCCCAACTTAGCCCCACGTCCCACTTAGCCTAAAATTAGAGTGAGATCCTACAGTTCCATTTAGAGAGATTAGAGAAATATTTTAAGGGCCATATTTATAGTTTCTTAGTGAGTTTATTTAGAGTTTGTATTGAGAGTATATGAAGAGTCATTGCTTTTGAGGTCTATTTACTTTGGAGTTAGAAGGATTCAGAGGTTCAGTTGGAGAAACACTTGAGATAAGTATTTGTATTTTGATTCAAAGTTTTATTTATATGTTTTGTTGTTTAAATTTAATGTGTTATGAGTAGTTACTTTACTTTCTCCTTTCAATTATTAAAAGATAAATAAGATAATATAACATTTGTTGGAGAATTAAAAACTATATATATTTTCTAAACATTGTGATGATATTAATACAGGATCTTAATTTACTATTTAAATTGGTCATTTAAATTGTTAAACTTTGTTGAAGAGTTTTGAGACCTAGAAGGAGATGAATTCTTAACTAGTAGATATCACATGAATCCTTGGGTAGTCGAAGGCCTTGCGCGGGTTATTCAAGGTGAAGTGCAAATATAGGAAGATAATATCTATTGGGCATAGAATTGATAAGTTTTTAGAGTGACAGGCTAAATTCTTGTAATTTGGCTTATAAAGAAGGAAAGGGTCACTAGTAGGGCCGACCATAGCCACCCTTGGACATCTAGTAGTGTGAGCCTTGATTAACCCATTCTACTAACAATACATCCAGACCTGATCTATAGATTAGCCAATGTTCTTTATACTATCGAGCCAAGGTAAAGAATAGGAATGCTTCTATTTGGCACAATAACAACAAATTATATTCTCCATAAATATTACACTATCTTAAAAAATCTTGGATTAATTGAAAGAAAGAAAGTTGTTTGCTTATTTTATTTTCATCAATCATTACTTTATTACTGCTTTATTTCTGAATCTAGTAAATTAAATATTAACTTTTTAACTTTAAAAATAATACATAAAAATAAAATCAAAATATTTAAAAGATAAATTTATAATCCTCCTCGTGGGATCGATATTGGTGTCTTAATTCAAAGCCTTATATTACTTGATACGATACATATACTTGCGTAGTACCCCTAGTGTGTAAAATATATTCCATAAAATTATATTTATATACACTAGCCGTTATTATTATTTAAGTCAAAGTATTGACTATAACATATTTTTTGATAGCATATATTACTGCATTGTTTGGTGATTGCAAACCAAGTTTTTTTGGTGCATTACTGTGGATCGAGGGTCAAGTTTTTGGCGCCGTTGCCTGGGAGGCAAAGATTTTAGATTTTAAATATTTTATATTATTTATTTCTTCTATTGTCTAAAATATAAAATAAAATTTAAAAAAAACAACAAAAACAAAAATAAAAAAAAATATATAATTTTATTACTTTTTTTGCGTAGTTCTGGATCTGAAGGATTATTACCTTTAGATTCTGAATTAGATAGAACTATTTGAAGAATTTAAAAAGTAAAACAAATTCAACAATATTAAGAGATGAATAATTTACATAATAATTTACAAAATCCAATTGAAATTAATGAACAAATGTTTACAAACCATTAAGGGATTATGCTAACCCTACAGTTGATGAACTTCATAGTAGTATTCAAATACCTACTGTAGATGCTAATTCTTTTGAGCTTAAACCATCTATTATTCAAATGGTTCAAAATAATCAATTTGGGGGAACACCAAATGAGGATCCAAATTTAAGACTTGCTAGTTTTTTAGAACTTTGGGCTACCTTTAAATATAACAATGTTTCTGATGATGCTATTAGACTTGGACTCTTTCCTTTTTCTTTAAGAGATAAAGAAAAGATGTGGTTGAACTCATTAGCAACAGGTTCTATTAAGACATGGGCTGAAATGGCACAAAAATTCCTTGCTAAATATTTTTGTCCTTCTAAAACTGCTAAATTAAGAAATGATATTACTTCATTTAGTCAATTTGATGGGGAGACAATTTATGAAACTTAGGAAAGATTTAAAGAACTATTAAGAAAATTTCCTCATCATGCTTTACCTGATTGTTTAATTATTCAAACATTTTTTAACAGACTTATTAGATCACTTAAATCAATTATTGATGCTGCTGCTGGAGGATCTTTAATGGCTAAAACATTTGAAGGAGTTTATGCTTTAATTGAAGAAATGGCTAACAATAATTTTCAATGGCCTTTTGAAAGGATTAATCCTAAAAGAATGACAAGTATTCATGATAATGAAGCCTTTTCTATTTTAGCTTCACAATTAACTGCAATATCTAAGAAATTAGATAATTTTGCTATCAATATATCACATAACAACTCTGCTAATAATGAAGATTCTCAAACTATTGAAACTTTACAAGCTATTGCTAGTAAAAATAACCCTTATTCCAATTATTATAATCCTGGATGGAAAAATCACCCTAATTTTAACTGGAATAATGCACAACAATAATGGGGTAATAATCAATCCCATCCAAGTGGAAATTGGAACAATCAAGTAAATTCAAACTCTAAACCACCTGGATTTAATAATCATTAGAAAAAGTTATTTATAGAAGAATTAATTTTACAAATGAGTAATCAATTTCAAAATCAAAACATTGATATTCGTAATATTGAGAATCAAATGGGAAAAATCGCTAATTTAATTAATCACAGACCTCAAGGAAACACTTCCTAGTAATGTTGAAATCAATCCAAAAGAAACTGGAAAAGAACATGAACATGTTAAAGCTGTGCAACTTAGAAGTGGAAATGAATTAAAAGAAAGAATGCAGAATAAAATTGAAATTGAGATTAAGGTTGAAGAGATTGAAAAACCTAAAGAAACTCCTTCTCCCAGTTATGATTAGACTGTTATTCCTATTAATGTGGAAGTTAATATATGCTAGCAAAGTATTGACCATAACATATTTTCGATAACATATATTACTGCATTGTTTGGTGATTGCAAACCAAGTTTTTTGGGTGCATTGCTGCGGATCGAGGGTCACTTATCCTAAAAGAGTGGTGGAAAATGTGTTAGTGAAAGTGTATAAATTTATCTTTCATGTGGATTTTATTGTATTAGATATGGAGGAAGATAAAGAAATTCAATTATTTTAGGAAGACCATTCCTTTTTGCTAGAAGAGCTATGATTGATGTTTAAAAAGGAGAATTAACTATGAGGGTTAATGATCAAGAGGTGACCTTTAATATTTTGAAATCTATGAAATATCCCTCAATAGAAAAAAATGATGAATGCTTTCAAATAGAAATCTATGATTATTTAAGAGATGATCTTTTTAAAGAAGTGTTAGAAGAGAAAATAGAATATGAAAATGTGGAGTGTGAGGATGAAAGTGAAATAGAAAATGATTTTGATGATATGGAGAATGAAGAGTTAGAATATGTTCAGGAAAGATTTGAAATTTTGGATACTATGGAACGTGATGAAAAAAGTTTAATTTCATCTATTATAAAACCTCCTTAACTTGAGATGAAAATTCTTGCTAATTATTTGAAATATATGTTTTTAGAAGAATCCTCTACCTTACCAGTCATTGTATCTTTAGATTTTAATGAATATCAAGAACATAAATTATTTAAGACTTTAAAAGATAAAAAAAAGGCTTTTAGTTCGACCTTAGCAGGTATTAAAGGAATCAGTCCTTCGATCTGTATGCACAAAATTTTGTTGGATACATAAATCTAGAGCTGATCCACAAAGGAGACTAAATCCAATGATGAAAGAAGTAGTTAAGAAGAAAATTTTAAAATGGCTTGATGTTGGAATTATTTTCCCAATTTTAGCTTGGGTATGTCCAATTCATTGTCTTCCTAAGAAGGGAGGAGTGACTGTTGATGTGAATGAACGGAATGAAGCTGTACCAATAAGACAAATTAATGGTTGGTGAACTTGTATTGACTATAGAAATTTAAATGTCGCCACTAGGAAAGATCATTTTCCTCTTCCTTTTCTGGATCAAATGTTGGATAGACTTGCCAACACAAACATTATTGCTTTTGGGATGGATATACTGGTTTTCATCAAATACTTATTGCTCCCGAGGATTAAGAGAAGACTACATTTACTAGCCCTTACGGAACTTTTGCTTTTCGAAGAATGCCCTTTGGATTATGTAATGCACATGCAACGTTTCAAAGATGCATGATATCTAAATTTAGTAATCTGATTGTAATGCAATAGAAGTATTCATGGATGATTTTTTTTATATTCAAAACTTCATTTGACATATGTCTGAATAATTTAGAAAATTTAGTTCTGAATTGGGAAAAATGTTAATTTATGGTTGCAGGAGGAATTGTGTTGGGGCATAAAATTTCTAAACTTGGTATGGAGGTAGACCCTGCAATAATTCAGGTTATTGAGAAATTACCACCTCCTACTACTGTGAGAGGGGTAAGAAGTTTCTTAGGAAATGCTAGATTTTACAGGTGTTATATTAAAGATTTTTTGAAAATTCTAAACCTTTGTGCCAACTTTTAGAAAAAGATAAGAGATTTGATTTTAATGAAGAATGTTTGAATGTCTTTAAAAAATTAAAAGAAAAATTAATCGCTGCCCCTATAATTGTTTCATCTTATTGGAAAAGACCATTTGAACTTATGTGTGACGCCAGTGATTATGTGATTGGAGTTGCTTTAGGGCAAATGTATGATAAAATGTTTAAGGTTATTTACTATGCAAGGAAAACTCTTAATGAAGCTCAGATTAATTATACCACTACTGAAAGAGAATTATTAGCTATAGTGTATGCCTTTGAAAAGTTTAGACCGTATTTGATTGGAACTAAATGCATAGTGCATACTGATCATTCAGCTATCAAATATTTAATGCAAAATAAGGATGCCAAACTAAGACTGATCATATGGATACTTCTAATGCAAGAATTTGACTTTGTGATAGTTGATAGGAAAGGATCTGATAACCAAATTGCTGACTATCTGTCAAGCCTGGAGTATTATAAATTATCTGAATTTGTGAAGGAAATTAAAGAAACTTTCCCTGATGAGCAACTTTATACCATTATGGAAAAAAATTTGCCTTGGTATGTTAAAATTGTGAATTATATTCTAAGTGATATTATACCACCTGATTTAACAAGGAAACAATAAAACAAATTTAGATATGGTGATAAATTTTATTTTCGGGATGAGCCCTACATACGTAAATAGTGTTAAGGATCTTATTATTAGAAGATGTGTGTCGTATGAAGAAACTGAACCAATTATTCAGAGATGCCTTAATTCTGAATTTGGAGAACATTTTGGTGTTGATAAAACTAATTA
Organism: Papilionanthe hookeriana x Papilionanthe teres; assembly: GCA_022702705.1. Taxonomy (NCBI): domain Eukaryota; kingdom Viridiplantae; phylum Streptophyta; class Magnoliopsida; order Asparagales; family Orchidaceae; genus Papilionanthe; species Papilionanthe hookeriana x Papilionanthe teres. The sequence goes on along the minus strand of CM040425.1, from coordinate 128,588,147 downwards.
TAAGATTTTGCAATCTGAATTTTATTGGCCTACTCTTTTTAAGGATGTATACAAATATATAAAAACATATGATCGATGTCAAAGAGTATGTAATTTTTTAAGAAGAATGAAATGCCTTTAAATTTTACATTAGAAGTTGAAATCTTTGATGTGTGGGGATTGGATTTTATGGGACCATTTACTCCTTCACTTGGAAATACATATATATTTGTTGTTTTTGATTATGTCTCGAAATGGATTGCAGTAATTACTTTACCCAGTTGTGATGCTTGGAGTGTTTCAAAATTTGTAGTGAAAAATATTTTTACAAGATATGGAATGCCGAGAGTAATCATAACTGATGGTGGATCTCATTTTAGGAATAATCAGATTCAGAGATTGGTTGAAAAATATAATATTATTCATAGAATCTCTACTGCCTATCATCCCCAGACTAGTGGTTTAGCAGATGTGTCTAATCGTGAAATTAAAAGAATTTTAGAGAAAACTGTGGATCTTCACAAATTAAGTTGGTTTATGAGATTAAATACTACATTATGGGCATACATGACTGTTTTTAAGACCCATATCGGAATGTCTCCTTATAGACTAGTATTTGGAAATACTTGCCACTTACCTATTGAATTGGAGCATAAAGCTTATTGGGTGATAAAAGAACTAAATTTTAATTTGAACAACGCAGGTGAGAAGGGATTTATACAATTGAATGAATTGGAAGAAATCAAAAATGAGTCTTATCATAATGATAGGATTTATAAGGAAAAAATGAAATTATGGCATGATCAAAAGATATTAAGAAAGAAATTTGAACCTGGACAGAAAGTTTTGTTATACAATACTAGATTGAAATTATTTCCTGGAAAACTTAAGTCTAGGTGGATAGGACCTCTTACTGTTATAAAAGTGAATACTTTTGGAGCTGTTGATATTGACGATCCTAAAACTGGAAAGATATTCAAAGTTAATGGCATAGATTAAAACCATATTTTGAAGGGTTTCAACCAGATTTTAAAGAGGTATTAATGTTAAGTCATCCTAAATAACACAATGGTTTGTCAGGCTGACGACATTAAACCAAGTGTTTTATGTAAGGCAACCCATATTTACTTTTATTATGTTTATGTGCTTGTTTTTAGTAGTTGTGCTTGTAGAGAGTCATATTGGAGTCCTACTTACTCTTAAATATCATGAAAGAATGGAAAATATTGGATCGTATTGAAAAATTAGAATATTTCGGACCAAAATGAAGTTCATTGCAAATTTGAACATTGGCGTCGCCGGAGCTAGAATGGGCACCGTCGGCGCCCTATCCGGCACCGCAAGCACCAAAGGTATGATGATGGTTTTTTTAGTTTCAAAATGCAGTTTTTGGCTATTTTAGGTGAGATTTTCTTTTTTTTAAATCCCCAAACTTCTTCTTTAACTCCCAAACTCCAGAAAAATGAAACATTCCTTCCTAATTTGCATCCAATGGATTCCAACTGTGTAGAAACCCCAAGATTTAGAGTTTTCAATTGATGAAAGTTTGTCAGTTTCGAGGCGCAGCGTTTATTCAGCAAGGTGATGATGAAGAGGAGGATTATCAAAGAAAGAGATTTTGTAAATCGGGGTATGAATAATCCTACTACAAGAGTTAAAGAGATCATTGTGTAGAGGCATTGGGAAGTGTTATGCTACACTACTGCCGCCGTAGTCGTTCCTGTTATGAAAGATTTCTATGCAAACCTTCATGGGATTAATCAAGGCTTTGTCTATGTGTGAGGTAGGTTTGTACCATTCACTCCTTTGAAGATAAATGACTTGTTTGTGATTGAGAATGTGCCTATCTGACATAATTCAAATTTCGATGCGACGTGAGAAAAATTGAATGAATTATACCGCTATTTGATAGACGAAGTTGAAGATTGAGAGATTAGGGACAACAGATATGTATGTTTTTATTTTGCATCTTTAAACACGGTGTCAAAGTAATGGCATTACTTCATTTCTGCAAAGTTGCTTCCAACTTTAAAATTTAGTAAAGTGACGAAGGAGAGTGCTATTTTAACTTACTGTATTCAAACTAGAAGGTCGATCGATATTGGTACAATTATTGTGAAATCTGTGTTGGGATTGATTGTTCTTGGATCTAAATATGGGCTTGGACATCCTTCCACCATATTGCTCTTTGCAGCTGGTCACAAGTTCCATATGAGAGTTGGGAAAAAGTGCTTCTTCCCCGGAGGCCTATTGATCCAACAAATCTTTATGAATCTCAGGCAATAGGAGATCAAAGTGAAATGAGCCTCATTATTGATAAACCATCTCAGAGTTCACGACCTATTCAGCTTTACTTTCCTGAAAGTTCCAGAGTGATTCTGATAAAGATCAAGAAGTTGGGGAAAGAGGTAAAAAATTTTAAGAATGCTATTAATAATATCTCTGATTTATTTGATCACTTGGATTGGAGGATGGAAGAACAGTTTGATAATATTGAGAAAATTAAAGTGAATTTGATAAATCTGTTGAAGAAGATTGTTGTGATTGTTGAGGATTCATCTGATGAATTTTCGTATCATCCCTTCTACAATTTATTTATGCATTGTCAATGATAGAGATGATAGTTCGGAGACTGATGAGGAGTAGTGACTATGCTTAGTACTTAGTATTTGGTATTTATATGCCTTTGTGTGTTTAGTGTTGACTTGCCTTACTTTTTACTATGTGTATGGACTTGTAGTGCTTGGATTATATGTTGGTTCTTAGTTTGTAGCGTTAGATTAACGTAGTGTGTTTGTAACGCTGACTATCAGTGGCTGGATGAACTTATTTGGTGAATGCTTAATTGTGTATGTTTGTAGCATGGATTTTATATATTAAAGTGATGTTTTGTGTTGTTTGTGTAAGTTTGATGTTAGTTAGTTGCTTACTTGATGAAATAGTTGCTTAAAGAGACTATTGATGTGATAACAAAATGTTGAAATGATCAGAATTGCAAAAAATTTCGGACCCAATAAATTAAGTTGGCGCCGTCGGCGCCCAAATACAGAGAGTTGGGCCCTTTTAATTTAAATAGAGCGCCGCCGGTGCCCAAATACAGAAAATGGCCAACCCCCCTAAAATCATCATTTTTTCCTCGACCTACAAATCTAGTCATTTTCTTCGTCTTCTTCCTCAAGCTTTCGTAAAAATTGGATCTAGGGCTTGCTATATCAAGGATTTAGAGAATTTTTAAAGCATTTTGAGAGTGGATCTAGACTTCTCTTGGTAAAAGCTTCAATTTAAACTAATTATTTTTTATTTTCACCATGGGAATTTCTCACATTACTTCAAACCGAAATTTTGAATTTTTCAATATATTTTAGGATTTTCATGATGATTTAAGATCTTATTTACTTAAATTTGCTTTAGGAGTTTCCTACATTATGATTTGTAATTTATCGAATTTTATTGCAACTTTTTTGAATTCCATATGGATCCTAGAACAAGAAAAGGCAAGAGGAAGATTGATTTTGATGAAGATAAATTTGTTAATGTGAAAGCGCAGATTTGTTTCAATTCTATCTACATACTAAAAAGTGTATACAAGATTGGGCTTTTGAAAGTCCGGGCGGATCTATTGAGCAGTTGATTTCTGATAGAAATTAAGAAAGATTTTGTTATTTCACTGCTAAAGCTATTATGGGTTTTGTGAGAGAATTTTATACAAATCTTCTCTTGACTGAAACGGAATATGTGCTAGTTTGAGGAAAAATGGTAGAATTCACCCCTCATCGTATTAATGATTTTTATCCGTTACAGGGGTGAGATTTTGTGAATATGAGAATTTTGATATGCGGGAAGTGTATATGAAAGAAGTGATTGCTTTTCTGATTGACGAAAGAGGGGAATGGAAATCGAAATAAAAACATATGATTAATTTCTCTACTTCTAACTTAAAAGTAGCTTCTAAAGCATGCCACTATTTCATCTCTGTGAGACTACTACCTTCATATCACCACAGTCAATTTACAAAGGATAGAGCAATTCTAAATTATAGTATTCAGACCATGAAAAAGAATAATATTGGATCTATCATCTACAAGAAAATTCAGACTATTTCTAGGGAGAAACCACTGGTGGATTAGGACATCCTACCCTGATTCATTCATTGTGTGCACAGTCTAAAGTTAAGTTTGATAGTTCTTGAGAGGCAGTCATACCACTGAGTCTTATTACCAAGACTATTATTTGAACTTATGAGTCTCATGTGGTAGGAAGAGGAGAAAGTAAGAGTACTAATATTCCTATTACAAGCCAGGACATCCCATCTACTTCTGAACCACCTACATTATATGATGTGAAAGAGCAGCTGAGGATTCATAGTGCTGGTATGGATAGACTCCATAGCAGTATGGATAGACTCTATAGTAGGATGGATGGATTAGAAGCTAGAAGTGATGTAAATGAAGATTACATGAGGAGGAGAGTCAAGTATGATATTGCCTATCATGATGCCTAGGTCAGATTTATGAGGGGAGACACTAGAGTGATATTTCCTACCTGCCACAGCTATGTTTCTTACCAACAAGATCTTGCTGATCCTGCTAATGAAGCTGGTGATGATGATTGGTATTACTATGATTTCTATTTTCAGTTGTGTGATGTAGTACTTTGTTGTGTTGTTATTTGTTGTTTAGTGATTTATGTTGTTTGTTGATGTATTTGTGTTAAAAAATGAAAATGTAATGAACTCTGTGTTAGTTGTTTAGTAATTTTAATTGAGATTGTGATGTTATTTTGCATGTTTAATGTTTAAATGTTTAATATTTCTTCGCCCCAGCAAATGTTTAATGTCATATAGCTTCAGAAGATTTCAAAATCCCAGTACAAAAAGTTAGTTTTCTTTTACTCTTTACCAGTTCAAATTTATTGAACAACTTATGTTTGGGGGAGGGTAAATGAATTAACTCTTATTTGTTCTCAATTAATATAATTTAAAAAATTATTAGCATAACTTTTGGTAGTTGAACCTAACATTAGATAACTAAATTTTTGGTTTCATTTAAATATTATGGTAGATTTGAATGAAAGTTTTTAGTAATAAAGGTTAATTTTATAGGGTTAAGATACTTAGTAAGAAAATATTTAATTATAGATGACTATTTAAAGTAAAGAAAAATGTATTTTAGAAATGTTAAGAGACTTAAAGAACTATGTGTGAAGAAAGGATAATGACTTTATGATGAATTAAAAGTGATATATATTTATAAAGTAAGAAGATATTTCAAGTTTGAACTTTAAAAAGAGGAGAGTGGATTTCAAAACCATTAAGGGCTATCCAGATATAGTAACCCTTATATACAAAAAGGAAAAAGAAAGAAAAGAAGGATTGAAAACAAAAAGAAAATATATGTGATGAGAAGCTTGAGGAGATGCTTAATCAAAAATTGGCTTAACTTGAATCAACCTAAAGGAAGAACTTAGTTAAATTTCTAAATTTATATTTAATATATTAACCTACTTTCTAATGGAGATTGCATGAGCTTCTTTTTCATATAGTCTTTTAAGGCACCCTTAATGTGATAGATTGTGGTTCATCTTGAAATGAATAGGAGACTTGAACTCTTAGACTTAACTACCGAATGTACTTATATATATATATATAGTTTTAACATGAGTTACTGAACTTCTTTCTAAGAGTCTTACCATTATATTAATTTAAATAAAAAAATCATAGTAATCTATAAGTGAGAAGTTCACTGCTTTGAGTTATACTTTTATGTAGTTAAAGGATTACTTAAGGACAAGTAATAGTTAAGTTTGAGGGATTTTGATGCACCAAAAATATATTAGGTTTTTTCTATATAAATCAACTCATTTTTAGTATATTGCACTTTAAAGGAAGGTATTTTTCATGTTTTATTGCAGGAATGATGATTGTAAGTGATTAGAGCAAAAGAAAGGGAAAAGGAATAAATTTGGAGCAAAAAGGAGTAAAAAATTGACTTCTGGTGCCGCCGGCGCTAGAATGGGCACTACCGACACCCAACTCCAGAGAATTCAAACAATTATTGGCGGCCCAGCGCCGCAGGTGCCCTATCCACCACCGCCGGTGCCCAATATCGATTCAAGTTAAATTCAACGTATTTGGACGACTTTTTGAAGGGTTGCTTGATAAAACACTTGGGGAATTCGTTTCTAACTTATTGTAGACTATTTTGGACACCACTTTTGGTGTGGGGGTGTGTGTGGTTGTGTTTGAGTGTGTGTGAGATAGGAGAGGGAGAGAAGTCTTTTAGAGTGAAGAGAGTGTGTTAGGGTTTGTCATAAGTGTGAGGAAAGTGTGTAGAAGTCTTGTATTGTGAGGGACTCTTCTCTAAGGAGTGTAGAAGGAGTAAAGTGAGAGATTGCTTCTTTCGTACCATTCTAGAGAGAGAATTGAGTGTTAAAGAGAAGAGAGAAAATGATCAAAAGAATTATAAGAGATTTGCTTGGGGAAAAGAAAGAAATAAGTTGTATTAACTTTTGTGGTTTGTATGACTTTGCTTTTATATATAAAATTCATATTTTTTTGTATATTCCTCATGAGTTCTGAGTAGATTTCTTTATTTTTCTTCTTGCAATGAGATGTGGTGAAGTTTTGATATAGATTTGATGTGCTATAAAAATGTTAAAGAAATTATAATGGTTTTTCATTTCGAACTTCATTTAATTTTTGATCTAGCCATTTGAATTGTTAAAATCTGTTGTGAAACATCCAATCCAAAAGGACTAAGTATTCTACAATAATAATGGAGAATCCATTCAATATCCATTAATGAATTGAGTAGTTCATGGGAATTAAGTGCAAAAAAATAGGAAAATATGGTTTAATGGGTGTCGAATTGGAGGTTTGATACACCTAAAATATATAGTATTTTATGCACATTTTTATACCTATTTGTAATGATATTGCACTTTAATGGAAGGTATTTTTTATTTTTCTTATAGGTATGATGAAAATGGATGGTCATGATGAAAGGAGAAAAATTGGATCAAATTTGGAGCAAAAAATGAAAAATCAAAAATTTTGCACTGGCTCTTAGCCGCCACAGTTAAAAATTGATTTTCAAATGAATTTAGCATCAATTTCATAGGGGATGGGATGCAACTCTTGGTGGTAACGTCGATAACTTCCTTTGGGTGGCAAGTTTGAATGTACGGGTGCATTCCTTGGTAGATACATCGAATCTGGACACATTTTGAAGACACACCAAGGCACCTTTTGGTTTACTATTTAAAGAGAGTCTTAGTAAAGATTAAGAGACTCTTCTTTTGCATTTTGAAGAGTTCTTTCTTTCTTTCTTTTGTTCTTCCACTGTATTCTTAAGAGTTTTTATTTTAGAGTAGGAGTAGAGAGTTGAAAGGAGAAAAGGGTCGAAGTGAAGTATTCTTCTTCCCACTTCTTTTTTTTCTTTTAGTTTAGTTTTTATTGAAGTGTGAAGTCTATATTCTGAGTCATCGAAGTTGGGAGACTTGCTCTGAGGAGTAGTTTAGCGAAGAGTCAAAGTTCAGAGGAACTTCCTTAGTCTTGTGGAGAGGATTTTCATATAAGTGTTTACTTTTATTTAGTTTTTTAATATTTGCTTTCGTTTATTATTTTTCTTATTATTGTTTTTAATTTCAAATCAATGTGTTTTTATATTTTTCTCAATGCATTCTGAGTAGTTTACTTTATCTATTTCTTTCTTAAATGGAGAAGTAATTAATTTACAAAGAATTATTGTGGAAAGTATAATTGTTTAAAAGTTGGAAGAAGTTGTGAAGATTGATTCTAAAAACTTTGTTTACTTCTTAATTTGGCCTGTTAAGTTGTAAAATTTCTTGAGATTATATAAGATCCAATGCGGTATTGTCTCATAAAAGTTCGCAGGAATCACATGCAATTATATGGGTGAGAATTGTAGTCCATATAATTGAATGTAATATTAGAAGATATTTTTATAAAAGGGAGTAAAATTAGAGGATTTTAGAGTGACAGGCTAAAACCCCCTAATTTTGTATGAATTTTTGAGTTTTGTTATGAGAAGTTAGCCCCCAAGTGGTAGGAATCGAGGGAACTCTAGAGTGAGAGACTGGTATCTTCCCTGCCTAACCATGTTCAAAATAATATAAATTTTAATTTAACCTATGTTCTTTATAGAACCAAGTAAGGGTAAAGAACACATTTGCTTCTATCTGTCACAACAAAAATTTGAATACTTCCACAATAATACTTTAAGAATTATTACTACTTCATGAAAGGAAAGAAAAAGATATTCTAGTTAATAGTATTTTACATCCAGTGTTGTTAGTTATTGTAATTTTAATTTCTTGTTTAGCATTTTATTAAGTAAAATTCAAAAGACATATCAACCTTCAAAACTTTTCAAAATTAAGACATACTTTTTTGAAAACAATCAAAGAAAGTAAAAAGATAATTTCTCTAATTCCTTTAAAGATTTTACATTTTCCCTGTGGGTTCAATATCTTGGGGCTTAATCAGAAAGTCCTATATTACTTGATAAACGAGTAGTATCCCATATTATAAAATTATAATTTTCATATCTAAATCACATATATTTAGTGTGGAGTCAAGTTTTTGGCACACATACATATATCTACCGGACGGGACCAAGTTTTTGGCGCCGTTGCCAATTTTCATATCATATTTGTAAGCACATATATTTATCGGGGATCAAGTTTTTGGCGTCATTGCTGGGGAAAATTAATTAAATTGCATTTTAAAGAGAATTAAGAAATTTTAAATTTTTACTTTTCTTTGTTTTTGTTAGTGTGTTATATTTTGTTTTGTTTTATTGTTGTATGCGTAGTTCAGGTTCTGAAGGACTTGTGCCTTACGATTCTGAATTAGAAAGAACTATCGGAAAAATTAAAAAAATTAAAAATACAGAAAAAAAAAATTTCAAGAAATGGCAAATCATCAAGTTCAAAATGTAGGCATCCATCAAGAATTAAGATCTTTAAGAGATTATGTTAACCCTACAGTAGATGAACTTCGCGGTAGTATTGGAAACCCTGCTGTAGCTGCTAATTCTTTTGAGCTTAAACCTGTTATTATCCAAATGGTGTCAAATAATCAGTTTGGGGGAGCAACAAATGAAGATCCTAATTTGTATCTTGCTAATTTTCTAGAGTTGTGTGCAACTTCGACGGTGTTTCGGATGATGCTATTAGACTTAGACTTTTTCCTTTCTCACTAAGGGATAAAGCTAAAATGTGGTTACATTCGTTAGCACCTGGATCAATTAGAACTTGGGTTGAACCATCACAAAAATTTATTGCTAAATATTTTCCACCATCTAAGACTGCTAAGTTGAGAAATGATATAACATCTTTTTGTCAGTTTGAAGGAGAATCAATATATTAAGCATGTGAAAGATTTAAAGATCTCCTCAGGAAATGTCCACATCATGTGATACCAGATTGGTTAATAATTCAAACTTTTTATAATGGATTAGTTGGATCTCTTAGATCAATCATCGATGCTTCGTCGCGAGTGGATCATTAATGTCTAAACCATTTTCTGATGCTTATGTTTTAATTGAAGAAATGTCTACTAATAATTTTCAATGGCCTTCTAAAAGGTTAAATCCTAAAAAGGTAGCCAGTGTTTATGAGAATGATGCTTTTACAATTTTAGCAAATCAAGTTGCTACTATATCAAGGAAGATAGACCAATTTGGGATGATTTTTTCTAAGCAAAATCTCATGATTGAAGAAAATTTATTAAGCCAAATGGTTGATTCTTATTCTTCACCAGAAAATGTGAATGCTATAATCAAACCTAACAACCAATATTCCAATTATTATAGCCTAGGTTGGAAGAATCATCAAAATTTTAACTGGAATAACAATAATCAGGGTGGTGTTAATAAACAAAGGGAGAACACCCAAGTAAACCCATTGGGGAATTGGAACAACCAAGGTAATAATAATAATAGATTAACTTATCGTTCAGGTTATAACAATGCTTTACAAAATAAGGAGAAGAATTTTTCTATGGAAGAAGTAGTATCACATATGGGAAATCAATTACAAATTCAAGGAGCAACCATCAGAAATATTGAAAATCAATTGGGACAATTGCAAATGCCTTAAGTAATAGATCCCAAGGAATGCTTCCAAGTAATACTGAAGTGAATCCAAGAGAAAAGAATAAAGAACAACTGAAATCAATTCAACTGAGAAGTGGAAAAGAATTGGAAGGTAGAGTTCAAAAAAAAAACTGAAGTAGAGAAAGAAGAGATTGAAAGATGTAAAGAGGACGCTCCAAAAGGTTTTGAAAGACCTATTTCTACACTTAAGGTTGATTTAGAAAAACCACCACCTCCATTTCCTCAGAGACTTCGTCAACAAAAGTTGGATAAGCAATTTTCAAAATTCTTGGAGATATTAAAGAAGCTTACTATTATTATTCCATTTGCTAAAGCCCTAGAACAAATGCCAAGCTATGCGAAATTTATGAAGGATATTCTTAATAAAAAGAGGAAGTTTGAAGAAAATGGTATTGTTGCACTTAGTGAGTAGTACAGTGCAATAATTCAGAAAAAGCTTCCTTAAAAAGTTAAAAATCCTGGTAGTTTCACAATTCCATGTGCAATCGGAGAAAGATTCCGTGGAAAAACTTTATGTGATGTTGGTGCAAGCATTAACCTTATGCCTCTATCAATATTCAAAAGACTGGGACTAAGAGAAATAACCCCAACTACTGTAACCCTACAATTAGCAGATCGTTCGATCACATATCCTAAAGGAGTTATAGAAGATGTTTTGGTAAAAGTTGATCAATTTATTTTTCCTGTGGATTTCATTGTGTTAGATATGGAGGAAGATAAAGAGATACCCATAATTTTGGGGAGACCTTTTCTAGCTACAAGCAGAGCTATGATAGATGTGCAAAAAGGGGAATTAATAATGAGGGCTAATGATCAGACTGTTACATTTAATATTTCAAAATCGATGAAATATCCTGCAAAAGGTAAAGAAGATGAGTGTTTTAGGATGGATGTTATCGAATATTTAAGTGAATGTCATTTTAAATCAACTTATGAAGAGAAATCTGAAAGAGAAGAATTTGAATATAAGCAAGAAGAGGAGTTATTTGATTCTGAAGATTTTCAAGAAGAAGATTTAAAGTATGTTCATGAAAGTTTTGAATTGTTGGATATGACTCAAAAAGATAAATCTTATGGTCCAATTGAAAATCCTCCTAAACTTGAGTTAAAAATGCTTCCTGATAATTTGAAGTATGTTTTTCTAGGTGAATCCTCAACCTTGCCTGTTATAGTTTCCTCTCAATTAACTGAAAAAGAAGAAGAGAGTTTGCTTGAAATTCTGAAGAAGCACAAGAAAGCCTTTGGATGGAAAATTGCTGATATTAAAGGAATCAGTCCTTCAATTTGTATGCACACAATTCTTAAGAAAGATAATTGCAAACTGCGGGCTGATCCCCAAAGGATATTAAATCATATCATGAAAGAAGTTGTTAAGAAAGAAATTTTAAAGTAGTTGGATGTTGGAATTATCTACCCTATTTCAGATAGTGCATAGGTTATTCCTATCCATTGTGTTCCTAAGAAAGGAAGAGTAACTGTGACTGTTAATGAAAAGAATGAAATGATATCAACAAGATAAGTTACAGGGTGGCGAATATGCATTGATTATCGAAAATTAAACCTTGCCACAAGGAAAGATCATTTTTCACTCCCTTTTATAGATCAAATGTTAGATAGACTGGCTGGGCATAATTACTTTTATTTTTTGGATGGATATACTGGTTACCACCAAATTCAAATTGCTCCTGAGGATCAAGATAAAACTATGTTTACCAGTCCTTATGGTACATTTGCTTTTAGAAGAATGCCCTTTGGTTTACGTAATGCCCCTGCTACATTTCAGAGATGCATGATGGCTATTTTTTGTGATTTAATTGAAAAAGGGATTGAAGTTTTTATGGATGACTTTTCAGTGTTTGGAATTTCATTTGAATCATGTTTAGAACATCTATCTAAAGTTCTAAAACACTGTGAAGAAACTAATTTGGTCCTTAATTGGGAAAAATACCAATTTATGGTAGCAGGAGGAATTGTTTTGGGACATCCGATTTCAGAAAAAGGTTTGGAGGTAGATCCTGCAAAAATTCAAGTTATATCTAATTTACCTTGCCCAACCAATGTAAGGGAATTAGAAGTTTTTTAGGACATGTTGGATTCTACAGGCGTTACATCAAAGATTTTTCAAAGATTACAAAAAGTTTACGTTGTTTACTGGAAAAGGATGCAATTTTTAATTTTGATGATAATTGGCGTAAAGCCTTCGAAACATTAAAAGAAAAATTAATCACTGCACTTGTAATAATTTCACCAAATTGGGAAAAACCCTTTGAATAAATGTGTGATGCTAGTGATTATGCTATTGGTGCTGTTTTGGGTCAAAAATATGATAAAATTTCAAAGTAATTTATTATGATAGTAAAACTCTTAATGAAGCTCAAATTAATTATACCACTACTGAGAAAGAGTTATTAGCTATAGTATTTACCTTTGATAAATTTCGATCATATTTAATTGGAACTAAATGTGTTGTGCATACTAATCATTCTGCTATCAAATACTTAATGAAGAAAAATGATGCAAAACCGAGACTTATAAGATGGATTCTTCTTTTGCAAGAATTTGATTTTGAGATAGTAGATAGGAAGGGTTCTAATAATCAAATTGTTGATCATTTGTCCAGGCTTGAAATAGAAAAATCTTTCTGTGATATTGAAGAAATTAATGAACATTTTCCTGATGAAAAACTGTTCGCTGCTGAAGAATGGAGTGTTCCATGGTATGCAGACATAGTAAACTTTATTGTTAGTAATATTATACCCTATGGTTTGACATATCATGAAAAGAAAAAATTTTTGTTTGATGCTAAGACTTATTTTTGGGATGACCCATTTTTATATAAACAAGGAAAGGATGTTATAATTTGAAGATGTGTACCTTTGGAAGAGACTTATGAAATTATTAAAAAATGTTATGATTCTAATTATTGGGGACATTTTGGAAGTGATAAAACTGCATATAAAATATTACAATCAGGATTTTATTGGCCTAAAATTTTTAAGGAAGTGAATGTTTATATTAAAAATTGTGATAGATGTCAGCGTGTAGGCAATATTTCTAGAAGAAATGAGATGTCACTCAATTATATGTTGGAAGTTGAAATATTTGATGTTTGGGGATTAGATTTTATGGGACCATTTACACCATCTTTCGGAAATATTTATATTTTGATAGCAGTAGACTATGTTTCCAAATGGATTGAAGCTATTGCTTTACCTCGATGTGATGCTCAAAGTGTTGTAAAGTTTTTAGAAAAGAATATATTTTACAGATTTGGAATACCAAGAGTAATCATAACTCATGGGGGGAGTCATTTTAGAAATGTGATTATTGGGAAGTTAGTAAAGAAATACCATATTAATCATCACATTGCTACTGCTTATCATCCGTAGAGAAGTGGTTTGGTTGAATTATTCAATCGTGAAATTAAAAGAATATTGGAAAAAAACTGTTAATCCAAATAGAAAGGACTGGTCAATTAAAATGGATTATGCTTTGTAGGCCTATAGGACAGCTTATAGAACACCTATAGGAATGTCCCCATATAGGCTGATTTTTGGAAATGCTTGTCATTTACCTTTTTGAACTTGAGCATAAGACTTATTGGGCTATTAAAGAGTTCAATTATAATTTGAAAGATGCTGCTAAAAAAAGAATATTACAATGGAATGAGCTTGAAGAAATAAGGAATGAATCTGATGAAAATGTTAAGATTTATAAGGAAAAGATGATGTTATGGCATGATCGGAAGATTCTTACCAAAAATATTGTACCAGGACAACAAGTTCTGTTGTATAATGCTAGATTGAGAATATTTTCTGGAAAACTTAAGTCCAGGTGGATGGGTCCATTCATTGTGATAAAAGTTTATTCTTATAAAGCTGTATATGTTCAAGATCCTAAGACTGGAAAAATATTTAAAGTTAACGGACATAGACTTAAACCATATTTTTCGATTAATAAATCTAAATCCGATGAGAATTTAATGTTGGGTCACTCGAATGAGTTACGGGTATGTCGAGTCGAAGACGTTAAAACAAGCGCTATGTGGGAGGCAACCCATATTTATCGGTGTGCTTTGCTTTATGTTTGTTTTGTGTGTTTTGTTTGCTTTGTTTGGTTTGTTTTTATGTTTTTAGTGGTAGTAATTTGGAGTTTTTAAACTTAAGTGGAGTTTATTTGACCTTAATTAATGATTTGAAGAAGTCAGAATGAGAATTTGGACACTTAGCAGACCTGTGCTAAATTGTGCACTGGCAGCTAAGCGCGGACTAGTTGGCGCTTAGGCGCCACAGTTATAAAAAATGTGAAAAATGTGAATTTAGAGTCTAGATCATGGGGGAGAAGTTGTGGGAGTTATTTAGGAGATTCTAAAAGTGTTGGAGAATATTCTAACATCTCCCAAGTCTATAAAAAGCTCCTGATTTAAGGAAAACACTTGCCCCAAGTCCTATTTTCATTTCTAAAGTCTAAGAAGAGAATTTTGAGCACCATGTCTTCCTGGGAGAATGAGATGAAGAAGAAGCAAGATTCTGATAAAAGTAAGTTCATTAGTGATAGTGCTAAGGAGTTATTTAATGGATATTTGGCTGCTAGCATTCAAGGTATTGCAGAGATGATTGCAAAAAATTGAAGCCCGAGTGACTTCAATGGAAGCAAAGATCAATGATATTACTTTACATCTGGATCATATGGGATGGAAACTCAAGATGCAACTCAATCATTCAAGGTATGTAGAAGAAATAGATAAGGCGATGTTTTTGAAGAACAAATGGATTGAAGAAGATGATATAAGAATGAACAATGATCATCCGTTCTATCAAATTTATATTCCTGAAGGGTCAAATGAGAATAATACTGGTCCTAGATATATTTTGCCGAATGGAGAGTGGAATTAAATGTGTTTTGTTTCTATTTTTTTAGTGTCTTATGTGTTATGTTAGTGTTCTTGTGAGTTCATGTTTGTTGTGTTTAATGTTTAAGTATATGCCTGATGATGTGATGGGTACATCTTAGAGATGTAAACTGATCAGTTTAAGATTATAGTGTCTTGTATTTTGAGAATTTTATCCTTTATGTTTGGATTAAAATTCTAGTATTGTATTAAGTGTTATGTTTGTTTTAATATAAGTTTGTTTTTGTAAAATTTATGTGGAATCATTGGTTATTTAACTTCTATTTGGAGTATTAGAAGATTTGTGGGGAGAATTAATTATTGTGGACTAATTAAGGGTAATTAAAAAAGTGATTTAGTGCATATACCTTAATTATAAAAATTTGGGTATTGGCGGCTAAGCGCCAAAGTGCCAGCACTTAAGGCCAGATTTCGCGGCTAAGAGACGAGAGTTCGCACTTTGGCACCAGTTCGCGAAAATTGATTCCCGAAAGTTAAAAACCCGAAAATTGTCATTTTCAACCGCCCCATCGTCTTCAACCTTTGCTTTGCTGCGAAAGAGGAGCCTAGGGTATCATATTGTGGATCATTTAAGAGCCGATCTTAACAAAAATTGTTAGATTTGGATTCCTTGATGTAAGAGTACTACACCTTAGTAAAAATTTTTTATTTTCTCCATGTATTTTGAGTACATTAAGGAAAATCTTAAAATCACTAATCATTGTGAAAATTTGAGGAAAAGCTTGATAAATTGCTTGGATTTAGTGAAAATAACTTTTTGAAGATAATTTAGCAAGTTTAGTTTGATTTTGGAATTTATGGTGAATTTTTCGTGAATTTTTTGAGATGGATCTAAAGTCAAAGAGTGCACTAGAAAAGATGAAGTTTGATTCTGACAAATTTGTTAGTTTGAGGGCTGAGGAATGATACGTCGATGCATTGCAATCACGTAAGTTGATTCCTAAGCGAGTGTTTAGTAAGCCAGGAGAGGTGATTGAAGATATGATTGCAAGAAGAAACTGGCAGAATTCATCGTTGCTTCTCCGCTATTGCTGTTGTTTCTGTGGTAAGAGAATTTTATGTAAATTTACCTGCTGCAGAGGAAATTCAGGTGATGGTTAGGAGGCATGAAGTAAACTTCTCTTCAGGTGCAATCACTACCTTTTATGGACTACCTCCTGATATGTTTTGGTTTTCTTCTAACTCATCCTTCGAAAGGAGAATTAGATGAGATTATGGAATATCTGACTGATGGAAGAGGGTTATGGAAAACTACAAATGATAGAAGAGTGAACTCTCCTGCTTCCAAATTAAATGCCATTTCTAAGGCATGACATTATTTTATCTCATCTAAGTTGTTAACTTCGAGTCATACTAGTGAAGTGACGAGAGAAAGAGCTGTGTTGAACCATTGTATTCAGCATGGAAAGCCTATTGATGTTGAAGGGATAATTTATGACTATGTTTTGAACTGTGCTAGATCCACCACGACTGCAGGTATGGAATTTCCTTCCTTGATTCATTCACTATGTGAAAGATCTGGAGTGAAATTTGAAACCTGGGAAGAGGTACTTCAACCATTGAGACCAATTACTAGTGTAAATGTTGTTGCTTACACTGTACATTCAGAGTTTGGTTGGAGAGGAGGATTTGGTAGGGCTTCTACTGCTTCTGTTTCTGCTTCTGCTGCTTCTACTTCTCGTGCTACTACTTCACGTGCTTTGTCATCTAATGATTCACAGACTGGTTTATTAAGAGAGATTTTGAAAAAAGTGAGTCTTACTTGAGAGCATGTGAGAGATATGGATGGTAAGCTAGATGATGTTGAGAGATATATTGTAAAACATGATGAAAATGAGGAGAATTATCAGCAATATTTGGATAGACTGATTAGAGGAGATCGGAGTGCTGAGATGCCACCTCATCCATTCTATGCACCTTATGTACCATCCAGAGATTGGAACTAGCAAGATGATGATAAGGATGAGGATGAAGAGTAGATGTATGTTGTTTGTTTTAGTTGTTGTATTGATGTGTTGTGTCACTGTGTACTTTATCTAGTATTTTGTTTGATGATTGTGTTGTGATGTGAACCTTAATAGTATGCAAATTGTAGTTGTACTGTTTATCTGTTATGCATATTCAGGTATTGTTGTTGTTTTTATTGTTTATTTATATGTTGATGTGTGGTAGTGTGTAATAGTAAATGTTTTTATGTGTCTATTATGTCAGAGGTTTTAGTAGTGTGTACTTAAATTCCAAAAACTGTTAGGAAATTATAAACCTCTATTAGGAACTTCTACTTAGGAAAACTATATGTTTAAAATTCTTCAAATTCCACTATCATCTGTTATCTGTATCAGTGTGTTATTTTAGTTGGTGTGTATTTACTTTGAAAACCTCCACTACTGTAGAAGTCTTCTGAAATTTTTACTTTTCTTATTATTAAAAAAAAATGTTTTGAAAAACTAAATTTGATTTCATTTTACTTCTGTATTTAAATTGTTATACTTGCATAATAGGATATTAAAAATTCCTGCAAGCATGATAAGTTAGTTTTTATTTCTCACCCCTGTATCATTTCTTATGCTTAAATGTTTTATCTTAATTAAAAATTTAAAGTTTGGAGGGGGGATTTTGAAAAAGCAAAGATTTTCAAAAACCTAAAATTTCATTTGATTCTCAAGAATACTTAAAAATAAATCTTATTTTTTATTAAGAACAATTATGTACATGAAGTTATATTAAGGGAACAAAATTTTGAATATAGAAATGAATAAAAGAATTTAGTTAAAATTTATAGTAATCATGAAAAACTTTTAGTTAAAATTTATAGTAATCATGAAAAACTTAAAGTTAAAATTTTCTTAATTAAGAGGTGTTAAATAAAGTTAAATTCTCTTTAGTAAGAAGTTTTGTATTTTTGGATAAATAGAAGATTTGACTTTTATTCTTCAAAGCTTAAATTTCTTTTATTGAAGAGTAACTTTCAAATATTATTATTATGATTTTTAAGTGAAAGATGTATATCTGACCTTTATTTTAAATGGAAGGGTGGAATTCAAAATCATTAAAGGCCTATCCAGATATAGTAATCCTTGGCTTATTAAAAAAAAAAGTGAAAAATAGTTTATGAAAAAGGAGGAGAAGCTTGAGGATTTAAGACCCTAATCAAAAATTGGTTTCATACCTAAAGTTAAAGATATAAGTTCAGAGAAAATCTAAAGCTTAAAGTTGTAATATTGTAAGTAAAATTATTTTTCAATTAAAGATTTTTAAGTGAGAAAAATAAATGTTTGAATCCTATATTTTGAAAAATCTATAAATATTTCTGAATTAGATAGAAACTTATATTTATCATTTTTCTTTTACTTAAGAACTTTATAAACTTTAAGTTGGTTTTAATTACTAAAATTTTTTATAAATTGGACTATTCCATTTCGAGAAAAAAATTTTGTTATCTTCCTAAGAAACTCATTACATAATTTGCATGCTAAAATGTTCTATGAGATTAACTGTCACTTGAGGACAAGTAACATTTTAAATTTGGGGGATTTTGATACACCTAAAATATATAGTATTTTTATGCACATTTTTATACCTATTTTTAATGATATTGCAATTTAATGGAAGGAATTTTGTGTTTTTCTTGCAGATATGATGAAAATGGATGGTCATGATGAAAGGAGCAAAATTGGATCAAATTGGAGCAAAAAAAATGAAAAATAAAAAATTTGGCACTGGCGGCTAAGTGCCGCTGGGCCGACACTTAGCCGCTACAGTTAAAAATCGAATTTCAAATGAATTTGGTGCCAATTTCAAAGGAGATGGGATGCAACTCTTGGTGGTAACGTCCATAACTTCCTTTGGGCGGCAAGTTTGAATGAAGGGGTGCTTTCCTTGGTAGATACATCGAATTTGGACACATTTTGAAGAGACACCACGGCACCTTTTGGTTTACTATTTAAAGAGAGTCTTGGGAAAGATTAAGAGACTCTTCCTTTGCATTTTGAAGGGTTCTTTCTTTCGTTCTTTTGTTTTTCCTCTACAGTTTTAAGAGTTTTTATTTTAGAGTAGGAGTAGAGAGTAGAAAGGAGAAAGAGGTCGGAGTGAAGTATTCTTCTTCCCACTTCTTTTCTATCTATTAGTTTAGTTTTTATTGACATCTGAAGTATGTATTCTGAGTCATCAGAGTTGGGAGACTTGCTCTGAGGAGTAGTTTAGCGAAGAGTCAAAGTTTCAGAGGAACTTCCTTAGTCTTGTGGAGAGGATTTTAAGATAAGTGTTTACTTTTATTTAGTTTATTAATATTTGCTTTCATTTATTATTTTCCTTATTATTGTTTTTAATTTCAAATCAATGTGTTTTTATATTTTCTCAATGCATTCTGAGTAGTTTACTTTATCTTTTTCTTTTTTAAATGGAGAAGTAATTAATTTACAAAGAATTGTTGTGGAAAGTATAAGTGTTTAAAAGTTGGAAGAAGTTGTGAAGATTGATTCTAAAAACTTTGTTTACTTCTTAATTTGGCCTGTTAAGTTGTAACATTTCTTGAGATTTTGTCAGATCCAATGCGGTATTGTCTCATAAAATTTAGTAAGAATCACATCCAATTATATGGGTGAGAATTGTAGTCCATATAATTGAATGTAATATTAGAAGATATTTTTATAAAAGGGAGTAAAATTAGAGTATTTTAGAGTGATAGGCTAAAACCCCCTAATTTGGTTTGAAGTTTTGAGTTTTGTTATGAGAAGTTAGCCCCCAGGTGGTGGGAATCGAGGGAACTCTAGAGTGAGAGACTGGTATCTTCCCTGCCTAACCATGTTCAAAAAAATATAAATTTCAAATTAACTTATGTTCTTTATAGAACCAAGTAAGGGTAAAGAACACATTTGCTTCTATCTATCACAACAAAAATTTGAATACTTCCACAACAATACTTTAAGAATTATTACTACTTCATGAAAGGAAAGAAAAAGATATTCTAGTTAATAGTATTTTACATCTAGTGTTATTAGTTATTGTAATTTTAATTTCTTGTTTAGCATTTTATTAAGAAAATTTAAAAAGACATATCAACCTTCAAAACTTTTCAAAATCAAGACATACTTTTTTTAAAACAATCAAAGAAAGTAAAAAAGATAATTTCTCTAAATCCTTTAAAGATTTTACATTTTCCCTGTGGGTTCTATATCTCAGGGCTTAATCAGAAAGTTCTATATTACTTGATAAACGATACTATACGTGCGTAGTATCCCATATTATAAAATCATAGTTTTCTTATCTAAATCACATATATTTGGGGCGGAGTCAAGTTTTTGGCACACATACATATATCTACTGGACGGGACCAAGTTTTTGGTGCCGTTGCAAATTTTCATATCATATTTGTAAGCACATATATTTATCGGAGATCAAGTTTTTAGAGTGATAGGCTGAAATCCCTAATTTGGTCCTAAAGTTTGGTAACTAAAGCTAGGGTTAGTCTTCAGGTGTAGGGAAGTGAGAGCTTCGAAGTGCGAGCCAGTATTCTCCCAACATAACTACGGATTTAGTGACTAAGCCTAGGATTTGCTAATGTTCTTTACATAACTTGGAAGAGGGGGTACTCTGACGAGGGTAAAGAATATGAATGCTCCTATTTGGCATAATATAAATCTGTTATCAATCTATATCAATCACTCATCATAGAATCATTGTAATAGGGAACACACTTTTCCATATATAAACCTTTCAATTACAAAATATAGTGTGTGTATTAGTTAATCCTGCTTAGAAAATTTAGAAGTAACTTGTAGTAATTCTAGTTGTTGTTATATTTGTATTAGCACAATAAATAATAATTTAACTTGCATTGTGAATTGAGTGTTGGACTTCAACATCTTTGTTATATTTTGAAGAGTTCTTGCCTTCCTCATGGAATCGATAACCTGGACTCCACTAAGGCCCTATATTACTTGACTGATATGTGTACTTGTGTATATGGGTGACTGCCTAATTATTAAATTAATCTATTTGCAAAACTAAACTAAAACTATCTTTTAAATATTGAATTTCAAGGTAGCTCGCACAACCGTTCAGTACCCCTAGTGTGAAGATTTATAATATATTATCTAAATCATTACATTTATTCACCTTAGCCACTAAATATAATTTGGAACAAAATTTGGGCAATGACCGGATGTGCGAGCTAGGGCGAATCGGAGCTGAAATAGAGCCAAACGAAGCAAAACAGTGGAGCTGCGAAGAGTAGAGCGTCGAACAGCGCCCTATCATGGGTCGGACGGCGCCAGAGTCCAGAAAGCCCAAAAATTTCAAGAAATAATGCGCCGAACGATGCCCAAACAGTGTCAGACCATGCTAGTAGCAGTTATGGTCCATATACATCGAATCTGGACGCTTTTTTGAAGGTTTCTTCAAGCACCACTTGGAAAATTTATCCCTATAATTTAAAATAATGATTTTAGGTTAGAAAAGTGGTTTTTTGGGAGAAATATGTTAGAAAAAATGTGGAGAATGTTGAGAGATCTTAGAATAGGAGTAGATATGTAGATTTCTACATTTTTGGAGAGATTGGTGAGGGGATTTTGATAGAAATTGTAAGGGTTTGTACTAGCATTGCATGGATCAGCGAGAGACTTTGAGGGAGATATCCTCTTCTTTATTTCAAGAGAAAAAGCTAAGTATTATGTTCTTCATTATCTTATGATTTTATAAACATTTATTTTAGGGATTTTCTTTGAAATGAAGTTTTCTGTTATGTTTTATTTGTGCTTTGTGCTTTCTTTCTCTTACTCTTTCTTCTTCTTAGAAAATTATGACATGAGAAGATTATGTCGTTATGTTTTTTTTTTACTTTTCTTTTACAAAGAGTAGAATTCATGCTTAGGATATTGAGATGCATGCTAAAAGAAGTTTTATTATAATTGTGATGGTTTTTACTTACACTTCATTTACATTACAAAAAGAGCTTGTTGTAGTGTTAAAATTTATTGTAATTGCACTATTATCCAAGAGGGCGGTGTAATTCTCAACAAAGTGGAACCACATTCAAATTCCATGGATGGTGAAGTTCATGGGAGTTGAGTATAATTAAATAGGGAAATATACTTTGATGGGCATAGAATTGGAGATTTTAGGGTGACAGACTAAAATCTCCAATTTGGTCCTAGTGTCTGGAAATTAAAGCAAGAGTTAGCCATCAGGCGAAGGGAAGTGGGAGCTCTAGAGTGAGAGCCAGTATCCTCGCAGCCTAACCATGTATTTGGGGACTAAACCTAGGATTAGCTAATGTTCTTTATACGCTGAAAAATGTGTAAAGAATAGGATTGCCCCTATTTGGCACATACAATATTTAATCCATCTCATTCCTTTACACTATCCAATTCATTACATAAGAATAGTATATTTTATTATCTCAAAATTCACCAAACCAAATCATCCATAAAGGTTATTTCTAGAAGTAATATTTGTATTTAGGAATTGTTATTATCCTTACATATAATCATCTGAATTTAGGAGTAGTTGTTAGATAAAACACCACTTATATCGACCCTCCAATCTAATGTCTGATAATAGTAAACTAGAATTTGACTAAGAACCTCTTACCTCGCTTCCCTGTGGGATCAATAAACGGGACTCCACTAGAGCTCCGTATTACTTGAGCGATACGTATACTTGCGTTTGAAATTGTGACTTTACCAAATCACTATAAATATATAAATCTGAGTTCATAAGTTCTTGCATATAAAAAAGTCGCATCAAGTTTTTGTTGGAATACTTTAGTGTCGTAAAACTGTTTTTGTGTGAAAAGTGTTTTTAGTATGAAAAAGTGTTGTGAAAAAGCTGTTTGTGTAAAAAATTTTGTGAAAATATTTTGTTGTGTTGAATATATTTTTTGTTTTATTTGGTTTATTATTACTGTATTGTTTGTTGTGTTATGTATGCAAAATAAAAGATCTATAGGACTTGTGTCTTATGGTCCCGAGTTAGAAAAATGGAAGAAAATCAAAAAATAGAAATGTCTTGAAAAACTAGAAATAGAAATGGAAAACATTCAAAATAATAACTTGAAAAATAATCATAAATCAATAAGGGATTATGTAAATCCTATGATAGATGTAATTCACTCAAGAGAAGCTGACTCGTTTGAACTAAATCCAGCGATTATCCAACTTGTGCAGAACAATCAGTTTGGGGGAACTGCTTTGAAAGATCTCTATGTACACTTATCTAGTTTTCTAAAATTTTGTGCCACATTTCATTATAACAGCATGTCAGACGATGCTGTTAGGCTAAGGCTTTTTCCTTTCTCACTAAGGGATAAGGCTAAAATGTGGTTATACTCATTAGCACCTAGTTCTATTATAAATTAGGAGGAGTTAACTCAGAAATTCCTAGCTAAGTATTTTCCACCTTCAAGTACTACTAAACTTAGAAACGATATCATCTCATTTTGTCAGTATGAAGGAGAATCAATATACAAATCTTGGGAAAGATTTAAGGAACTCCTAAGAAAGTGTCTACATCATGCTCTACCAGATTGGTTAATAATTCATACTTTTTATAATGGTTTAGTAGGATCCCTTAGGATCATTATTGATGTTATTGTTGGTGGTTCATTAATGTCAAAATCATTTGATGAAGCATATGCATTAATTTAAGAAATGGCTACAAATGAATTTCAATGGCCTTCTGCAAGGGTAAATCCTAAAAATGTAGCTAGTGTTCATGATACAGATGCAATTGCAAGGGTTACTGTAATATCAAGGAAGTTGGACCAATTTGGAATGAACCAGCCTCAATTTACTCCTGTGAGGAAAGTTTATTAGGGTATATGATTGATTCTAATTTATTATATGAGACTTTAAATACCATAAACAACCCATATTCTAACTTTTACAACCCAGGTTGGAAGAACCATCTGAATTTTAACTGGAATCACACTATTGAGGGTGGAAATTAAAAATGGGAAAATAATCATGCAAATCCTAATGAAAGTTGGAATAATCTGGGGAGCACAAGCTATAGACCTTCATATCTACTGGACTCTAACAATGATCAACAATTTAAGGATGAGAATACATCTATAGAAGAAGTGGTATTGCAAATGAGAAACCAGTTACAAAGTCAAAATGTTGCGATTACAAACATATGGAATCAACAGGGACAAATTGCTAATTCACTTAGCAGTAGACCTCAAAGAATACTTCCTAGCAACACTGAGATCAAACCTAAAGAGAACAATAATGATCCAACTGAGAGAAAAGATGATGATTGTTTTTGGATGGATGAAATTTATTATTTGAGTAAAGATCATTTCAAGAAAAGTTTTGAAGTTAACATATGAGATCAAAATGGACATTCATGATGAGTTGAAAATGTTATATAAAGAAGACTGTATGTATGTTTAGGAGAGGTGTGAAATGATGGATGCTACCAAAAATAGTGAAGTTTTAATTCCATATGTTGAAAAATATCATGAACTTAAGATGGTTGTATCACATACAATTTTAAAGCCAACCAATTTAGGGAATTCATCTACACCATTATTCTTTATATCTTTAGATTCAACTTAATCACAAGAAAAACCTGAATTAAATGATGAACAAGATAAAGATATCAAACTAAGATTTGGAAGAGAATTTGAGGATATATGTCAAATGAACTTTGGGTTGAGAAAAGAGGATAAAGATATTGAAAGACCATTGGAAGAAATTTCTAAGGAATTAGAAAAACCTATTTCCTCAACTAAGATAGATATAGAAAGACCATCTCCATCATTTAATAATTATCAAGGGGAAGAATTTGAAGATAACTTGAAACAGAAGTGGAGCATAGAAGATTTTGATCCTGGATCTGAATTACCTAGAGAGAATTCGATCAAAAATTTGGGAGATCCTGAATTATCTTATAGAGATCCATTTTTTATAAATTTTAAGGATGATATTAATATGAAAATTAAGAAAATATAAAAGAATATTGGATCTAGAAAGAAATATGAGGAACAATTATATAAATCAATCTGAAAAGGAAGAGCTGAATGAAAAATTAAAATTTGAGGATTTTCAAGGAATCCCTGGATCTAAAAAAGATTGGGCGATTGATCAAGGATTACTTAATTAGAATTTTGATCCAGGAGGAATGACTGCGACTTTATATATTAAGCAAGAATTTATGAAGTCGAAATTATAAATATTTAGAATGATTTAGTAAAGTCACAAATTCAATGCAAGTATATGTATCTTATCAAGTAATACAGGGCTCTAATGGAATCCTGGTTATCGATCCCACAGGGAGATGAACGTTCTTTAAATCAGATAATATAGTACTAAAATCCAATACCCAATGCAACAATGGCTTAAGTGTACTACCACTAGTTAATGCAAAGTATAATAAAGCTACTACAATTACTTCTAACTACTGAACTATATTAACTAACAAACACACTAACTTATGTGATTTATAAGTTACTTTTATATGAAAAATGTCTTTCTTCTTGCATAAAGATTATTATGTGTGGATGATGAAGAATGGTAATTATTTGTGTTGTGCCAAATAGGAGCATATTTGCTTCTTTACCTTTAAAAGAGTACCCCCTCTTCCAAGCAGGTAAAGAACATTGCCACATCTTAAGTTAGTTTACTAAATCTAAGGCTAGGCTGAGAGGATACCGGATCTCACTTCGGAGCTCCCACTCACCCTTCACCCGAAGGCTAACCATAGGCTTTAGTTACCAATCTTAAGACCAAATTGGGCATCCCATTCTGTCACCATGAAACCTCCAATTTGAAGTCCATCAAAACTCATTTACCTATTTATTTGTACTTAATCCCCATGAACTATGCAATTCATTCACGGACATTAAATGGTTTCTTCATTCTTGTTGTAGAACATTCAATTCTTTTGGAATTAATGTTCCTCAACATGTTTTAACAATTCAATTGGCCGGATTGAAAAGTAAATTAACTTCCAAATTAAAGAAACATCACAACTTTTATAACACTTAAAGGGCACATCATTTCCACATCACCACATCATAATTACTTCATGCAAGAAGAAAGGTAAGGTATACTACTCACTAACCATGGAGAAGATATAAAATCACTTGGATTTTATATATAAAAGAAGAGTCATACAAACCACAAAATTAAATACAACTTATCTCTTTCTCTTCCCTAAGCAAATTCTTCAAAGTCCCCTTGATTCATTTTCTCTTCCTTGCAACACTTGATTCTCTCCTTGGAACAAAGATGAAGATGCAATCTCTCACTTTAATCCCTCTTTTCCCCTCCTTAGAGAAGAATTTCTCCTAAAATCACAAACCCTAACTCTCTCTCTCTCACTTTCCTCACACTCTCTACAGCAATTCTCTTCTCTTCTTCTTCTCTATTTTCATCTTGGACACTTAATTTAATGTTAGGAACGAATTCCCCAAGAGTTTCTTTAAGCACCTCTTCAAAAATCTGCTAAAACTTTTGAATTCGAAGTGAATTGACATAGGGCGCTGGCGGCACCCGATAGTGGCACAGGCGGCGCCCTATCGTGACAATTAATCTGGATTCTTTGGAATAGGGCACCAGTGGCACCCATTCTAGCGCCGGTGGCGCCAGGGCTGTTTTCCTCCAAATTGCTCCATTTTGCTCCAAATTCGTTCCTTTTTGCATCTTTTCGCTCCAATCACATATAATCATCATTCCTACAACAAATCATGAAAAATACCTTCCTTTAAAGTGCAATATCACCAAAAATAGGTAAAAACATATAGCTAAAAGGGTATATATTTTTGGTGCATCAAAATCCCCCAAACTTAAACTATTACTTGTCCTCAAGTAATCCTTTTACTACATAAAAATATAACTCTAGGAAATGTACTTTTTAATAGTAAGAGACCAAAATTTTTCATTCAAAAGAATATAGTGTTTAGATTTTCAGAAAAAGTCTAGCAACTCAGGTCAACATTACAGGTATAAGAATATTCAATACTTAAGTCTAAGAGTTCTAGTCTTCTATTTATTTCAAGATGAACCATAATTTGTTATGTTAAGAGTGCTTTAAAGGACTATGTGAAAAAGGAGTTCATGCAAACTTTATTAGAATGTAGTCTAGTACCTTAAACATAAATTTATAAATGAAATCTAGTTCTCCCTTTAAGGTGATTCAAGTGAAGCCAAATTTTTATTAGGCATCTCCTCAAGCTTCTCCTCATAACATTTTTCTTTTCTTTTCTTTTTCTTTTTCTTTTACTTTTCTTTTCTTTTTCTTTTTTTTCTTTTTCTTCTTTTTTTTCTGAGGATTACTATATCTAGATAGCCTTTAATGATTTTGAACTTCACTCTCCTCTTTATAAAGTTCAAGCTTAAGTCATCTCTTTACTTTATAGTTAAGTACACACTTTATTATTCATCATAAAGTTACAATCTCTTCTTAACACACAATACTCTAAATCCCTTAATATTTAAAAAATACAATTTTCTTTACTTTAAATAGTTGACTATAATCAAATCCTTTCATACCAAATATCTTACTTCTATAAAATTAACTTTTATCACTAAAAATTTTCATCCTTTCCTTCTATAATATTCAACTAAATTGAAAAGTTTTAGTTATCTTATAATGAAGTTCAACTGCCAAAAGTTATGCTAATAATTTTTGAAAATATAATAATTGAGAACAAATTAAAGTTTAGCATTTCTCTACCCTCCCCCAAACTTACATTTTTCAATAAATTTGAAATGGTTGAGAGTAGAAGAAAACTAACCTTTCTGTGTTGGGATCTTGAAATCTTCATAATTTACCTGGTATTAATCAAAGTTTACAGCTAGTAAGCATTAATAATTAGTAGCAGTGATATAACAATTTTAAATATTTGCATGGGTGAAGAGAAATAAACATTAAACAACTAAATATCCAACAGAATACTATAACATGAAAAAAAACTATCACACTACTAACAATACAACTAACAGTTCAACATGAAATGTAAATGAGACTACATCACATAGTACAACACAGAGTTACACATCACATGAAAAGTAAATGTCCATTACATCACATCATTACATCACAATAGACTAAAAACAATAGAAATAAAACAACAAACTGTCTACCAGTCTCCATCACTAGGATCAGCAGCAGGGTCAAAAGGTCCAGGCCAGTACGGTGTATAACAAGGGCAAGAAGGAAATGTCACATCGGACTCCCCCCTCATAAATCTGACCTGAGCATCATAATAAGCCATATCAAACTCAAATCTGCTCTGTAAATAGTCTTCATTCACATCACTCCGGGCCTAAAATACATCCATCCTATGATGCACCCTATCCATACTATCACTCTACAATCTCAACTGCTGCATGATATCAGATAGTGTCGGGGGCTTAGAAGTAGATGGAACATCACAACTCGTGGTAGGAATATCAGTACTCCTACTCTCCTCTCTTGCACCCACATGAGCCTCATAAGTATGGATAATGGTCTTTGTAATCGGCCTCAAAGGTATTGTCACTTCCTCAGAACTACTATACTCCACTCCAGACTGAACACAAAGTGCATGAATCAGGGCAGGATGTCCTAATCCACCAGTGGTTTCTCCTTTGGCAATAGAGTGAATGCTCTTAAAAATAATGGATCCAATATTAATCTTCTTCAAATTCTGGATACAATAACTTAAAATAGCTCGATCCCTAGTAACTTCATTGTGATAATAAGAAGGCAATAGTCTTGTAGAAATGAAATAATGCCATGCTTTAGAAGCACATTTAAAGTAGAAGCAGGGAAGTTAATCATCTTTCTCTGATTCATCTTCCATTCCCCTCTTCCATCGGTCAGATACATGATTACACTCATTAAATTACCTCACTAGTATCAAAATTCTCAAATTCACAAATAAAAGGTTCTCGAATTTGATAAAATGCATTGATACATTGTGGGGTGAACTCAACCAGTTTCCCTAGGACTAGCACATATTTTGTTTCAGACTAGGGCACGTTAACATAAAATTCTCGGACTACTCCCAAAACAAAGATTAGCAGAAAAGTAACGGAAATTTTCCTAATTTCGTTCAGAAATCAACTGTTATATAGATCCACCAGGATTTTCAAATGCTCGATCTTGAATACACTTCTTATTTTGCAATTGAGAGTTGAAGCGAAACTGAGCCTTAATATTAACAAATCTTTCATCGTCCTAATCAAATTTTTGCTTCCCCTTACTCAATCTAGGAAGCATGTGGATTTCTAGAAAAATTGCGAAAAATTGCCAATAAATTCCAAATCCACAATATATTAACTCCAAGCATTAATCCATTCAAGTAAGAACAAATTCTACCATATGAAAATTCATTTTTTCTCAAAAATCTCCAAAAATATCATCCAACAATGTGAGAGTTTCACATGGTGAAAATCCAAAAATTTTAGGTTAAAGTAAAGCTCTTACCAAGAGAAGTGCAGATCCGGCCTCAGAAATCCTTGAAATCCTCTCTAATCCGAGATCTAACAAGCCCTAAAGCTTCAAAATTGTGAATATGGAGATGGGAGACGAAAGAAATGGTGGAAAAATGGGTCATAGTCTATTTTCACGAATTTTTAAGGGTTGTGGGCTATTTTCGATTTTTAGGCGCCGGCGGCGCCCGATCTGCCGTCGGTGGCACTCTATTCAAAATAATAGCCCGTTCATCTGGATTTGGGCGCTGGCGGTGCCCAATCTGGTGCCGACGACGCCAATCCAAAATTCTATTGGGTTCAAAAATTTTTGTCGCAAATTCAATCGTTTCAACCTCCGCATTCCTATTTAACACATCAACAAGCATCTATTTCATCTCACAAGCATTAAACAAAATCAATTTACACAAACAACACATCACATTACTTTCATATATATAAAATCCACGAAACAACAATTAGACACATATGTTTATCAAATATAAGCAACACTCCTTAGATCCTTAGTGTTGCAAGTACACTACGATAAGCAAACACTAAGTCCTAAGTACACACAAGAAATCAAAGCAAAGCCCAAACACACCCTACTAAAACAAAGCAAAGCAAACAACATAGCAATCAAAGCAATTACTTAAACATAACAAAGCAGCATATAGAATCTACTAATTATCGCTCATCGCTCTCGAAGTCTCATCCTCTCTAATGTCTCCCATTGATTGACGATGAACGAACAGATTGTAGAATGGACGATATGGAAATTCATCAGATGAATTTTCAGCCACTACAGCATTCTTCTTCAATAGATTAACCAAAGCCAACTCAATTCGACCAGTTTGATCAAATTGCTCTTTCATCCTCCAATCAATGTGATCAAATAAATCAAAAATGTTATTAATAACATTCATAATATTCTGTACCTCATTTTCCAACTTCTTTATCTTCTTCAATATCACCCTCGAACTTTCAGAATTGTAAGACTGAATAGGTTGTGAACTCTCAGAGGGCTGATCAGCAAGCACATTCATGTCTCCTTTATCACCTATTGTACGGTAGTCATAAAGATCAGTGGGATCAATAGGTCTCCAGGGTAGAAGAACTTTTTCCCAACTCTCATATGGCACTTGTGATTGACTACATAATAGAAATATGGTGGACGGGTGTCCATGCCCATATTTAGATCCATGCACAATCAATCCCAATAAAGATTTAGTAATGATTGATCCAATATCCACTGGCCTTCCAGTTTGTATGCAGAAATTCAAACTAGCACTTTCCTTCATCACCTTACTTATCTTCATAGTAGGAATTAATTTTACTGAAATAAGGTAATGCCACTGCTTTGATACCGGCTTCAAGGATGAAGAAGAGAAACTGATATATCCATTATCCCTTACTTCCCATTCCTCATTCTCATCCGTCAAATAATGATAGATGGCGTTCATATCATTGCTTGTCACATTAAAATTTGCATAATGACAAATAGGTACACTTTCTATCATGAAGAGATCATTTATCCTCGCAGGAGTCAATGGTACATACCTTCCTTGCACAAAAACAAATCATTGGTTGATCCCATGTAGATTTGCATAAAATTCTTTCACAACCGAAACAACCACTGCGGCGGTAGTGTAGCATAACACTTCCCAACGTCTTTGCTTCACTATCTCTTCAACTCTTGTAGTCGGCCTCTCCAAACCTCGATTCACAAAGCCTCTTTCCTTGATAATCCTTCTCTTCATCATCACTTTATGGAATAGACGTTGCGCCTCGAAACTAACAAACTTTTGTCGATTGTAGATGCGAGATCTAGGGAGTTCAATGGAGTGGGAATCCATGGGATGTGAATTGAGAAAAGGGAGTTTTCGTTTCTCTGGTGGTTATGGATTTAAAATGGAGTTTTGGGGTGTTTAAAGCAAGAAAATCCCGCTCAAAACTGCTAAAAACTGCATTTTAAAATGTAAAAACCGTCACCCAGAATTTGGTCACCGACGGCACTCAAACTAGAAATTCGGCTGTTATAAAAGAATAGGGCGCCGGCGGATCCCATTTTGGCGCCGGCGGCGCTAGTGGTAAAAATTTTCACCAAACTTCGTTTAGCTCGAAATACTTCATTTCCTTAATAATATCCAATATATTTTTAATTTTTAACTTATTTATGGGTAATTAGGATTCTTTAATATTAAACTAAAAGTACAAACAACAATAAGCAAGCAAACTCAACATATAAATACACATATGGGATGTCTCCCACAAAGCGCTTGGTTTAGCGTCGTCAGCCCGACAAACCATTCAGTTAACTAGGATGACTTAGCAATAAAACCTCTTTGAAATCAGGTAAAGACCCTCCAAAGTAAGGTTTTAAACGATGTCCATTAACCTTGAAAATATTTCCAAATTTAGGATCCTCAATATCAACAGCTCCGAAAGAATGAACTTTTACTACAGTAAAATTTCATTCTTTTACTACAGTAAAAGGTCCTATCTGTCTGGACTTAGGTTTTCCCGGAAATAATTTCAATCTAATATTATATAATAAAACTCTTTGTCCCAGTTCAAATTATTTTTTCAATATCTTCTGATCATGCCACAATTTCTTTTTTTCTTTATAAATTTTGTCGTTATGATATGATTCATTTCTAATTTCTTCCAACTCATTTAATTGCATAAATCTTTTTTCTCCCGCATTTATCAAATTAAAATTCAACTCCTTAATCGCCCAATATGCTTTATGCTCCAATTCAACTGGCAAATGACAAGTTTTATCAAACACTAATCTATAAGAAGACATTCCAATAGGGGTCTTAAAAGCAGTCCTATAAGCCCATAATGTGGTGTCTAATCTAGCAGACCAATCTAATTTATGAATATTCACTGTTTTCTCCAAAATTCTTTTAATTTCCCGATTCGATACTTCCGCTAATATACTAGTCTTGGGATGATAAGCAGTAGAGATTCTATGAATAATGTTAGATACTCAAAACCACTTTATAGTGGAAATGACTACCATAAGTCATTGTTATGACCATAAGAAAGAACTCATGTAATTTTACTGGTTAATAGTGTGAGGCTACCAATGTACCTAGGATAATGGAAAGCCACATGCAACTTGACCGGGTGAGTTATTCCCAAATTTAGGTTACTCCACTTATAGTCTCCTATTTAGAAATATTTTATTTAGTGCTTCACCTCCATCAATAAATCTATTACCTTTTTCTATCCTTTAGACTAGGATGTTCTTTAACTCAATTCACCTCAATCAAATACAATCTCAATTCAATCCTAACAAGATCAAACTCATTTTCATTTAAATACAAACTCAACTCAAACTTAACTAATCTTAACCTATCTCTACCCAATTCAAATACTAAATCAAAACTCAATCCTATCCTAAATAAGTGTAACCCAATCATTTTGAATCTAAACTAAACACTAATCTCATTCAAACCCAAGATCAAATTCAAATTCAATCGAATCAAGATTAAAGTAAAATTCAAGTTGTTTCTCAAACCAAATTCAATGATTCAAGCATTATACTTGTCAAATTTTGGGTTGAACCCTAAGGGTAAACCATTTTTGATACTCAAGTGAGTTCAACCTTTGTCCAAAAATCTCCCTTTTATAAAACTCTTCAAATCTTGTTAATCCAAAAACATTTATTAATGAATAAGAGAGATATATAGCATAACTTGAATAGAGAGTTTTCTTAAGAGTAATTCTCAGAATTATTATAAACATTATCTTATACCCGCAAGGTATAAGAAAAATCTTAGTTTCACGGATTCATAAAATCATAAAGATTTTCCTCATTTTAAAGATTAGATCCACTTTAAGGTAGTATTTCTTTCTTTCAAGATAGTGTATTATTTTTTGAATGTCCTATATGATCATTTAGATAGAAATATTTCTAGTTATATGGTGAAACCCACAATAAAAAATCCCTAACTTAATAAAATTAATAATTTTCTTCTTCAACCTCAATGTTTCATCAATTTAATGGACAGTAAAGCACATATATTCTATGTTTTGATTAGTGATTTGATAATCTACACTTAGTGGTGTCCTATGAACATCTTTAAAGAAAAAAAAATATCTTTTTTTTCTCACACTTAAAGATTTCCATGCATTCAATTTTTATGGCATTCATTGAAACATTCTAATTTGGATTCAATATTTTCAAAAATATATTGAACCAAGTGTTTTCAACAATCTTTTGGATCATAAGTTATAGGAATCACTGAGTCAATATAAGCTTCAGAAGGCAAGAAGTTCAACCTCTGATATTTTATTTGATAAGTCAATAAGTTGTTGAATCTTCACTTTATCTTATCACATTCTTTAAGATGTCTAAGAAAATATGAAGTTGCATTTGTTTTTGGTTTACAACATTTTACCCACAAAAAATACATTAGAAAAATGATCTTCAACCAAATTGAAATTGTATTTAACATCTACAAAGTACTCCTAAATAGTTGATTTTGTTTCCTATATTTCTTAGCTTGTATTTCAACAATAGTACTTCCAACTTATATGGCAACTGTCAATGATTCACTAGTTAATAAAAATTGAGATTGTTTAAATGTTGAAATTGTAAGTAACTTAATATAGAATAAAATATCACATGAGATGACATTTATGCATGTGCTTAAGCTCATATTAGAACACATTGAAATATACCTAAACACAGAGAAATTTTTTGTTTTCTCATTTAAAATAAATAAAAAAAACTAATGCAAATGCAAATTATGATAAAACATCTCAATAATTCATATCCACCAATATGTGTGTGTGCGTGTGCTTGTGTGCTTGCGTGTGTGTTTGTATGTCAGTGTACATGTAAATGTATATTTGTTTATGTATATGTGTATGTGTATATGTAGATGTATATGTGTCTATGTAGATGTATTTATCTATGTGTATGTGTAGATGTATGTGTATATGTCTATGTACATGTTAAAGTGTATATGCGTATGGTATGTACATGTACATGTGTATATGTATATGTGTATATATATGTGTATGTGTGTATTTGTATATACATGTGCATGAATATGTATATGTGTTTGTTTATGTGTATTTATGTATGTGTATATGTGTATGTGTATTGCCTTCTAAGTCAAAAATAGACCACAATCATCAAAGTATGAACACTAATTGTCTGCACGCAAAAGTGAACCAATTTGAGCTAAACAAAATACCCAAACGTATCAAATGCAAAAGAATCCAAACTAAAATTTCAATAAATTTATACTTGAACTAAGCATCATAACGAGACAAATCCATTAACATAAAAAATGAGTCAGTTCAACTTCTGAGCTCAATTGAGCCAGATCAAGTACTTGAAGCATAACAAAAACATGTGATACACACGTATATGCCAAAATGATAGCCAAATCTTGCATGCTTATAGTTGGCTCGACGAAACTTTAGTTCAATAAAATGAAAACAAACTCTAATGCAACAATATTGTTAGTCAGTCTTAGATTTATAGCTATTGGTCAAACAATCGTTGTAATGCATATAATGATACAAAATGTGGCTCACACTGTAAAACTAACACTCTGTCAAATAAACTATAAGTATCTTATTGAAAATTGAAATGATGCGACTACTGAAATATTTCAAACTATTAAAAAAAAAAAAAAAACTAAAGAACCAAACTAGAACAAATACTCGTAAAACAAAACATTAGAATAAACCCAAATATTATCAATTCCTACCACTGGTACACTGAAGTATCAAACCCTCACCATAGAATATAGAAATCCTATTCACAATCTAGCCCCATATGAAGATATTATCTTCTAAAAATAGTAAAAATGGAAGACAAGAGACGGGCTAGCCAAGTAATTATCATCAAAATGGCCAAATGAGAGAAGAGAGATTTAGATTTTAGAGTAGAGAAATCTTGCAGTGGTGTGTCACAACTCACAAGACAGGTGCTAGAAAATCATAGATGAGTACTTTGTTACAGGCGAAAAAGGCAAAAGAATTGGTGCGGTGACGAAGTGAAAACCCTAACCTTAGTTGAGGCTTTCGCTCGAAGCTTCTCCCAACTCGAAAAGAAAATCGAATGGCTGCCACTGTAGCCCACAGGTTCGGGTATATAGGAATATGATATTTGTGGGATTTAGAATTAGGATTTTTTTTGTTAAAATATTTATTATTTAATAAAATTTGGTTATTTAATCTAAACCATTCATTTATGATCATATGGATAATATTAAATTACATAAAATAATATGATTTCAATGATTTAGTTTATATTATTCCTAATTCAATAAATTTATAATTAGCTATATAGATTTATTTCTTAAAATTAATTTTTCTAATTTGAACAATAATAAGTCGAACAACGTCTATTTATGCTTTACTTGTTTATAAACCGAGCTTAGAAAATTATTCTTATTAGCACAACATGAACTATTTGCAAATGCCAAACATTTTTGATAGCCTTACTAACAAGAGAGGGAGAAGTGAGCAGCTGTAATGAGGCTTTTTGAACTGAAATGACTTGCTAATAATAGTAGTCTTGGTAGAGGTGCATCCGGTATCCCATATCTTATCTACATTTAAATGTTATTTTATTTATAAAAATAAATATTTAGTTGCCCCTAAGTTGAACAATATGAAAATATGAGAGCATGATAGAACTCAAATTTTAATTTTTTTTATTTTGATAATTCAATTTTATCATGCCTGGCATATAAATTTATTTTTTATCGGATGATTATTTTATAATAGTCAGGTTTTTCGAGTAATTCTTTATGTTTAATAACGCTTTCAAGCACCACCATCCGGGTTATTTTTGAACCAGGAGATTTTTCTTTTTTTAAACCATAGATTATTTAAGAAACAATGTCTCAATTACTTGTTATTTTAATATAAATTCATATAAACTGTAAGTAGTTAGTTTTACATAATTAATTTAAAATAAATATTTCATATTTATCAAAAAATTTTGCATTGTTAAACCGTTTTGGCTGCCGAAAAATACGATTCCCGTGGTCAAATTCAGATCCCACCCGTTCGATCGTATGCCAGCCTGGGAACAGCCATTTAGCTGCAAAGACGAAAATACCCATCTTCTACTCTGTTAGTCGGCTTCCAGCGCAGAGAGAGACGTAATTTTATAGGGACCAATGCGGCCAGAAAAGTCAATACAAGAAATATTTTTATCTGGTAACCGCGGTGTGACTCTCCGCTCCAACGAGGCTAATGAGTTAGCGCCGAGTTGGAAAAGATCCCTCCTAAGCTACGGTAAGGATAGCCCGAGCCAGAAGACAGCTGGAGACAGGCTGTCAGCAACCCGGCCATACCAGCTTTTCTTTGCGTCCTTCGTCTCTTTCTCTCTCTATCTCGCACGCTCTTGCCCAACTAGGCACAGTGATCTTCCGCTCGCTAGGGTTTACCTGCTCCTCTTCTTCGGACTAGTGATGCCGTGAAGGTTCGTCGGATCTGAACTCATTGTTACGGTCCCTTTTTTCAACTCCGTCATTCGTTGCTGTTGCTGGACGCTCAAAGATCCACACGGTGAGCCTCCTGTTATATGCATCTGTGAGGATCTTTTCTGCTTTTAATATTGAAGGTTTGCGCAAATGTAGAGTGTATATTGTTTTCGGTCGATCATGGACTTTTTTTGCTTTAGCGTCATGAAAAATCATTATTTCTTTTGTTTTCGTTTTATTACTTGTAATTTCTTAGGTAATGCTTTACTTTTTTTTTTCTTTATGAAAATTGTATGAGCAATGGAGTTGAATTCATTGAGTTGTACCCTGTATTTTCTAATGGTTTCGAAGCTTTGTGATATTTGGTTGATGCACTTAAAGCTTGTGAGTAAGTGGGAGAATAATTTTAAACCCTTGGCGTAATTGTTCTGCGCTATACTCTGAGTGATTTGGTGAGGGTGTATGGTTGATTACTTAAAGGCTAGTCTCCTCTTTATAAATTTGCATAGATTCGTGTTTCCAGTAGGCGCATGTGAAATTTTATATTAGATTACGTGATTTCAAGTTTCTTGTGGTATTCCTCTGTCGTCTGTTTGCACCTTTTGAATTTTAAATCCTTGCTTGAGTTGCTGTCAATAAAGTATAAGGACGTTACTTACGTTTATCTTTTACCGTTTACAATGGAGTGATTTGTCATGAGAAAACCCTAATTTTCGTTTTGCCTTATTATTATTATTATTATTACTATTTTCTGGTAAGACTAGTTTTATGTTGAATGTGTTGCGTAAAATTGAAGTGGATGAACTTTCTCTTAGCATGTTTCATAGTTTACAACAAAAAAAATTTGTTTTGTTTCGTTCTTTGGAGCCATTGCTTGAATTTTGTTTGGCATGCAATCTTCTCATTATGGAACTAAAATTCTCTGATCGTTTAGAGTACATTTTTCCATTCTATATTTGTTTCTTTACTGCAGGATAATTTCTTTTATCATTTTCATTCAGTTGATTATATACTTCTCTCTCTTTTTTTTTTTTTTTTTTGGATCTTTTGATGAGTTAGAATTAATTGCATGTTGAATACTTTGTAACTATTACTTCATTAGAAAGAGCTTTCGGACCTTATTCAGCGTTCTTAATTATTCAGGCCTCTTAGTAGATACTACTGTCCATTTTTTCTAATTATGCAACAATGTTTGAAATTAGATGGAGTCGCCTTAGATGGTTTGGTCACATTAAACGTCGACCACCTCATGATCCTATTAGGAGAGTAGATGTTTTAGATTCATCTTATGTTAAGAAAGGTAGAGGTAGACCTAGGAAAACTTGGGCTTATTGCATAAAAATAATCTTAATTTATTAGAATTAAACGAAAATTTGACACTAAATAGGACACAATGGAGAAAAAGGATTCATGTAGCCGGCCCCACTTAGTGGGATTAAGGCTTTGTTGTTGTTGTTGTTGTTTTATGCAACAATGTTTGAAGACTAGGCATTCAACCTTGATTACAAGCCTAAATCAGCTGAACCTTGTAACTTGAGTTATTTTTTTAATTCAGTTTATCACAACCTTACTTTTATTATTTTATTGATCGCCATTGATATATCTTTTTAATTCATGGTTAGCAGCTTCTCCGTGTCTCTATTTCCATTATTTATTGTAGCCAAATAGCCCATATCTTATGTATCTTTGGAAGTTTTTCTGCATTGTTTTAACAAAATTCTTTTGCTCAGGCGTTGTTTTGACCAAGGAGCTCTCTATGAGCTAACATTATAAGCTTTGATTTACATTCGATTTCTAAAGCTCTCAGGTTGTAATTTTGGTACTCATATGACTTCAGAAAGTCTGGAAGAAGAAGGCATACTTCCAAAGATACATCTACAACCCCATATGAATTCTAGATCAAACTCAGGTTATAGTGGATCGCTCACTAGCATTCCAGCAGATATCACCTCATTAAGTGAGGGCTTTCTCGGTATACGCCGCTGCTAGTGGGGAGCATGCGCAGGATCTGTGCTTTGGGTGATGCCCCTGACCAGAGTTGCCACCGATGTATTCGGTGTGGTGACCATTGCCCTTGTTGCTTTGACCGTCATCTTGGGATTACTGTGCATCTATCGTTGCATCTATTTTCATCTTCAGATTCAAAGACACGGCTTTTTACATCTCAGCTACTTTAATGGCCCCTGGATCATCAGAGTCACCATAATAGTCATTTCAATTTGGTGGGGATTTGGTGAAATTCTCAGATTAAGTTTCCTGAGAGGAGCAGGAAAGCTTTTCTCTACCATAAGATGGCAGAAGTATGGTTGCAAGTTCTACATCCTGTCAAACCTTGGCTTTGCAGAACCAATCATCTATCTCATGCTTGCATTCTTACTGCATGCTTCGCTCCAGAAAAGAGAATCAGGCACTCTGAGTCAGAGGTGGAACAGGAAGACAGTTTTGTTTGTCATCCTTCTGTGCATTCCCATATTTGCACTCCAACTGGTCCTCGTTTTATTAGGACCAAAATTTAACAAGGACGAGATACCCAGAACAAGAAAGAAGATGGCCAAGTTCTTCACAAGCACATATGTTGTGAATAATAGGTGCATATGCACTTATCCTCTTCTGAGCACCATAATTCTAGGGTTACTATATTTTCTTCTCATCTGTTATATAGTTTACGTTGGAGCCCGATTGCTGTCTCTGGTGATCAACAAGGGATTGAGAATTAGGGTTTACTTCCTCGCTCTGTCTGTGATTCTCTTCCTCCCGCTTAGGGTGCTCTTGCTTGGATTCTCAGTGCTGCCTCATGTAGGAAATCTGGCCTATGAAATGCTTGTATTCTTTGCTTTCCTCATGCTGCTGTTCTGCAATATGATAGGCATCTGCATTCTAGTCTACCTCCCTGTTGCAGATTCACTCGTCCTGCGAGACATCGAACAAAATACTGGCGGAAATAACGACACACCTTATGATGACTATTTTCATGAAGATGCGTCATTAATCGCTAACCAGAGCCATCAAGATGTGTCGAGGAATTCAGACGCATCAACGAAGCGGGGTTCCATATCCTTCCGGACGATGATCAAGGATGATTCTCCTGTGTTGGATGGAATTGTGGAAGGTCGTTGGAGCCATTTTGTACCCCTTCAAATTGTTTCCCCTCCAGGGTCCTCTTCCCCATACAGGGAAGTGGAGGTGACCCCAGTATACTAGGGGAGAAACATGCACTTATTCATCTTTTTTGTAGTTTAGTGATCGGTTTTTGTGAAAGAAAACGTTTGTGTAAAGAGTTTTTAATGTTTAATCACCATCGGAGCGAGTATGGCGTGGTTTTACAGGTGTGTTCATATGAGGGTTTCTCAAGTCGAAAATTTGTTAAATTTTTATTGCTCTAGTGTGGACGAATGATGAGAAGGGAACAATTTCCGCTCGACTGGTTCCGGGTTGTATGTTTATAGTTGACAGTTGTATGAATGCCTCCTAGTGAATTGTTGGTCTCGGTGCTGGCCAAACTTGGCTGTTAGCTTTTAATTTCTTTCGGAGAACCGCGCCTCTATGTATGTATGTATGTATGTATGTATGTATGTATGTATGTATGTATGTATGTATGTATGTATCTATATATACTACATTTCCAAAAAAAATTTGAAACAGAATTTTTGCGGTCGGCAGCGAGGCTAGTAAGAGATGGTAACATGTCTTAAAATTAAGAACCAGACGTATTCTTTAGTGATCTATTAATAGAGAAATCAAATTAATAAATTACCCGACCGTTTCTGTGCTGTGGGTGGCGATACTGCCCGGAATGGTCTCCTGAATTTTGTAGAATTTTGTAGAGATTGTAATTAAATGTCCAGTTACAAGCTAATTTAGCCGGTGTTTGGCTGCAACTCGGATTTGATTTAATAAATTTTGCAAATTTCAGTTGTTTAATCGAGTATGATTTAATAAATTAAAATCAGACGCTGTGATCAAGAAATTTTTTGGGTTCAGTTAAGATTAAATTCAGTTGAATTCTTTCGTGGTTTTGGGCGCATTAATCTCAATTTCAGTGTGTTTGTTTTCTTATGCTTATGTTGAAATCACCCAAAATTTGGATGCAGTAGAGATCCAGATCACCTAAAATTTGGACTTAGTAGATCCAGATTTATGAAAACAGATAGAAATTAGAATTCGCGGAGCATAGGATTATTACCACTTTTCCGCATTTGGCTGAATTTTAAATATAATTTCTAATAAAAACGTGCTAACAAACGACCGTTAATTTTTTTCAAGTTAGTTTGGAGCCCACAATGGCTTGCTCTAATGATTGGCATTTAATTAATGTTGGCCAGTAGTTGTGGGACCTTTGCTTTCTGATAAGAAGCTTAGGATCGAGTAGTTCGTCTCTTTTTTATTTTAGCATTTTATTAGGTGTTACTCTAATCAAACCAGGTCACTTTGTTTTATGTCTTTGGCAAGAGGTTGTAATAAAGATGATGGTGAAAATTATAATTTAAAAAAACTTAAGCATTAAACTTTTTTTTTTGTGATTTTTATTAAAGTTGGTTGTAAAAAATAGTCAACAGAAACTTTTAGAATTTAAAGAAAAGTATTAACTAAATGTAGTTGTGGTGGCGTTGATAATCGAGGGAAAAAATTGCTCAGAATCACCTTTAATCTTAATAAGAAAACATAAGAAAACAAAATTTTGTATTTTTGTACACTGAAAATAAATATTTTATAGGAGAGTTAAGATTAAAATAGAAAATGGGTCCATTTGCATCCTAAAATTCTTCCTATAGAATTAAGACTATTAATGTCATATCGAGACTATTAATGCCAATGATTCTTATAATTAATTAAGGCTATTAATGTCATATTAATGCTATTAATGCCATATCGATGCTATTAATGACAGTGATTCCTATAATCACATTAACACCCCCTCTCAAACTCATGATGGTATAGTAGATGTCATCTTGAGTTTGCTCAGTAGATCTTGAAAACACTTGGGAGGATGGATTTTGGTAAAGATATCGCTGCTTGGTTAGTAGATGAGACGAGAATTAAGAGTATGGTGCAGAAAGGAGCGACAGAGCTGGGAGAAGGTTCTTGCGATCAGATCAGATATGTCGGAGGAAATATCCTTTACTACTTCCTTTGAACTGCAAAAATCAGACACAAGAAACAACAAAAGAACACAGAATTTCTAGAATCAGCTACGAGAGACAGAAATCCTTTGAAATGCTTCCTTTGATTTGTCATCGATCCTTGAAATTGTGCAGAAGCGAATGCGGGAGACAAGACCAAACGCGAGCGACGCAAGTGATGAGACCTTGCAGAAGCGAGAACCAAACGGGGGAGACGGGACCAGGCAGAAGCGGGAACAAGCAGAAGCAGACAAAAGGCTTGCTTCTTGGAGATGGAAGAGGAAGCCGAAGCCATGAGTGTCGAAGTGGACAGGGTTTGTCGAAGTTGAAGTAGTCAGAGTTTGTTGAAGCGGACAAGGTTTGCCAAAGCAGACAAGATTTGTCGAAGCTGAAGCCGACGATCTCGGGTTTGCCAAAGCCGAAGCCGACGATCTCTGGTTTGCAGAAGCTGAAGCTGACGATCTCGAGTTTGCCGAAGCCGAAGCCGATGATTTGTGAAAGAGTGTCGGGAAGCTGTAGCGGAAGTAGAGGATTTCAGCGCTTTTCTTAGCAGACGACGGAATCTAAAGTGAAGTTTCTTTAGCAGATGACGATAAGAACAATGAATGATGCATATTAGAAGCATATAGCGGGATTTGTATCAGATGGGGAGATTTGAATGAGCGAGGGGCTTTGTCAGATGAGCGAATCAAGGAAAAAGAAAAAAAAAATGGTTCCTCCCTTCCCGCAAGAAGACCGGCGGGAAGGGAGCCTTGACAGTCCTCTAACGACTATTGATGGTTCGAGCAAAAATTTGGCTCTGATACCATAATAAGAAAACAGAGTTTTGTATTTCTTCACTTGATTCTAAATGTACACTGAACACTGATTTTTATATAGGAGACCTAAGACTAAAATAGGAAATGTGTCTATTTGCATCCTAAAATTCTTTCTATAGAATTAAGGCTATTAATGTCATATCAAGGCTATTAATGCCAATGATTCCTATAATCAATTAAGATTATTAATGTCATATCAATGCTATTAATGTCCAATCAATGCTATTAATGACAGTGATTCCTATAATCACGTTAACAAATATAATGGTGTGGTATGTGGTTTATAGGTTTTTCAGGAGACGTGGCCGTGTGAATTGATTGTGTTCATCCTTTCTGTAATGGATTTGGTCACAAGAAAATGATGGGTATTGGCAATCATTTCCTGAACAAAGCTCTGTTTCAGGCAAAACTTGAAAACTACGAAATTTTATGATAATTTTGTTTGTTGCAACTTAATTCTGAAATGCTATTTAAAATTATGATTAATATATATTTCTAATCAATACATCATGTTAATCAACTACTTGTATGCAATATCTACAAATGTTTGCATCACTCTTTCAATTCACTAGTAAACCTGTTCTTTATGATCACTTCTCAGTTTAGTAAACAATTACGCAAATATGGTGTGACAACTCTAAATATAATTTATAGAAAAGTCTTGATTTTTATTTTGTTAATTAACTATTTTCTTTTTTAATATTCGCATGAACACAATGATCTATTCACAATCAATCAACTAAAATAGGGGCAATTTATGTACATATTACACAATTCTTATGTAATTACATATCTAAAACTCAAAGTTTGATATTTATATTTACAACACTTTGGTGTTATAAAACCATGCATAAAAAGATGTATTTATGTTTTAAATTTTGAAATAATGATGTTTTTGTTGTGATGTAAAAGATTTAAGTGATATACTTGTAATTATTTTTAAAAATTTGAAATAGTAATATTTTTGTTGTGATGTAAAAGATTTAAGTGATATGCATGTAATTATCAAAGATTATATGATAGATATGTTAATATTTAAGAATTGTGTGTTATATATTCCCGGGTTGGGTTAGATTTGGCTTAGTTTTAACTCGGGTTAAGCTAGGTTGGCATAAGTTGGGTTAGACTTGGCTTAGATTTGACCCGCTTTAAGCCGAGTCGACTCGGATCGAGTCGGATTTGGTTTAGGCTCGACTCGCGTTAAGCTAGGTTGTCCTCGGGTTAGGTTAGATTTGGTTTAGGTTAAACTTGAGTTGGATTTGGATTAGGGTTTAGGTTAGGGTTTGGGTTAGACATAGGTTGGGCTATGTCTAGTGTTTAGGTATGGTTTGAGTTAGACCTGGGTTGGGCTAGGCCTAGAGTTTATATTAGGGTTTGGTTTAGGTTAGTTAGGATTAGGTTGGTGAACCGACCTTTACGAATGTAAGAATTTACGAATTTATATTTAAATATTTATAATATTTTTTTTAAAAGTCACAATTTCAAACGCAAGTATACGTATCATTTCAAGTAATACATGACTCTTTTGGAGTCCTGGTTATCGATCCCACAGGGAAGATTAAGTGAAAATTAATTTAAGAAATATATTAGATTTTCAAATTAAAAGTAATTATTATTTTTATTTCTTTTCAAAATTCAGATTTTTAAGTTTAACTAAATTTCTACTAAATGAAAATAAGCAACAATAAAGTAAAATGTTAATATAAGTATAAA
The DNA here is from genome assembly GCA_022702705.1 of Papilionanthe hookeriana x Papilionanthe teres. Classification (NCBI taxonomy): domain Eukaryota; kingdom Viridiplantae; phylum Streptophyta; class Magnoliopsida; order Asparagales; family Orchidaceae; genus Papilionanthe; species Papilionanthe hookeriana x Papilionanthe teres. Next base: position 128,543,598 of record CM040425.1, on the reverse strand, counting down.
TAAAACAACTTTCTCCTTTTTCAACTAATCCAACATTTTTCAGAATAATTATCATTCTTTAAGAACTTGAAATTATGGTATTGCGCCAATTAGAATCATTCCTATATTTTACCTTCGCTCGATAGTATAAAGAACATTGGCTAATCTATAGATCAGTTCAAGATGTATTATTTGTAGAATGGGTTAATCTGAAGCTACACTTCTAGATGTCCAAGGGTGGCTATGGTCGGCTCTAATAGTGAGCCGTTCGTTTCTATAAACCAAATTATTAGAATTTAGTTTGTCACTCTAAAAACTAATCAATTCTACGCCCAGTAAACAATATCTACCTATTTATTTACACTTCACCTTGAATAACCCGCTCAAGGCCTTCGATTACCCAAGGATTCTCTTTTAAAAATTTCAATTAAAATTAAATAAATAAATTAAATTAAATTAAATTAAAAATTAAATTAAATAATTAAATTAAATTAAATTAAATTAAATTAAATTAAATTAAATTAAATTAAATTAAATTAAATAAACAAATTAAATTAAATTAAATTAAATGAATAAATTAAATTAAATTAAATTAAATGAATAAATTAAATTAAATTAAATTAGACTTAATTAAATTAAAACAAATTAAATTAAATTAAATTAAATCAAACATATTAAATTAAATTAAATTAAATCAAATCAAATTAAATTAAAATTAAATCAAATTAAATTAAATTAAAGGAAATTAAATCAAATTAAACTAAATTAAATTACCATCAAATCAAACTAAATTGAATTAAATTAAATTAAAATTAAAATTAAATTAAATTAAAGTTAAAATTAAATTGAATTAAATAACATCACCTAAAACAGAAAGAAAATTAAATATTAAGCAACTTGAACACCATTCCAAATTTAAACCCATTAATTGAAGTTAAACTAAATCACAAATTATTGGAACACCAATTTGCCCTCGAAAACTTTGATTATCATAACTCCTAAACGAAACATTAAATGAAATGTTACTTCACTTATAGGACATTCAAATATCCTCGTTCACCGAGTAAGATAATAACAAAACTTAACTAAACCTCGGACGATTAATTCATTTGTGTAATCGAATTCATTTGGACTTAAAACAATCCTAGAAATATTGAAAAGATGTTTAAGATTTGCACTTCAAGCACTTCCTCAATATGATAGGATGTTCATAAGAACAATCGAACTTAATTGTTCTTTGATGAAGAAAATCGTCCTCAAACCAAAATACAAGGAACCTAGACGTCATAGGAAATGACTAGCTATAGGATTAGGAATTTGGTAGAAAACCATAACCCTTCCTTTAGTTTTACCTAAGAACTTCGCTTAAATATTCTAATTGTGTTTTAAGTGCGACTTGGGATGACGGGAAGACCCTCCAGTGCACGCTTTTATTTTATTGCAATTTACTTTCTTGCAATTTACATTATCGCAATTTATTTAATCACATCACACTTACTTTTCTCGCATGATAAACAACTCGTTGCATGAAAACCCACACCTTTAGGATAGTCCCTAAAACTCGAAACCAAAATTAAACTAAAAGTCATTACAAGATAAAATTCACCGCCACAACACTTCAAAATATAAAACAACTCAAAATTTAATCACAAACATAACACAAAACTACAATTGCAACTAAATTAAAACGTCCTGTTGGATGATCGGGAATACCTCGGATGATGTAACCTACGTGTTGCTAACGGGATTTCCCACGGTCTAAATGAAAGTGTGGAACTCATTCGAGTTGAGTTTAGCAAATTCATCTGGATTAAGTGAATCCGATAAAAATAATGATGCCGGAAGGATGGAACCGTGGGATCTTAACCGGTGTCGTTATAATCAACTTTAAGATTTGTTTTAATTAAAACACAAAAACACTTGGAAATTAAGATTTTCTCTAAACCAAAACACTTTTCTCATCCCCTGATTTATGACTTATAAAACTAAACCTCTGCAACAACAAGGAGCTCGGAGCATGGTGGGCGAGCATGGCCATCGTCATCAAGAAAACTCGAGTCTACTTCAAGAAAACTTTCCTAGAATTAAATAACCAAGCCATAGGACTTCGAGGTAGTTTGCACTAGTACAACATAAATCCTCAACTCTTCGTTAGGCATTTGCATTGCAAATTAAGCCCTAACCGGTCTTAGGATTCCGAGGTAATCGTCTGATACGACATAAACCCTCACATCTTCGAGGCTATTTGTATGATTCTATCATATAAATATAATATCTAATTAATTAAAATTGACAAAATCAAAACATTAAATAGACATTAGGACTTTCCTAAATTCAAGCCAAACAATAGGATAGTCGGGAAATTACCGAAGTTCACTTCGAATCCGTAATTTCTCCTACCTTTCTTCCTTTGAATTCTCAAAACAAAATGTTCCAAACTTGATCCATTCCCTATTGAAATTCCAAAATTCAATCCTTTGAAAACTTAAACTTCGAAATTCTCGAGAGTGCAATTATTGATTATTATCGAGAGTTTTCTTAGGTGATTCCCGTAACTTAAGATGTAATTAACTATAAGGGCTTGCCCTTATAGGAATTTTAAAGAACCCATGTAATATAAACCCCGTTTAATGCTTTTATATTAAGCGGGGAATTTGTCGGCTTATAAAATTGGTTCGCAGACCAAACGGATGTCACAAATCTTCTAGTTTATTTAATCGAGCCCCACCAGTCGAGCGGTGTCTCATCCTTAGGGATAGATACACGGCTTATGGTGCGGTGCTCGTTTATATAAACTATCGGGGATGTGAGATCGGTTTAGTCTCATATCTTAAAACCTTCAAATTTGAAATTATTTTCAAAATCAAATACTACTTTTCAAATTATTTATTTAAATTAAATTAAAGAATTTCTGTAGGCGACCCCTTTTCAAAATACAACACAACCTAAAAAATAGTGCCGACAACTTCTGGCGACTCTGCTTCATTTTGAAATCAATTTAGGACCCAGTCCAAATTCCTTAAAGTAAACGACTCAGTTATTAGAGCATTAATTTCATTCTTCCCTGAAACCATAGTCTTAGCAAAATATCCAAATTTAAGCTTTCCAAACATTGAGCGAGCTTTGGACAAAAATAAACTCTTTGTCATTCATTCATCGCGAGTAAGAAGGATGGTACGGACCAATACCGATCGTGCTAATATCTTCTTTCGACGTCAAAAGTAATAAGCAACTAAAAAGTGTCACATCCGTTGTCACTGCGTAGGAACCAATCAAGCAAACAAATAACCGAAATCATATTGATATAACTTATTTCAAGTTCCTTTCAAATATTCATCGGGGATTGTTACGCTTCCATTCTTGAAGTTTTTCTCCAGCCATTCTTCGAAACCGATACGACCTTTCAATGGTGTGCCCAAGCATTCCGTGATATGGGCGATAGTTGGGATGATTCTTCTTGTTAACTTCCGTCGGTTTCTTTGCCTCGAGCAATCCGAACTCGAGCTTCTTAATCAAATTCCGAAACATCTTTTCCACTCGCCTCATCTTTGAAAGAATATACTCGCTTAGTTTCTTGGCCGTAGACGGACCCCGTCTTCCATCCATCCGAAGCGACCACTCGTTGAGACGATCGCCGATAGTGCATCGTTGTCGAGGCCGTTCAATCTGGATCCGCATTGGTCGCTTGCCTTTATCCACCACCGCCATTGTCTCGGACTCCTCAAATGTCTTGACCGGCTCTAGCTTTTCGGAATTTTCCGGAAAACCCAACTGTTGGCTTCCTCTTGCAAACTTCCAGCTTTGCAAAGTAGTTTCTCAAATGTTTTGATTGTGAATCCTTTGAGGAGAAATGCAACTGGTCCATGGATGCTCTTTAAGAGAATTTCAATTGCATGTTGCTCCTGGAGCTGTGGCTCACACTTCAGGCTTAAATTTCTCCATCGCAAAATGTAGTCTACCAATGTTTCGGTTGACTTCTGTCGCTCCACCACAAGATCACCGATGGTGATATGGTGTCTAGCTCCAGCGAACCGCTTAACAAAGAGGTCTTGCAATTCTACGAACGTTCTCACCGAACCATTTAGCAGCGGAGTCAAAATTTAGGTACCGAACCATTTAGCAGCGGAGTCACCAGAAATTGTCGGCATTATTTTTAGGTTGTGTTGTATTTTGAAAAGGGGTCGCCTACAGAAATTGTCGGCGAATTTTTAATTTAATTTAAATAAATAATTTGAAAAGTAGTATTTGATTTTAAAAATAATTTTTAAATTTGAAGATTTTAAGATATGAAATCAAACCGATCTCACATCCCAAATAGTTTATATAAACGAGCACCGTACCACAAACCGTGTATCTATCCCGAAGAATAGGCACACTGCTTAACGATGGGGCTCGATTAAATAAACTAGAAGATTTGTGACATCCGTTTGGTCTGCGAACCAATTTTATAAGCCGACAAGTTCCCCTGCTTAATATAAATGAATTAAGCAGGGTTTATATTACTCGGGTTCTTAAAGTTCCCTATAAGGGCAAGCCCCTATAGTTAATTACATCTTAAATGGCGGGAATCATTTAAGAAAACTCTCGATAATGATCAGTGGTTTTGCTCTTAAGAATTTCAAAGTTTAAGATTTTCAAAGGATTGAATTTTGGAATTTCAATAGGGAATGGATCAAATTTGGAACAATTTATTTCGGAGTCTAAAGGAAGAGAAGTAGGGATGTCACAAACCCGAAATGAACTTCGGTGACTTCCCGTACTATCCTAATGTTAGGCTTTGAATTTCGGAAGTGAATTTATTTAAGTTTCAATCCCGCCAATTAATTATAGGAATTACATTTACATAATCACCGATTATACAAACAACCCGAAAGGTAGGAGGATTTACATCGTATCGAACGACGACCTCGGAATCCTAAAGTGAGTTAGGGCTTATATTGCACGACGAAGGTTGTACGAGGCCTAAAGGAACAGGTGAGGATTCATGTCGCACTAGGCGGACTACCTCGAATCCTATGGCTTGTTGTTTAAACTAAAGAATGGTTTTGTTGATGTCGACACAGGTTTTGCTGATGAAGATAGCCGTGCTGCCCACCGTGCTCCAAGCTCCATGTTGTAGCAGGAATCGCAGTTTAGGTTTAAATCTTAAGTTAAAGTGAACATGCAAATCGTTTTATTTCATCTTTTTATTATTATCGTTTTCATTTTCATTGCAAGCGTGAGTGTGTGCAACAGTAACAGGTGTAGCAAAAGAAAGCAGGAAAACAAGTAAGGAGGAATATGCTATAGCAAACAACAGGAAGCAAGTATCACAAGCAGGTTATGCTGAGCTAAACAAGAATAACATGCTACAACAAGCAAAACATGCTAAGCAAGTATGTATACCGAAAATAAGCGAGGCTAGACTAGCAAGAGTATATGTCGAAAAGTAAGGCATGCGTAATGGTATAAGCCGAAAGTAAACGAAGCTAGACTAACGGGAGTATGTATCGAAAAGTAAAGCAGGTATAACGATAAAGAAAGTAAAAAAAACTGTGTCACAGGAGTACCATATGCTCTGCTCATCCGCGGTGCACTGTTACTTGTTTATTATTTTTTTTATATTTTCTGCAACAAATTTGTCAGTACTAAAAGAGCAGGAGTAAACGACTCTGGAAAGAAAGACCCGTAAGCACGGTGGTGTTTCGGACTCAGAGCTGTGCTAATATCCGGACTTGAGTGCCGACCACTAGACCGACTTTCGCGGAAGGCGATCCTAATTCGACTCGAATAGCCAACCGTGGACCTTTATAAATTTTCACACATTTCATTTTTTTTTGTTTTCATGCAAGTAAAAAGCCGTAGGTAAGTAAGTCGTGTAGTAGTGGAGGTAATTTTGTATTTTTCAAACATATGTATTTTTTGTTTTAAAACATTTCAGATCCACTGAGTTGACTACCCTAATAGGACTAGGTCTACGAACATTAGACTCGTCGGTAGTAGAAACCCCGAGGACGGTCGAACGGTTCCGCGATTCCCGCTCTACTCTCTGCGAGTCTCCGAGTCGGCGGCCCCATTCTATGGCTCTCGTAATTTTTCTCGTTTTGCGAGTCTCATCAATGTCCCCACCGCACTTACGGCCTTGCTGATGGCCCCATATATAACCCAAGGAGGTTATATATGCACACCTACACGTCCCCTGTAGGTGTGTGCTTTGAGCCAAGAAACAAGGTGAAACTAGGGACGAGAGGTCAAGGAAAGAAGGACGGGAAAGCGGCTCACTTAACACAATTTCGAAAAGAAGTGAGTCGATTTCCAATAATCAGAAAACACGTAAGTCACCCTGGACTCCCGACCGACCTCACATGTCCTGAGAAAAGGACTAAAGGCACCTCGACGCTCTCGGAGAAGGTGAAGACTAGACTCCTAAGGTGGTGTGTAACCCTTCCCAAACATTCAAGTAATGGCAAAGAAAAGGGAAACATAAAACAGCCGCAGGAAGGGAAAGTAAAGTGGAGTGAAGTAGAAATGAAGTAAAAAAGAACGAAACCATCCAAGAAAAATCGGGCAGCATAACAGCGTAAAAAGAATTTTCCACACCTGCAATTTGAATAAAAAGAAATGCCGCAAGCATGTATATGTAACAATCAATGTTTTCATTCATCCCAAGCATGTACATATTGTATATGAAAGAGGAGTAAAGATTTTTTTTTTTTTTTTTTTATAAAGCATGCATGTTTAAGTTCGGGGGCTAGCTAAGAGAGCCCAAATCCTCAAAACGACTTTCAAACCATGCTAGCAAGAGGATTCCGAAGTACTCCTATACATGCTTAACATATTCCGAGTTGTAGAAATGATAAAAAAAAGGTAACTAGCCATCTTTGAACTCTCATCATGCATAGGTTGAGTGACATAAAATAAAATTTAGAAGTTTAGGTGTGAGTTTTGTAAATATGCAAGATTTATGTACTACGTATGTGACTGCATAAGAATTGTACTGCATGTATATAAATGTCCCTTAGCTAAAAGAGAATAAATGGATTTTTTGTATGAAATACCATGAAAGCATATATCGCAGTATCCAAACAAAGAAATATCAAGTAAATAACAAGGAAAACAAGTAGACAAGCAAACCCTTGAACCCCTCACAACATATGCCTGAAATACTTGAGGATATTTTGAGATTTGTTCATGTGAAACATCAATAGTAATAGAAACGCGAAAGCTATTCTCATTGAAATTCACCAAACAATGCAGCGACAAGTGTATATTCAAACCACATATTTGCTTGTGACCATATAAGCTTTCCAATCAAGCCAAGGCTTGCTGCCCAGATAAATCTCAAACAAAGCAGGTATGGAAACCATCTCTTTTCTTAAAGCAGGCTCAGATTTATCAAAAGACTTTTCTGCTATCCATAATAATAATAAAAAAAATAATACAGTTCAAACTTGATGTATGTATGTTGAAGAACGAGCAAAAATTTGGTCTCAGGCATGTAAATATATAAGAGCTAAGAAGTATGTATCCAATTTTCCCAAAGAGAATCTCACGAAGCTACTTGTGATTACCTTCACCATGCAAGATGGACTAAGACAGATTCCTGCTTGCCACTATCAAAACTTGTAATCAATGGGCCCAGCACTCATAAAGAAGTTGATAAGGGACAAAGCACGATCCGTTTATGCACATAACTCAACAAACATAGAAACAGATTCATATCCCTCAAATATATAAAAAAAAAACATAATGGATCCTTAAGCCCAACTCAAATTAATCTAAGCGAGACTGATATATTTTTTTTTATCGATTAAACTCATATACCATGACAAACCTCCCGAATAATTTAAATGCCATGCCGATAGACAAGATTTCAGAGGATAGGTGAAGATGATTTTTTTTTTAAATTAAATTAAGAACATCAGAACACTTCTTGTTGCATGAGGCACTTCACAACTAAATCAAAGGAGGGAAACAGTAAACTTTTTACCTCCCACTGCTTGAAGAAAGGAAGAGAAAGAGGGCACCTTGCTTCAGATTTTACCCAAAAGTGATGCCAGAACTCCCCCAGGCACACAGAGGACAAACCAACTAGTGCAAAGCAACTCCAACAACTTCCTTAAAATATTTTGGCAGCACCTCCACCTCCTCTCAAAATTTCAGCCAACAAATGAGATCGACCAGCAAATGAAGCCACAGGATTTCAAAATCACAAAGAGACGCACCACTCGAAAATTTGGCAGAACCTCCCCCTCACACCAAAATTTCAGCCCTTCTCAAAGAGCTCCCCAAGTGGGGTTTATATAGGCAAAGTGGAGGAGTAGCCCAACTTTCCACTTACCACGGGCGGTGAGTTGAAGCCATCGGCGACAAGGGAAGTCACGACAAAAAGGAAGAGGGGAAAACGTCGCGACGGAGAGCGAGGAGGCGTGGAGTAGGGCGGCGAAGGCGCAGGGAGTAGGTGGAGGCAGTGGAAGTAGGGGGCGAAGCTTTACCAGAGTACGGAGGAGGGGACCAAAGCTTTGCGAGGATGGCCGGCTAGGGCTTCGCCTTGGCTCAGTTTCACGAGAAAAGAAAAAGGAGGGGCGGACGGTGCGTGAGGGAGATGAGGGTTAGGGATTTTAGTTTTTTTTTATTATTTATTTATTTTAAAATAATGTTTTAGTCAAATTTCGCCGATTCGGACAAATTTCAACCCCGCACGAAACTATATCAAAATTAGTGTCATTCCTAGGTAATTTGGATGTTCCGGACGCAACGGCGCAGTCCGTTTCGTCATCCGAGGCCGTTTGGACAACCTCGTTATCAAAACAGGTCAAAAAAGGTCAAATTTGGGGATTTCGCGATTAAATCAGATTTGGTTGAAATTCGAGGTTGAACTGGTAGCGAACGAATGTTGCGTTCTGTTTAGGGGAGTGTGTCGAAGCATTTAAAATTTAAATTGAGAAGAAAATGGCTAGCGTCGGGTCAATTTGGGTCAAATCAGAGCCTAGGTCGGGCTTAGGTCAAAATTGGGGTTTTTTTGATGAAATCGGCTTAAATTGACAAAATTGGGCTATGGTATAGTTGAACAAAATGAAATTGGGAATATTTGGGATTTTCTGGAATTTTCTGGGAATTTTTGGAATTTTTGGAATTTTGGGTTAAAAAGGGTATTTTGGGTATTTGGAGGTTATTTGGAGGGTATTGGGGTATTTTGGTGGGTTTAAGGTTTAGAATGTGTGTGAGAGTGTGATGTGTGCAAGCTAGACCTCACCAGACCAGACCATCCAGGGTACTCCTAAGGCCAAAGAGTCCTATAGGAAACTCATCCTTTAAACCTCCACATATTGGTCTTAACCCTCCAAGTAGCTTAGGGGTTTACAATCAAACTTGTGGGGTTTTAAGGGAGTCAAGAAGTGTTTGAATTTCTAAGTGATGGGTCCCATTTATAGTCCTCTAGGATTAGTCAAAGGAAAAGCCTAAGGCTAGATCCTAAGGACTAAGAAGAGAGAAAAGACAATACCTCGTCAAAAATGAGGTCAACAAATGGACCCCCAATAGGTGTGGTGTGCTGACCAAGCACACCGCGCGTATTGGCGTTGATCGAAGAGATCAACAAAACCAACACAGATGTCCAAGTGACAAACTTAGGACGAAGTAGAAGAATTTCCGCTGGGGAGTATGAGGTATATTTCCAAGACTAGAGATTCAAGAACTCTCGTTGGGGAAAAAAAAAGGAAGTGAATTTCAGATCACAAGATTTTAAGAGATTGGATCTTAGATTCGTTTCATTTTTTATTTCAAGTTTTAATTTTGAGTTTGAATTTCGATTTGAGTTTCAATTTTGGTTTTATGCGGAGAAAAGAGTAGGGCTAAGGCCCACCCGAATGCATTTGTATGCTGAGAAGGAAGCAGGACTGAACCTATTCCATATGTGTATGCTGAGATGGATTAAGACTGAGCCTATCCCAAATGCCGAGGAAGAATAGGACAAAGCCTATCCGAAATGCAGAGTGCTTTAATTTCAATTTCTTGCTGAGAGGATAAAATTTTGAGATTGCTGAGAAAGGAGTAGGACTGTGCCTATTCCATATGTGTATGCTGAGATGGATTAAGACTGAGCCTATCCCAAATGCCGAGGAAGAATAGGACAAAGCCTATCCGAAATGCAGAGTGCTTTAATTTCAATTTCTTGCTGAGAGGATCAAATTTTGAGATTGCTGAGAAAGGAGTAGGATCGTGCCTATCCCAAGCATCGAGAATTGCTTGAGAAGGAGTCGGCGGAAGCCTATCCCGAGTGCTTGAGAATATCGCTGAGAATTGCCTGAGATTACCGAGGATATGCCTGAGAATTCGTCGAGATTGCCGAGGATATGCTCGAGAATGCCGAGAATTGCTCGAGAACTGCCGAGATTCGCTGAGAAATGCCGAGAATATGCCTGAGAAATGCCGAGATTGCCTGAGAACCGCCTGAGATTCGCCGAGAAATGCCGAGAATATGCCGAGAATTCGTTGAGATTGCTTGAGAAGGGAGTAGGGCGGAAGCCTATCCCAAGTGCCTGAGAATTGCGGAGATTCCGTGAATGCAGAGACATCGAAGAATTTTGCTCGACTTATCGTCGAGATCGAAGAATTTTGTTGAAATTTATTTATGTGGAGATTGAGGAAATTTTGTCTGAGGTCCATGTGGAATTTTTGCCGAGATTCAGTTTATGCGAGTGGTTGTGAAAAATTTTGTTGATATTTGATTTATGCTATGACTATGAAGAATTTTACCGAGATTTGGCTTATCGTCGAGATTTGAGAAAGATTTTGCCGATATTTGGAAATGCGAGTTTTATGAATGCAGAGATCGAACATATTCGTTGAGATTTATGAATGCAGAGATTGTGAAAACATATTGTAAAGTGCAAAGAATGTTTGTAGAAGTTCATGCAGTGCTGAGTTTTATCGAAATGTTATGCAGAGATTTTTGAAAATTCACAAGGTGCAGAGTTCTTTTGTTTTGCTCAAATGTTGACTTTTATTTTGTTTGATGCGAGTTTTATTTAGTTTCATTTGTTTTAAGATCTCGGACCCGGCTTTAGACAAGTGCGGCATCAGTGCTTCATAGAACAAGACTCTGTCTTTGAAACGTTGCGATGTACAACACTTCTGAGGGTATCATCAACTGATTGAAATCAACTGTAGATAATAACTCACTCTTTAAGTTGCTATCGGAATTTATATTCTTTCAAGCACCTATAAAGATGTGTTATCTCTGAGGACGTCACGGCTTAGGAGGCTGCAACTCGTAGCTTTGTTCGTAGCAGTTGTCATTTGATTTTGTCACCGATTTCGTAAAGGGTGTTCACACTGTCTTCGAGAAATTACTATGACGTTCTTTGAACTGACGTTGAAGTTGTATTTGCTGGGCGCTGAAGGATACGACTTCGGGGTTGAATTTACATTAACTGCTAATATCGTTGTCATTTGTTTAATTCTTTCTTCCTGGGCTTAAGCAGATTTCAAAATTTCTGTTCATGTGATTAAAATATATTTCACCGTCCAAAGATATTTCTGAGCCAATTAATGACCGACCAAAAGGCATAGAATCACTTGACTTTTTTCAAACCATAATATCAGAGGAAACTTCTTAAGGTTGTCTTTCAAGTTTTATTAATCAGGGGAGGATTAAGACACCAATTTTTGATTATGTGCTTGCCTCAAGCTTCTTCTCAGGGAGCATTCTTATTTTCTCCTTTTTCATTTTTTTTTTCATTGAGCTTGTCGCCCTGTTTTTTTTTATTGAGGATTACTATATCTGATGGAGCACATGTTAAAGATTTTGAATGTCTGGATTGTGACACCAATTTTTGATTTTGTGCTCACCTCAAGTTTCTCCTCAGGAACTCTTTTTTTTTCTTTTTTCTTTTTTTTTTGCTCCTTTGTTTTCTGAGAATTACTGTATCTGGCAGTGCATATTTCTGTTAAAGATTTTGAATGTCGAAACTCCCCTAATTAATAATTCTGAAATGTCCCTTAATATAAATCCTGGGATATTATAACTTATTCGAAAGTCCGGACCCAGCCACATGGCGGGAAATTAAAAGGCTCGTGATATCCCGAATCAATTACTCGTATTTCAACCACACTATGTCATTTTGAAATCAACTTAGGACCCAGTCTAAATTCCTTAAAGTGAAGGAACCAGTCATTAGGGCATTAACTTCGTTCTTCGTGAAGTCGAAGTCTTAGCAAAATATCCAATTTTGAGTTTTTTAAATATTGAGCAATTCTGGACAAAAACAAACTCCTTTTTCTTTCATTCACTGTGACAGAAGAGATGGTACAGCTTAATACCGATCATGCTGAGCAACAAAAGTAGTACAATAGCAATCAAAAAGTGTCCCGTCTGTTGTCAATTGCGTAGAATTCAATTGAAGCAAACAAATCACCGAAATCATATTGATATAACCTCTTCAAGTTCTTTTCAAATATTCATCGGGGATTCTTACGCTTTCATTCTTGAAGTTCTTCTCCAGCCATTCTTTGAAACTGATACAGCCTTCAATGGTGTGCCCAAGCATTCTGTGATATGGGCAATAGTTGGGATGATTCTTCTTGTTAACTTCCGCTGGTTTCTTTGCTCGAGGCAATCCGAACTTGGGCTTCTTAATCAAATTCTGAAACATCTTTTCCATCGCCTCATCTTTGAAAGAATATACTCGCTTAGTTTCTCGTCGTAGACGGACCTCCGTCTTCCATCCATCCGTAGCGACCACTCGTTGAGACGACCGTTGATGAGATCGTTGTCGAGGCCGTTCAATCCGGATCCGCATTGGTTGCTTGCCTTTATCCACCACTGCCATTGTCTCAGACTCCTCAAATGTCTTGACCGGCTCTAGCTTTTCAGAATTTTCTGGAAAACCCAACTGTTTGGCTTCCTCTTGCAAACTTCCAGCTTTGCAAAGTAGTTTCTCGAATGTTTTGATTGTGAATCGTTTGAGGAGAAATGCAACTGGTCCATGGATGCTCTTTAAGAGAATTTCAATTGCATGTTACTCCTGGAGCTGTGGCTCACACTTCGAGCTTAAATTTCTCCATCGCAAAATGTAGTCTACCAATGTTTCGGTTGACTTCTGTCGCTCCACCACAAGATCACCGATGGTGATATGGTGTCTAGCTCCAGCGAACCGCTTAACAAAGAGGTCTTCCAATTCTACGAACATTCTTACCGAACCATTTAGCAGTTCTGCATACCAGTTGAATGCAACCCCCGAAAGGCTATTTACAAATTGACGACACAACAATGCATCGCTATCCCCCGCGTTGCAGCAACTTGCTCGAAAGTGTGCAACATGCTGTCGGGGGTTTCCGGTACCATCAAAAATCTTGAACTGAGGTGATATGAAACCTCTCGGATATTGGACAACATCAAACTCTTCAGGGTATGGTCTACCCTTCAGAATCGATGTTCATTCTTTAGACTGAGCCAGGGCTTCTCTCACCTGCTGTTCCACCATTTGCTTAATGTCCTTTTCTAGTACTGGACCCTGAATTGAATCCCTCTTCTATTGTACATCGACGGTGAACTCCCTTCTTTCATCTGTAACATTAATGGTCTCTAGTTGGTTTGTTTCTGGAGGTGTTATTCGCGGTGATTGTGACTTTCCTTGAATTGTGGCCATAGCGAGTCATCACTTCTTCTAGTTGCTTCTTCAAATGGTTGATATGTTCATCTCGTTGTTGAATGGCCCTTTGCCAATCCTCTGCGGCGTTCTCTTCACCAAAAGGCGGAGTGTCGCTCGCAGATAATGTTGATTGGGTCTCAACGACGTCGATTTCTACGAATTCACCTTCCATGAAATCTGCTAGTTCGTAATCTTCTTCTTCAATGTTTTTTTTCTGATCTTTAGACAGTTGTGCAATGTTAGCTCGATGCTTTTCCACAGCCTTCTCAATTGACTTTCCTTTGATGACTTTAAGGTCAACTGGAGATTTTCGAGAAACATCACTTATTTCCCCGAGCACTGGTGTCGTCGCGTAGAAGTCAATTGAATCATCTGAAATCATATTTATTGAACTTTTTTCAGGTTCTTTTAAATATTCTTCTAGTATTACCACCTTTCCACTTCTGAAATTCTCCTCAAACCAATCCTTAAAGCTGAAGCAGTTTTCTATAGTATGGCCAAGCAACCGGTGGTATGGGCAGTACATCGGGTGATCTTCCATGCCAGCCTCCTCTGGTTTTTTCGGCTCAGGTAGTCTGATTTCTGAACTTAGAAGTAAGTCATGGAATATATTCAACACTGACTCTTCCTTAAACGGGTATACCTTGTTTAATCGTTAACTCATTGTTGCTCTATCCGTAAGAGATGGTCTTCTTTTCTGTGCCTTTGTCAGTTGTATGGGCTTTGAGTTGGACCCAATATTGAATCTGGAAAATGGTAGGTCATAAACGCCGACTGACTTTCCCTCGTGTAGAATCTCTTTTCCTTTAGTTAGCGGAGCGACCGGTACAACGGTGGTGAATCCGAGCGGTAAAGCGGACACAACTCCAGGAGCAATCCTAACATTTTTCGTAGCGAGCTTACAACAAAAGAAGAATTCATTCCAAACGACATCCTTTCCGGAGGGAGAATTCCGTAACGAGCTTCAAGTTGAACTCCACAACGAGCTTAACGAACTTGCTTATTTCAGACTTCATCACTGTGACAGCCACATCACCGAACATTGCTACAACATTGTCGAACCCTTGTCCAAACTTAATGACTGCCAGATCAGGCAACTCGTCTCTATTGATAGCGAATTCTTCTCCGGTGGCGAAAGAGAAGATCAACTTCGGTGAAGACATTGTCCCTGTCATTTGAAGAATTCCCAGAAATCAGTGACATCCCGTGTCTTGCAGTTTCAGTGAAAGTACTGAAGTTAACGCACTCGTCTTACAAACTGCACGCCCTTGTAAATTTTTATTTCAAATTTTGTGTATTGTTTATTAGTGTATTTGCTGTGTTTTTTTTAAAAAGTTTTATTTTGCTTTTGAAATTTTGAAGAAATTCTATTTTAGTTGAAATTTAAATGGAATATTGTGAGAGCGAGATTTAGGTAGCCTTCTTTCTTCAGGAATTTTTTTTTCCCCAGCGGAGTCGCCAGAAGTTGTCGGCATTATTTTTAGGTTGTGTGTTTTATTTTGAAAAGGGGGTCGCCTAACAGAAATTGTCGGCGAATTTTTAATTTAATTTAAATAAATAATTTGAAAAGTAGTATTTGATTTTGAAAATAATTTTAAATTTGAAATTTTTAAGATATGAAATCAAACTGATCTCACATCCCGAATAGTTTACATAAACGAGCACCGCACCACAAACCGTGTATCTATCCCTAAGGATAGACACACCGCTCGATGGTGGGGCTCGATTAAATAAACTAGAAGATTTGTGACATCCGTTTGGTACGCAAAAAATTTTATAAGCCGACAAATTCCCCGCTTAATATGATAAGTATTAAACGAGGTTTATATTACTTGGGTTCTTTAAAATTCCCTATAAGGGCAAGCCCCTATAGTTAATTACATCTTAAGTGACGGAGTCACCTAAGAAAAATCTCGATAATAATCAATAATTCTCGCTCTCAAGAATTTCAAAGTTTAAGTTTTCAAAGGATTGAATTTTGGAATTTCGATAGGGAATGGATCAAATTTAGAAGATTTTATTTTGGGATTTCAAAGGAAGAAAGGTAGGAGAAATTACGGATTCGAAGCGAACTTCGGTAATTTCCCGCTATCCTATTATTTGGCTTCGAATTTAGGAAGATCCTAATATCTATTTAATGTTTTGATCTCTGCCAATTTTAGTTAATTAGGACTTATATTTATATGATAGAATCATACAAACTGACCTCGAAGATGTGAGGGTTTATGTCGTATCGACGACTACCTCGGAATCCTAAGTCCGGTTAGGGCTTAATTTGCAATGCAAATGTCCAACGAAGAGTTGAGGATTTATGTTGCACTGTAAGCAAACTACCTCGAAATCCTATAGCTTTGTTGTTTAATTCTAGGAAAGTTTTGTCGATGTAGATTCAAGTTTTGCCGACGACGATGGCCATGCTCGCCCACCATGCTCCGAGCTCCTTGTTGTTGCAGAGGTTTAGTTTTAGAAGTCATAAATCAGGGGATGAGAAAAGTGTTTTGGTTTAGAGAAAATCTTAATTTCCAAGTGTTTTTCGTGTTTTAATTAAAACAAATCTTAAAGTTGATTATAACGACACCGGTTAAGATCCCACGGTTCCATCCTTCCGGCATCATTATTTTTATCGGATTCACTTAGTCCAGATGAATTTGCTAAACTCAATCGAATGAGTTCCACACTTTCATTTAGACCGTGGGAAATCCCGTTAGCAACACGTAGGTTACATCATCCGAGGTATTCCCGATCATCCAACGGGACGTTTTAATTTAGTTGTAATTGTAGTTTTGTGTTCCGTTTGTGATTAAATTTTGAGTTGTTTTATATTTTGAAATGTTGTGGCGGTGAATTTTATCTTGCAATGACTTTTAGTTTAATTTTGGTTTCAGTTTTAGGGACTATCCTAAAGGTGTGGGTTTTCATGCAACAGTTGTTTATCATGCAAGAAAAAGTAAGTGCGATGCGATTAAATAAATTGCAATAATGTAAATTGCAAGAAAGTAAATTGCAATAAAATAAAAGCGTACTCGGAGGGTCTTCCCGTCATCCCAAGCTGCACTTAAAACACAATTAGAATATTTAAGCAAGTTCCTAGGTAAAACTAAAGGAAGGGCTATGGTTTTCTACCAAATTCCTAATCCTATAGCTAGTCATTTCCTATGACGTCTAGGTTCCTTGTATTTCGGTTCGAGGACGATTTTCTTCATCAAAGAACAATTAAGTTCAATTGTTCTTATGAACATCCTATCATATTAAGGAAGTGCTTAAGGCAAATCTTAAACATCTTTTCAATATTTCTAGGATTGTTTTAAGTCCAAATGAATTCAATTACACAAATGAATTAATCGTCCGAGGTTTAGTTAAGTTTTGTTATTATCTTACTCAGTGAACGAGGATATTTGAATGTCCTATAAGTGAAGTAACATTTCATTTAATGTTCCGTTTAGGAGTTATGATAATCAAAGTTTTCGAGGGCAAATTGGTGTTCCAATGATTTGTGATTTAGTTTAACTTCAATTAATGGGTTTAAATTTGGAATGGTGTTCAAGTTGCTTTATATTTAATTTTCTTTCTCGTTTTAGGTGATGTTATTTAATTCAATTTAATTTTAACTTTAATTTAATTTAATTTTAATTTTAATTTATTTTAATTTAATTTAATTTAATTCAATTTAGTTTGATTTGATGTTAATTTAATTTAGTTTAATTTGATTTAATTTCCTTTAATTTAATTTAATTTGATTTAATTTTAATTTAATTTGATTTAATTTAATTTAATTTAATTTAATTTAATATGTTTGATTTAATTTAATTTGATTTAATTTAATTTGTTTTAATTTAATTAAGTCTAATTTAATTTAATTTAATTTATTCATTTAATTTAATTTAATTTAATTTAATTTATTCATTTAATTTAATTTAATTTGATTTATTCATTTAATTTAATTTAATTTAATTATTTAATTTAATTTAATTTGTTAATTTAATTTAATTTAATTTAATTTGTTTGATTTAATTTAATTTAAATTTGATTTAATTTAATTTAATTCAATTAATCTTTAATTTAATTTAATTTGATTTTTAATTTAATTTTATTTTTAACTTTAATTGAAATTTCAAAAGAGTTTAATAATTTAACTTTAGTTTAATGATTAGGTTTTTTTTTAATATTTTAAATTTGAGTTATCATTTTAATTAAGAATTAAATATTAATGAGATGATTAATTTAGGGATTTTTAAATTAAAGAATAAATCTCTTCCTAACAATATCCCTATTTTAATAATTCCAATTTTATTATTCTTCCCAAATTTAATCAATTATTTAATTAAGGTTTAATTATTTTAAATTGTTTAATGGGTTTCTACCCTTTAATTATTTAAATTTCAATCATCCAAATCAGATTAAGATCAAATATTTTACTTGTTAATTTTATTAAACCTAAAGTTTTAATTAAGGGTTAAAATTTTAATTACCATTTTGCTCTTTAAGCTTAATAATTTCATAACTAACTAAATTGAGCTTAAATGAACTTGAAATTTTTATGTGACTTCACTCATATGTCAATAAAGACATGAGAGGAGAAAATGTAATTTTTCTGTATTTAATTTATTTATATAATTATTTTTGGTAGAAAATAGAGATTTTCAAGGAAAATTTAATAACATGATCAAGGGAAAGTTTCTGTCCTCAAGAAAATTAGGGGACATTCCTAATGACTAGAGGACCACTTGGACCAATTTTGGTGATTTTTTGAACTATATTATTTTTATTATAATTATTCTAAGTTTTGGAGTGTTAATTAATTTAAAAAAAAATAAAGGTTGAAAAATGAATTTTATATTTTTCAAAAATCTCTCTGATATCAAGGAAATCGAGAGAATCAATTTTTGCAATTTTCTGATTTTCCTATGATTTATTATAATTATTTTAGTGAAAATGCTAGAAAATACATTTTTTTAATTTTAAAATTACCCTAGAGCTTTAAAATTTAATATCTCATTAAATAGACCTAAGAAAAATATGGGGTTTGTTCCTAAGTGATTAAAATTCAAAATGTGACATTTTGGTGAATTTTATTATTTTTTAATTATTAAAAATATTAAAATAATATTAAAAATCAACTTTTTTAGAAAATTGAAATTTTAATTTTCTTAAATTCCCTAATATCGAGAGGCTCCAAAATCAATTTGGTGAATTTTTGAAAGGTATTTTGAGAGTTATGAATTTTTAAAGTTCAAATTGACTAAATGGCTTAATCAACTCATTTAGTAGGGCTAACCAAGTCCAATTGACTTCAAATTTTTATAGTGGGTTCCTCTAATCCTAAAGGTCAGTGGAGAATTGATTTCAAGTCAATTTGATGTATGGTTAACTCTAATTAATTAGGGATCTATTTTGGGTGTTTAAGCCAATTAGGGTTATTTTAAATGAACTAACTCAAAACCTATTTTTCCTAGGGTCTGCTGGTCATAAGGGACATCACCAAATTTTCCTAGAATTTATTTCACAACCTGCTAATTATTAGAATTAAAATACTCAAAACAGTAACATGAGTTTGAAAAATCAATAACTTCTCATAGGGGTGGCCTCTGACTTTGGAAAATTCAGGGAATGTTCCAAAATTCAGAGGTTTCAAAAGCCCTATGGTCTCATGCCATGGTGAATTTCCTACATGCATGGAGAATTAAAGTAGTGCGGACGAGTAAATAAATTATTAAAAATAAAATACTTGATGAAATTAAATGGTTTCTTTTCCACATTATTCTCCTCTCGTTCACCGAGCAAGAGGGTATTTTTATTTTATTTTTATGATTTTCCTACACGAGTTATGAATTTTTGAAGTTTAGGGAATTAAATAAATAGAAAAATACCCTAATTTTCTATTTATCCACGAGGCGCCGCGTCAACCTCGGCAGCTCCGAATGCACACGCGTCGCGCTCCCATTCGACGCCGCCATCTGAATCAGCGCTCCAGGTCCCGCAGTTCACGTACCATCTCCTGGTCCGACGCCATCCTAGCCGTCCGTCCGCGCGTGTATTAAATGGACGGCATCCGTTCATCGTCCCCGAGCGTCCTCACCCGAGAGCCGTCCACACTAAATCCCTAATATCTCACTCGATACTCGATGGATTTTCGTGTTCTTATGCTCTATGGATTCGTCTTGAGAAGACGAACACATCCATACAGTTTATGTGGAATGAAATTTACTCAATAAAAATGGAGAATTTTCAGAAGCTCGAGAAGAAGAGTGAGGCCATACCTTTGCTCAGAGAAGTGTGGCTTCGATCTGAGGGTTGTTTCACCTTCGATTGGATCCCAGCAAGCTCCAGATGAAGTCTCCTGGTTTGGTGAATTGCCTAGGTAGGATTTTGACCACAGTCGATCACAAAGCTTGGAGGCTGGAGCAAGCTGGGTGGCCCTGGAGATGGGGCTTTTCTTCGGTGGACACCTTCTCTTGATCCGGTGAAGGTGTAGGACCAATCAATTTGGGGATTGGCTCACTCGTGGAGAAGTGTCCTGGTTTTGGGCTTGGATTTCGACTCGAAATTGAGCTCGCGAGAGAGGAAATGGCAGGGGGATTTCGGTGGGGATCAAGTGCTCTATGTATGGGGAGTAGTCCGGAACAATTTTGGCGAGTTTCCTTAAGGTTTGTTTCGAGCACGCTCACATGGCCGAGAGGGGTGGTGTTTAAATAGGAGAGGGTGGAGGGCCTCCCGAGGAGAGTTAGAGCTTGGGATCAGCTGCTTAGGTCGAGGGCGAACAGCCATGGTGGCCATTAGGCATGGGGCGACTCGAGCAAGGTAGAATCCCAAAGTTGGCTCACATGTGAGCTCTCGGCCATGGTGTTTTCCGGCGACACGGTGGTTGGCCGGCCGGCATGTGGTCACCATCTTGTTCGGGTGGGTCGGGGCTGGGGTTTGGTGCATTCAATCGAGGTTTGACATGTGTAAAGTGGTTGAATCGAAGTAGAAAGGGGAAGGGGCCATTTTAGCTTATTTTGGTCAACCCATACAAATGGGTTGGGTGCACCTCCCCAAGACCTCGGTTTGGGTCGAGGAGGTCGGGTGGGTCGATCTCCCATGTGTGGTGGAGTCTCCATCAAGGATTAGGTGGCAAAGCATGGTTTAGAGTGTGTCATGCTTAAGGTAAAAAAAGGCTTAAGAAGGATTATGAAAGGGAGTCCTCCTTTTTCCATTAATGGCTTGATCACATGTCAAACCCTACATGGCTTCATGTGGCTTGTCCATGGCTTGCATGGCTTGTCTTTGGCTTGGGGAAAGGTTGGTCAATTTCATGAAAATGGATTTTAGGAATTTTTGGTAATTTGATGGAAATTTGTATGAAACTTGATTTGGAATGATTTGATGATGAATTTAGGACTTAGGTATTGAGTTTAATTGAAAGTATGATGAGGGGAAATGTCATATGGGCTTTGAGACCAATTTTGGGCCTTTGGATGTGGTAAAAGATGGGCTTTTAAAATGGTTTAAGGAATGGGCTTTTAAGTTTAAAAATGAATTTATGGATGGGAATTTTGTAAAGAGGTTGGGCCAAATAATTGTTGGGTTTAGCTCATGGATGTGTCATGAGTGACTTGAAGCAAATTGGGGGTGATTTGGGTTTGAATTGGGTTGAATTTGGGCTCTTTTGGTGAATGGGCCAATATAGGTCAAAGTGGGCCAAGTTGGGCTAATGTTGGGCTAGGGTTGAAATTGATGTAAAATTAATGTTGAAAAATGTTTATGGGAGTGTTTCAAAGAGGTTTTGACTTTGGTTGGGCTTTGATTTTGGGGTTTGGGCTCATTTGGGTTAGGTTTGGGTTTATGTCAAAATTGGGCCTTTTAGCTTTGGGTTGAATTTGAGTGGGGTTTGGGTCTAGATTTTGGGAAAATCATGTTAGTGTTTAGCTTGTGGGGATGCTAAGGAAGATTTAGAAAAGATTTGGGGTTAATTGGAGTTGAATTGGGTGAGTTTGGGTTAGGTTTGGGTCATGTGTCCAAATTGGGCTTTAAGGCCAAAAGTGAAATTGGATCCAAATATCAATCAAATTGGACTTGGATTTGGTCTAGATTAGTGTTGGGAATGTTGAATTGAAGTTTAGAATTGAATTGGACCAGAATTTGGGTCAATTGGGTAGGTTTGGTTTGACATTGGGTTCACTTAGGGTTAAAATGGGTCAAATTGGGGGTTTTGACAAAATTAGGGTAAATTGACAAAATTGGCCCATAGTGTAGTTGAACAAAATGAAATTGGGAATATTTGGGATTTTTTGGAATTTTTTAGAAATTTTCTGAATTTTTGGATTTTTAGGTCAAGAGGGGTATTTTGGGTATTTGGAGGGTATTGGGAGGTATTCTTGGAATTTTTGATATTTTTGGGTATGGATGGTCAATTTGAGTGATGTGGAAATGTTTGGGATTAATTTTGGGGGATTTTGGGTGTTTTGAAAATTTTGAAAAATTTGGGTAATTTAAAGGGCTTTGGGTAGGTTAGGCGTGTGTAGGGTCCCGGGGTCAAAAATTGAAAATTTGGAAAATTGAAGATTGGGTAAATTTGAGTGGAATGAAATCATTTTGGTTGAGCCATGAAGCCATACCAAGCCCACATGAGCCATGAAGGGACTCATTTGAGGCATTCACTATGTTGTTCCTAACCCTCTTAGCCAAGGGCTTAGGGGTTAAGGACCATCCATGTGAATCACCTACATGAGTCAGGAGGTCAAGTTAGGTATGGGTGTAGTTTTAGGAGGTGTGTGAAAGTGTAGTGTATGAGTGTAGTGTGTGTGTAAGTCAGCCCCTTCACCAGACCAGGACACCCGAGGCGATCCTAAGGCCAAAGAGTCCTATGGGAACTCATCCTTTAAACTTCCACATTTGATTTCAACCCTCTAGGTGATTAGGGGTCTACAGTGAAGTTTGTGGAGTTTGCAGGGAGTTAAGAAGTGGTTTGAAATTCTAGATGGTGGGTCCCAATTCTAATCCTCTAAGATAGTCAAAGGAAAAGCCTAAGGCTAGATCCTAAGTACTAAAAAGAAGAAGAGAAGACCTCATCAAAAATGAGGTCAACAAATGTACCCCCAATAGGTGTGGTGAGCTGACGGAGCACACCGCGCATATTGGTGTTGACCGAAGCGATCAACAAAACCAACACAAATGTCCAAGTGACAAACTTAGGACAAAGTAGAAGAGTTTCCGTCGGGGAGTTGTCAAGTATATCTCCGAGACCGGAGATTCCCGAACTCTCGGCGGGAAAGGAAAAGGAGGTGAATCCCAAATCACATGATCTGGGGGGATTCAATTTAGATTTCGTTTCATTTCATGTTCAAGTTTTGATGTGTAAGTTTAGATTTTGAGTTTTAATTTAGATTGAAGTTTGATTTAAAATCAATTTGAGGAAATTTGGATTTGAAAGGAGAATTGAAACCTAGGTTCCAATCTCGGGATTGCAAAGAAAACTGGAATTTAGGTACCAGCCTCGGAGTGAGAATCAGAGTTTAAGTGTCGATTGAAAAAGATGAGAATTAGAATTTAGGTATTGATTTCGAATGGGATAAGAATTGAAATTTAAGTATCAATCTCGAAAGAGAGTCGAAATTTAGGTATCGACCTCGAAAAGGATGAGAATCAGAATTTAGGTACAGATCTCGGAATGAGAACCGGAATTTAGGTACCGATCTCGAAAGTTTAGAATTAAAATTTAGGTATCAATTCGAAAGAGAATCGAAATTTAGGTATCGATCTCGAATGAGAGTCGGAATTTAGGTACCGACCTCGAAGGAAGAGGACTGGAATTTAGGTATCAATTCGGATGAGAATCAAAATTTAGGTATCGATCTCGAAGTGAGAACTGGAATTTAGGTACCAGTCTCGGAAATTTTGAATTGAAATTTACTGTGGAGATTTGGATTTAGCGGGAGATCGAAATGAGGTATGAAAGTGTTTCATATCCCATGGGAATCAATCAAAGTCTGATTACTTGGCGAAGGGTACAAACCCATGCCATCCGGATCAAATTGAAAATTCTTCGTGATTCTGAAATCATCCCGAGAGGGGGTTTCAAGGGAGGTCTAGAATAGATCTTGATTTGAAGAAGGATTGGAGGATTTGAAAAGATGGGTTTAAACTGGAATTCAATGTGAGCTTTAAATTTGTTTCGTTTGTCCTTTAACTATCCCATTTTTTTGTTGTTTATTTGGTGTTCATGTGGATTTGGTGTTTGACATTTTTAGATTTTTTTTAAGGAAAGTTTTCTTTTATTCTCTCTTTTTATTTCTTCTCTCGTTCTTTGTTAGAAGTTCATTTAACTTTAATGGCGTTTCCCGATCAATTTGCACAAAAGAGGTGAAGGCCAAAAAAATGTGACATGGTCACTTTCATTCCAATCATGTCGAAGATACATCATACAACTCGATCTGGAATATATCTCATACAATCCATGTAGACTCAAAACGGACTATGTATCATCTTCGTCGATCCATCCAAAGAAGCATCTGTCAAAAATCCATGTCTGAATAGTGGGGTACAAGTCAATAGTTAGGAGTACCCTGGATGGTCTGGTCTGGTGAGGTCTAGCTTATACACACCACACTCTCACACACATTCTAAACCCTAAACCCACCAAAATACCTCCAAATACCCAAAATACCCTTTTTAACCCAAAAATCCAAAAATTCCAAAAATTCCCAGAAAATCCCAGAAAATCCCAAATATTCCTAATTTCATTTTGTTCAACTACACCATAGCCGAATTTTGTCAATTTAAGCCGATTTCATCAAAAACCTCAATTTTGACCTAAGCCCGACCTAGGCTCCGATTTGACCCAAATTGACCCGACGCTAGCCATTTTCTTCTCAATTTAAATTTTAAATGCTTCAACACACTCCCCTAAACTGAACGCAACATTCGATCGCTACCAGTTCAACCTCGAATTTCAACCAAATCTGATTTAATCGCGAAATCCCCAAATTTGACCTTTTTTGACCTGTTTTAAAAACGAGGTTGTCCAAACGGCCCCGGATGACGAAACAGACTGCGCCGTTGCGTCCGGAACATTGAAATTACCTTGGAAGGACACTAATTTTGATATAGTTTCGTGCGGGGTCGAAATTTGTCCGAATCGGCGAAATTTCACTAAAACATTATTTTAAAATAAATAAGTAATAATAAAAAAAAAACTAAAATCCCTAACCCTCATCTCCCTCACGCACCGTCCGCCCCTCCTTTTTTCTTTTCTTGCGAAACTGAGCCAAGGCGAAGCCCTAGCCGGCCATCCTCGCAAAGCTTCGGTCCCCTCCTCCGTACTCCGGTAAAGCTTCGCCCCTCGCTTCCACCGCCTCCACCTACTCCCCGCGCCTTCGCTGCCCTACTCCACGCCTCCTCGCTCTCGTCGCGACGTTTTCCCCTCTTCCTTTTTGTCGTGACTTCCCTTGTCGCCGATGGCTTCAACTCACCGCCCGTGTAAGTGGAAAGTTGGGGTACTCCTCCACTTTGCCTATATAAACCCCACTTGGGGAGCTCTCTGGAGCTGGCCGAAATTCTAAGTAAAGGGGAGGTTCTGCCAAAATTCCGGGTGGTCGTCGATATTCTGTTAGGTTTGCCTCTGTTTGCCTTTTTGAGCTTTGGGAAATTTGGGTAAAGCTCTAAGCCCATCTTGGATTCATTTCCGAAGGTTTGAGTTACTCACTTTAATGCTTAAGTTCCTTTCATGGTTATTCCGCCTCAATGAAACCTTAATGAATATATATCCGCTTCTTGTGATTAGTTACTTTAAACGTTGGTTGGTGATAGTTATGGTGCTTGCCATGACATTTGTATATAACCTTCACACACGGGCTCACTTTCGAATTAACTTAATGCCCTCGACTGGTTGAAAAGTTCACATTTTCCACTCTTCATTTATTCAAATTCTAAAAGGATCGTACATTTGAATGATTCACCAAAAAATTTGTTAGCAGCTGCTACTCCCCTCTATGAGTTGTACTTGTTTCCTTTTAGATGAGGTTTCATTCTTTTGTTTGAATTGATTACAAAATGTTAAAGGGGAAGAGAGAGGGCTTTATGTTTGAAAACAGCTAAACAATCACATTTACATAAGCACCACCTAAATCTTCCATATCATGTCAAAATGGTTAAGCTGTACGTATATGAATACAAGAGATTTAGGTGGTATGTTCGTAAATCTTTTCTTTTGCTCTGAATTTTGTATGGAAAGATATCCATAAAGCTGCTTGTTGACCTCATTTTTGATGAGGTCTTCTCTTCTTCTTTTAGTGCTTAGGATCTAGCCTTAGGCTTTTCCTTTGACTATCTTAGAGGACTAGAATTGGGACCCACCTTTTAGAAATTCAAACCACTTCTAAACTCCCTTCAAACTCCACAAACTTGACTATAGACCCCTAATCACCTAGAGAGTTGAAATCAAATGTGGAAGTTTAAAGGATGAGTTCCTATAGGACTCTTTGGCCTTAGGACTGCCCTGGGTGGCCTGGTCTGGTGAAGGGGTTGACTTACACACACACTACACTTATACACTACACCTTCACACACCTATACCTGACTCGACCTCCTGACTCATGGAGGTGATTCACATGGATGGTCCTTAACCCCTAAGCCCTTGGCTAAGAGGGTTAGGAACAACATAGTGAATGCCTCAAATGAGTCCCCTCATGGCCCATGTGGGCATGATATGGCTTCATGGCTCAACTAAAATGATTTTATTCCACTTATATTTACCCAATCTTCAATTTTCCAAATTTTCAATTTTTGACCCCCGGGACCCTACACCCGCTTAGCCTACCCAAAACCCTTGAAATTACACAAAATTTGCAAAATCACATAAATTACCCAAAATTCCCCAAAATCAATCCCAAGCATTTCCACCTCACTCAAATTGATAATCCATACCCAAAAATACCAAAAATTCCAAAAATACCTCCCAATACCCTCCAAATACCTAAAATACCCCTCTTGACCCAAAAATCCAAAAATTCAGAAAATTTCCAAAAAATTCCAGAAAATCCTAAATATTCCCAATTTCATTTTGTCCAACTACACCTTGGGCCAATTTTGTCAATTTACCCTACTTTTGTCAAAACCCTCAATTTGACTCATTTTAACCCAAAGTGAACCCAATGTCAAACCAAACCTACCCAATTGACCCAAATTCTGGTACAATTCAATTCTAAACCTCAATTCAAAATTCCCAACACCAATCTAGACCAAATCCAAGTCCAATTTGATTGACATTTGGATCCAATTTCACTTTTGGCCTTAAAACCCAATTTGGACCCATGACCCAAACTTAACCCAAACTCACCCAATTCAACTCCAATTAACCCCAAATCTTTTCTAAATCTTCCTTAACATTCCCAAAAGCAAAACACTAACATGATTTGCCCAAAATTTAGACCCAAATCCCACTCAAATTCAACCCAAAGCTAAAAGGCCCAATTTTGACCTAAACCCAAGCCTAACCCAAATGAGCCCAAACCCCAAAATCAAAGCCCAACCAAAGTCAAAACCTCTTTGAAACACTCCCATAAACATTTCTCAACATTAATTTTACATCAATTTCAACCCTAGCCCAACATTGGCCCAACTTGGCCCACTTGGACCTATATTGGCCCATTCACCAAAAGAACCCAAATTCAACCCAATTCAAACCCAAACTACCCCCAATTTGCTTCAAGTCACTCATGACACATACATGAGCTAAACCCAACAATTATTTAGCCCAAGCCTTTACTAAAATTTCATTCCAAAATCCATTTTAAAATTCAAAAGCCCACTTTCCTAAACCATCTTAAAAGCCCATCTAAAACCATTTCAAAAGGCCCAAAATCTACCCTAAAGCCCACATGACATCTCCATTTGCCATCCACTTAATTAAAGCCATTACCTAAGTCCTAAATTCATCATCAAATAATTTCAAATCAAGCCTCATGCCAAATCACCCCTAAATACCAAAATTTTCCTTAAATCCATTTCCATGAAATTGACTTCACTTTTCCCAAGCCAAAGGTGAGCCATGAAGCCATGCATGAGCCACATGGGAGCCATGAGAGCCATGGAATCTACTTTCCACCTCACCATACCCAAGATGGCAAGAGGAGGAGGCCCTTTCCATATTCTCTTAAGAGTGATTATCCACTTCCATGACTCCACTAAACCATGCTTAGACTTAATTGTACTTGGATTGTGACTTGACCCCACTAATCAAGCTGATCCAAGTGACTTTCCCTTCAGCCCAAATTGACCTTAGAGGGTGAACCTAACCCAAAACCAAGGGTTGACCCATTTAGACCCAAAACTAGCCCTTTCCCATTCCATTTCGATTCAAACCCTTTACACATGTCCATGGCCGATTGATCGCACAAACCTCTGAGTCCCGACCCACCTGGACCCGAGGGTGACCCATGCTGCCGGCCGGCCGCACAGGTCGCCGGAAAACACCATGGCCGAGAGCTCGCATGTGAGCCCAACTTGGAATTCTCACTGTCGAGCTGCCCCATCCCCAGTGGAGTCGTTCTTCTCTTGCCAAGAGCAGTCGATCCCAAGCCCTAACTCTCCCAGGAGGCCCTCCACCCTCTCCTATTTAAACACCACCCATCTCGGCCATGAGAGGTGCTCGAAACAAACCTTAAGGAAACTCCGCCAAAATTGTTCCGGACTACTCCCCATACATAGAGCACTTGATCCCCACTGAAATCCCCCGCCATTTCTTCTCTGCGAGCTCGATTTCGAGTTGAAATCCAAGCCCAAAACCAGGACACTTCTCCACAGTGAGCCAATCCCCAAATTGATTGGTTCTACACCTTCACCAGACCAAGGGAAGGTGTCCACCAGCAAAAGCGCCATCTCCAGGCCACCCAGTTGCTCCAGCCTCCAAGCTTTGTGATCGGATGTGGTCGAAATCCAACCTAGGCAATTCATCAGACCAGGAGACTTCATCTGGAGCTTGCTGGGATCCAATCGAAGGTGCAACAACCCTCGGATCGAAGCCACACTTCTCTGAGCAAAGGTATGAGCTAATTCTTCATCCCGAGCTTCTGGAGATTCTCCATTTCAAATGCTTTAATTTCAATGCATGATCACCGTATAGATGTATTCGTCTCTTCAATACAAATCCATAGAGTATAAGAACACAAAAATCCATTGAGTATCGAGTGAGATCTTAGGGATTTAGTGTGGACGGCTCTCGGGTGAGGACACTTGGGGACGATGAACGGATGCTGTTCATTCAATACACGCGCGGACGAACGGCTCAGATGGCATCGGACCAGGAGACGGTACGAGAACCACGGGGCCCGGGCTGCTGACTCAGATGGCGACGTCGAATGGGAGCGCGCCACACGGCGTTTCGGAGCTGCCGAGGTTGACGCGGCGCCGCGTGGATAAATAGAAAAATAGGGATTTTTTCTATTTATTTAATTCCCTAAACTTCCAAAATTCATAACTTTGTGTAGAAAAATCACAAAAATAAAATAAAAATACCCTCTTGCTCAGTAAACAGAGGAGAATAATGTGGAAAAGAAATTACTTAATTTCATCAAGTATTTTATTTTTAATAATTTATTTACTCTCTGCATATTTTTAATTCTCCATGCATGTATACAATTCACCATGGCATGAGACCATAGGGCTTTTGAAGCCTCTGAATTTGGGAACATTCCCTGAATTTTCCAAAGTCAGAGGTCATCCCTATGAAAAGTTATTGATTTTTCAAGTTCATGTTACTGTTTTGAGTATTTTAATTCCAATAAATAGCATGTTGTGAAATAAATTCTAGGAAAATTTGGTGATGTTCCTTATGACCAGAGAACCCTAGGAAAAATAGGTTTTGAGTTAGTTCATTTAAAACAACCCTAATTGGCTTAAACACCTAAAGTGGATCTCTAATTAATTAGAGCTAACAATACATCAAATTGACTTGAAATCAATTCTCCACTGACCTTTAGAATCAGAGGAACCCACCATAAAAATTTGACGTCAATTGGACTTGGTTAGCCCTACTAAATGGGTTGATTAAACCACTTAGTCATTTTAAACTTTAAAAAATTCATAACTTTCAAAATATCGTTCAAAAATTCACCAAATTATTTTTGGAGCCTCTCTGATATTAGGAGAATTTAAGAAAATTAAAATTTCAATTTTCTAAAAAAGTTGATTTTTAATATTATTTTAATATTTTTAATAATTAAAAAATAATAAAAATCACAAAAATAATAAAATTCACTAAAATGTCACATTTTGAATTTTAATCACTTATGAACCAACCCCATATTTTTCTTAGGTCTATTTAGTGAGACATTAAATTTTAAAGCTCTAGGGTAATTTTAAAATTAAAATAATGTATTTTCTAGCATTTTCACTAAAATAATTATAATAAATCATAGAAAAATCAGAAAATTGCAAAATTTGATTCTCTGATTTCCTTGATATAAGAGTGATTTTTAAAAAATATAAAATTTATTTTTCAACATTCATTTTATTTTTAAATTAATTAATACTCCAAAATTTAAAATAATTATAATAAAAATAATATAATTCAAAAAATCACCAAAATTGGTCCAAGTGGTCCTCTGGTCATTAGGAATGTCCCCTAATTTTCTTAAGGACAGAAACTTTTCCTTGGTCATGTTATTAAATTTTCCTTGGAAATCTCTATTTTCTAGCAAAAATAATTATATAAATAAATTAAATACAGAAAAAATCACATTTTCTCCTCTCATGTCTTTATTGACATATGAATGAAGTCACATAAAAATTTCAAGTTCATTTGAGTTCAATTTAGTGGGTTATGAAAATTATTAAGCTTAAAGGGTAAAGTGGTAATTAAAATTTTTAATCCTTAATTAAAACTTTAGGTTTAATAAAAAATTAACAAGTAAAATATTTGATCCTAATCTGATTTGGATGATTGAAATTTAAATAATTAAAGGGTAGAAACCCATTAAGCAATTTAAAATGATTAAACCTTAATTAAATAATTAATTAAATTTGGAAGAATAATAAAATTGGAATTATTAAAATAGGGATATTATTAGGAAGAGATTTATTCTTTAATTTAAAAATCCCTAAATTAATCATCTCATTAATATTCAATTCTTAATTAAAATGATAACTCAAATTCAAAACATTAAAAGACTTAATCATTAAACTAAAATTAAATTATTAAACTCTTTTAAAAATTTTCAATTAAAATTAAAAAAAAATTAAATTAAAAATTAAATTAAATTAAGTAAATTAAATTGAACTAAATTAAATTAAATTAAATTAAATTAAATTAAAATTAAAAGTTGAATTACATTAAAGATTAAATTAAATTAAATAAAATAAACAAATTAAATTAAATTAAATAAAGTAAATTAAATTCAATTAAATTAAATTCAATTAAATTAAATTAAATTAAACTAAATAATCAAATAAAATCAAATTAAATTAAATTAAATTAAATTAAAGATTAAATTAAATTAAATTAAATTAAATTAAGTCAAATTAAATTAAATCAAATCAAATTAAATTAAAATTAAATCAAATCAAATTAATTTAATGTAACATCAAATCAAACTAAATTGAATTAAATTGAATTAAATAGAATTAAAACCCAATTAAATTAAATTAAATTAAATTAAGTTGAATTAAATATAACATCACCAAAGACATAAAGAATTCAAAATAAATCTAAAATAACTTGAACACAATTCCAAATTTAAACCCATTAATTGAAATTAAACTAAATCACAAACCATTTGAATACCAATTTACCCTCGAAAGCTTTAGTTATCATAACTCCTAAACAGAATATTAAATGAAATGTTACTTCACTTATAGGACATTCAAACATCCTAATTCACTGAGCAAGATAACAACAAAACTTGAAATTCTTGGACGATTAATTCATTTGTGTAATTGAATTCATTTGGACTTAAAACAATTCTAGCAATATTGAAAAGATGTTTAAGATTCTTCTTAAACACTTTCTCAATATGATAGGATGTTTATAAGAACAATTGAATTTAATTGTTCTTTGATGAAGAAAATCGTCTTCAAACCAAAACACAAAGAACTCTAGACGTCATAGGAAATGACTAAGCTATAGGATTAGGAATTTGGTAGAAAATCATAACCCTTACCTTAGCTTTACCTAGGAACTTGCTTAAATATTCTAATTGTGTTTTAAGTGCAGCTTGGAATGACGGGAAGACACTCCAGGTACGCTTTTATTTTATTGCAATTTATTTAATCGCATTGCACTTACTTTTCTTGCATGATAAACAACTGTTGCATGAAAACCCACACCTTTAGGATAGTCCATAAAACTGAAACCAAAACTAAGTTAAAAATCATTGCAAGATAAAATTCACCGCCACAACATTTCAAAATATAAAACAACTCAAAATTTAATCACAAACAGAACACAAAACTACAATTACAACTAAATTAAAACGTCTCGTTGGATGATCGGGAATACCTCGGATGATGTAACCTACGTGTTGCTAACGGGATTTCCCACGGTCTAAATGAAAGTGTGGAACTCATTCGGTTGAGTTTAGCAAATTCATCCGGACTAAGTGAATCCGATAAAAATAATGATGCCGGAAGGACGGAACCGTGGGATCTTAACCGGTGTCGTTATAATCAACTTTAAGATTTGTTTTAATTAAAACATAAAAAAAACACTTGGAAATTAAGATTTTCTCTAAACCAAAAAACTTTTCTCATCCCCTGATTTATGATTTCTAAATTTAAACCTCTGCAACAGCAAGGAGCTCGGAGCATGGTGGGCAGCACGGCCATCGTCATCAGCAAAACCTGAGTCTACTTCAGCAAAACTTTCCTAGAATTAAATAACAAAGCCATAGGACTTCGAGGTAGTTTGCCTAGTGCAACATAAATCCTCAACTCTTCGTTAGGCATTTGCATTGCAAATTAAGACCTAACCGGTCTTAGGATTCCGAGGTAGTCGTCTGATACGACATAAACCCTCACATGTTCGAGGCTATTTGTATGATTCTGTCATATAAATATAAGCCCTAATTAATTAAAATTGGCAAGATCAAAACATTAAATAAATATTAGGACTTTCCTAAATCTAAGCCAAACAATAGGATAGTCGGGAAATTACCGAAATTCACTTAGAATCTGTGATTTCTCCTACTTTTCTTCCTTTGAATTCCCAAAACAAAATGTTCCAAATTCGATCCATTCCCTATTGAAATTCCAAAATTCGATCCCTTGAAAACTTAAACTTTGAAATTCTTGAGAGCAGAATTATTGATTATTATCGAGAGTTTTCTTAGGTGATTCTCATCACTTAAGATGTAATTAACTATAGGGGCTTGCCCTTATAGGGAATTTTAAAGAACCCGAGTAATATAAACCCTATTTAATGCTTTCATGTTAAGCAGGGGAATTTGTCGGCTTATAAAATTGGTTCGCAGACCAAACGGATGTCACAAATCTTTTAGTTTATTTAATCGAGCCCCACCATTAAGCAGTGTGTCTATCCTTAGGGATAGGTACACGGTTTGTGGTGTGGTGCTCGTTTATATAAACTATTTGGGATGTGGGATCGATTTTATCTCATATCTTAAAATCTTCAAATTTAAAATTATTTTCAAAATCAAAAACTACTTTTCAAATTATTTATTTAAATTAAATTAAAAATTCGCCGACAATTTCTGTTAGGCGACCCCTTTTCAAAAATAAAACACACAACCTAAAAATATGCCGACAACTTCTGGCGACTCCGCTGGGGAAAATTCCTCTCTCCATTTTAATCAAATAATTCTGCTTTCAAAAATCGGTAGTGTATCCATGTCCTTAATGGGTCAAACTACCCTTCTTTCCGTTGGAATACTATGTTCATTTCTACCTTGAACAAGTATAACCAACATTCTCTCGGATTTAGGAGCCACTATTTAGAAACCCCTAAACAGAGAGGTTCTGAGATCCTTTTACCTCATTTCTGAGGTGGGGTGGACCCCCAATAGGTGTTAGTTTAGGAGTGATCCTTCGAGTCGAGAAGTCTTGCATAAGACTTTCTTTTCCTTTCCAACTCCGAATCGGATTCCTTACCTTCTCTACACCTTTGAAAATTCCGTTCTAAATAAACAAACCCTCTAATAAGTGATTCTTTTAATAAGTGATTCCTTCTTATAAATACATGAACAAGAATGTGTTCGGACTCTTTTCAATTCCTTTCTTTTCGTCCGAAAGGAAAGAAGCATAATTTGGGATCGACAACCGAATCTACCTCCGCGAAATGGAAGCCCCAAGGCGATTTTCTCCTTCACCAATGGACTGGACTTCGCTGTCTATAAGGATGAGCTGCCCGACAATGGGATCATCCGATTTGGGCAAGGATTTGAAAACACGAATGTCAAGATCACCGACGTTTCCCTTTTCGCACTGACGAACAAGGTATCTGAAGCTAAGAAGCCGCTGATTGAGTTCAACCTTAGGTCGACCCAAGAGTTTCCTCCCCGCAAAGGATCCCGTCGAGAGGAATCTCGCTGTCCGCGGGAGGAGCTGTTCTTACTACCCCCACTGGTCTAGTTGTTTCTGCACCTACCCCGACTGCTGCCAAGTTAAAGGGGAAAGAAATCCAGAATTATGGTGAACGTGTTACCGTGGAGGGTACAGATCTTCCTGTAAGACCTTCTATTTTCGAAATCGAGTCCAGTTCAAGGATTCCATCACTGACAAGGACCCAAAGAAGAAACAGAAGTAGAAGGATTGCTAGAGAAGCTAGAGCTGCTGAAATTGCTTTCCTGGAGGAAATTCCAGAACTGCCTGAATATACACCGCTGCCAGAATATACACCGTTTGCTCGAATACATACCACTTTTGGGAGGAAGCGGGTTCCAACCCCTCTCCGCCGCAAAAGATGAAGAAAATGTTCGCAAGATTGCTGCCGCATTACCTCAGCCCGCATATTACAACGATAGCCACAAGAAAAGGACTAGAACTACGCCGTTTGCTCGACTGCAAACTTTGGTAGAAAAGTTGGCAAAGAAGGAAAAGTACCCCGTATCAGAGATTCTACGAAGGATAGGGCGGGTGCCAGTCAAATCCCATCTTGGGCCCCGAGTAGAACCCGCCATCATGACAGAAAAGCCAAGTAAAAGAATGAAGGCTAGTCCGCTCCGTTGTCGTCTCGGGATTACAAATTAGGGAGGATACCACCTTCCGGCATTTGGCCGACGGACCATGCGGTCCTAGACCTTCTGCTGCTAGAAGGATGGTATGGCGTCCCACTGCGGGCGAGTTGAGATTGAAACGACGGCCGAGAAAGAAGTCTCGTCAGGAGACTTGAATCTGAAGAAAGTGCTACTGCGATAAAGGGGACCCGGCAGCTATCGCACGACAACCGCGAGGACGCACAGAAAGCCCCGCTAGAAGATGCCATGGAAAAGTTGAGAACCGATATCCGACGATTAGCAAAAGAAAGAGAAGAAAAGTTCGGAGACGAGATTGATTCATCGGAATTCATGGACGACGAATATGCGAGAAATCAACATGGTCGAAACACGAGCTTCATCGGCTTC
Organism: Papilionanthe hookeriana x Papilionanthe teres; assembly: GCA_022702705.1. Taxonomy (NCBI): domain Eukaryota; kingdom Viridiplantae; phylum Streptophyta; class Magnoliopsida; order Asparagales; family Orchidaceae; genus Papilionanthe; species Papilionanthe hookeriana x Papilionanthe teres. Next base: position 128,508,437 of record CM040425.1, on the reverse strand, counting down.
ACAAGGTGCTCCTGCGGCCGCGAAGAGAGGAGCCGGAGCCGATGAGAAGGTAGCTTCGGGAGAAAGACGACACGATCGCTCGAATGGCGAAAAGGATGGAAGAGATGGTCGTAGCTCTAGCCACTCTCCGGAGTCAAGTGCAACCACAAAGAGAGACACCCCCGAGAGGTCATTCACATTGTAGACGGAGGAAAGGATATTACATCCGTCAACGGGGATGATCGGTGAAAAAGGATACAACACAAAGTATGATCCCTGAAAAGGATATCAAGAGCTTGGTGGAACAGCAGGTGCGAGAAGCCTTAGCACAATCAAAGAGCAAGACATCCATTCGGACGGGTAGACCTTACCATGAAGAATTCGACGCTGTCAAATACCCGAAAGGCTTCGTACCACCTCTGTTCAAGACCTTCCATGGAACCGGGAACCCCCGACAGCATGTTGCGCACTTTCGTGCCAGTTGTTGCAATTCCGGCGGGAGCGATGCATTACTCTTCCGACAGTTCGTCAGCAGCCTGTCAGGAATCGCCTTCGACTGCTATGCATAATTACCAAATGGTTCGGTGAAGACGTTCTCAGAACTAGAGAACCTCTTCATCAAGCAATTTTCCGGAGCTCAGCACCACATCACTATAGGTGATTTAGTGATAGAGAAACAAAAGCCGAATGAAACTTTGGTGGATTACATACTTCGATGGAGGAACTTAAGCATGAAGTGTGAACCACAACTGCAAGAACAACATGCAGTCGGCATTTTACTTAAAAGCATTCACGGCCGATAGCACTTCTCCTCGAAGGATTCACTATTAAGACTTTCGAGAAGTTGTTAAGCAAGGCCGGAAGCTTGCAAGAAGAGGCGAAGCAATTAAGTTTCGCCGACAAGACGGACAAGCAAAAGCACGTAAAGACTTTTGAAAAGAAATCCGGGATCGTTGCGGCGGTTGACAAAGGCAAGCAACCGATGAAAATACCACCGAACGGCCGCGAGCAACCACAACGAGATTACCGGCAACCCCGACCCGGCTATCGGTCATCTCCGCAGTATGAACAACCACCTCGTCCGCAACGTACATTAAGGGAGCTTCTGAGCAGAGAATATCTGTTCAAGAATGAAGCAGTGTCGAAAATGTTCCGTAGTATGATGAAGACTCCGGATTTCCAGCTGCCAGAGCCTAAAAGACCAGAGGAAGTCAACAAGAAAGTTGATCCCAACTTTTGCCCTTACCACCGGATGCTTGGGCACAAGATAAAAGATTGCATTACCTTCAAAAGTTGGCTCAACGACAACCTTCGGAAAGGGAATATAACGATCCCGAAGGAGTACATGAAGGAACCCCGAAAGGAGGTTCCGTCAATGTTATCTCAGCCGATCCCATCATTCCGATAGATCCCTATACGGCCGATGATGGATGGACTACCGCTTGGACAAGGTCTTCGAAAAGATTTTAGACGGCATCCAAACCGCTTCGGTGCGAGCTTCAATTCGGAGTTCGAAACACTGTTAAGCCGGTACTTATCACTTGCGATAGAAGAAACACCTCAACGGGAGGCGATTGAAGAGAAGAAGAAAATCGACGAAGAAGAGAGGACCGAGACTCCTAAGGCTAGACTAGGGGCCGCTTATCCTAGGATAGTTGTTTCGATTCGGGGGAGAAATCCCTCGAACCTCTGACTTTGTATGATTATCTGCTCACTTCGGTGGGATCATATAATGATAAGGGTGATGGCGTTGGCTACGTTTTGACTGTTTCTAACGATTATGTAACTAGTGACAATCCGGACATCGATTTCGATACCAGCGATAATTCTCAAATCATACACAATCTCGACGATCAAAATGACAAAGAAGACATCCATCGAGGAGGCTACGAGAGTTCAACAAGCAACGAATCTATCTCGCGAGTTTCGAGGAGCTCCGGTCACAATAGAGTTAGAGCCTTCGGATTATGAAGTTAATCCGGAAGAGCACTGTCATTCCGATTCGAGGAGGAGACACCGGCGAGCTCGACACTAGATTCGGAAGAAATTACGAAGTCAACTTAAGAAGTGGAAGAGTTCTACCTCCGAGAATGGGTCCAAAAGACAAAGGAAAGCGGGTGGTTGTTCAAGAAGAACCAACCCCGACGGAAGAAATACCCATTCGAGAAGAAGCCGAAAAACATGAAAATAAAGTGGACTACAACGTGCTAGCCCATCTTAGGAAACTACCGGCCAAACTGAGCATTTACGATGCTCTCATCTTATCAAAGGAGATGAGAGAAGCTCTGATCAAGGCTTTACTTGATCCAAAAATTTGCTTAGCTCAAATGGCCGGAGATTCCTTAGATGAGGTTTGCTCGTTAAAGGAACAACGAGGTGTTACCTTCACGGACAATGACCTACTATTTGGGACAGCAGATCACAACCGACCGTTATACATTTCGATTACTAATCGGAAAATTTACACTCTCCAGAGTATTGGCGGATCCAGGAGCATCAATCAATATAATGAGTCTTCGAACACTAGCATACTTGGAAATTGATGCTCGCGAACTCGAAGCCGACAAAATGTTATTAAGAGGATTCAACCAGAAAGGAGAAAGAGCCCTCGGGTCAATAACGCTACTAATGAAGACCGGTGACTTAGCAAAGACAACCGCAAAATTTCACATAATTGATTCAGAAACGTCGTTCAACGCTCTCCTGGGCCGACCATGGATACATGAAAACAGGATGGTACCATCATCTCTACATCGGTGCATCAAATACTACGATGGAGGGGAACGAGTGCATCAAAGGTGACTTACAACCATTCTCCAGTACATGAGATTGGAATCCACGAAGACGCGAGCTTATTATGCACCATCGAAGAAAACAATCTTCTCCGGAGATACCATAACAAATGAAGCAAAGAAAGTTTGGGACAAAGAAGAACCTGAAGTTCTAGTCCAACAGTCGCTCACCACTCCCTTACGGCGAGATGGTGAAGGTTTCTCCACAACTCGCATCCGAGTTCGAGGCCGGGGACGGGGCCGTGGTAGAGATGCTAGGACAGTTGGATAGAGGAAACCAACCATCAATGTTGATTGGGAAGACAATTCTGAAGAAGAAAAGGAAATCAAACAAGAAGCAGCGGCAATAAATCAGAAGAAGCCGCAATTCAAGATCTCCCTCGAAGATGAAAAGAATGAAGAATACAAATCAATGTACGAGAAGATTAACCACTACGTACATACTATGACCTTAACCCCGGTTCATTCTAACAAGATCGAGGGTATGGTGGTCAAAGAGGTACGTAGCGACGGTGCAAAGCCAATCAAATTCTACCGTGGTGCTTCTTCCTCCAAAACTGAAAATCATGTACAATTCGAAGATGTCACTTCATCAGAATTAATGGAATTACCTTTTGAGTGGTACTCTCCTCGTGTTCAAAATTTAATTCAACGTGGCTTCTTACCTCGACAATGGACAAAAGGCCAATCACAACATTTTGAAAAATTATGGAATAACTCGGTCGTCCACCCGATTCAAAGTATGGACTCGGATTCGGCACGATAGGATCGGTTGACGATGCTGAATTTTGCTTGGTTGTCACTTGCGAGCCTAATGAAAGCTGCATGGAGACTACGAGAAGAATTTGAAGATTTACAAATTGGAGACGCTCCACCGAATTCGAAGAAGAGATTAAATCTACAATAGATGAGTTAACGGAAGTTAACTTAGAGTACTAGCGAAGAGCCTAGACCTACCTTTGTTAGCTCCTTACTCAATAAAGAAGACTCCGAAGAAATAATCAAGTTATTAATGGAATTTAAAGATCGTTTTGCTTGGAACTACGATGAAATGCCGGGATTAGCTCCGGAGGTCGCGATCCATAAGCTAGGAGTGGATCCTGCCTCGTCCCGGTCGGACAAGGTCCCGGAAGAATGCGTCTAGAAATCGAACAACAAGTCATAGTCGAAGTTAAAAAGCTAATAGACGCCAAATTTGTACGCGAAGAACAATACCCGACTTGGCTAGCCAATGTAGTGCCGATCGAGAAGAAGAATGGTCGGATCGGAATTTGTGTGGATTTCGGAGATTTAAACAAGGCATGTCCAAAGGATGAATTCCCTCTACCGATCCCGGAACTAATGATCGACATTGCTTCAACGCATGAGATATTCTCATTCATGGATGGATCTTCGAGGATACAACCGGATAAAAATGGCTCCATAAGATGAAAAGCTTACGGCATTCGAACGCCGATCGGAGTATTTTGCTACACAGTGATGCCATTCAGACTGAAGAATGCAGGAGCAACATACCAGAGAGCGATGACAAGAATTTTTTATGATCTCATCCACAATCAAGTCGAATGCTACGTGGACGATATGGTCATCAAAAGCAAAGTAAAAGACAACCACCTGTATGATTTGAGAATTGTTTTCGAACGATTAAGACAATTTAACCTTAAGATGAATCCCTTAAAATGCGCCTTCGGCGTCACCTCCAGGAAATTCTTAGGATTCGTTGTCCGACATCGTGGAATTGAAATCGACCCGGAAAAGATTTAAAGCTATCTTAGAAATGCCGCCTCCCAAAACCTTAAAACAACTACTATCCTTTCAAGGGAAGGCGGCATATCTTCGACGCTTTATCTAAAACTTGTCGGGTAGGTGTCGACCTTTCTCGACACTAGTTAAAAAGGACGCCAAATTTATTTGGGAAGAGAAATGCCGAGAAAGCCTTCGAGGACATTAAACAATATTTAATGACACCTCCTGTCTTAGCAGCCCCGGTCTCGGAGTAGGCCGCGATACTTTACACCGCGGCTTTAGACGACTCTCTCGGAGCCACGTTAGCCTGGGTCGATGATGAGGGTAAAGAAAATGCTCTTTACTACTTAAGCCGTCGTTTACTTCCGACGGAAGTAAGGTATCCCGCAATTGAAAAGCATTGTTTGGCCCCGATCTTCGCCGCTCAAAAGCTCGGGCACTACATGCTTTCTCATAAGGTCGACCTGATCTCGAAATTTAATCCATTGCAATACTTGATGACTCGTCCGACACTTTCCGGCGGACTTGCCGGATGGTCGATGATATTATTACAATTCGATATAACTTTCGTGCCTCGCGTGCCGTGAAGGAACAAGTCTTAGCGGACTTTCTCGCAGGCACACCCTTTGCGGTAGAATCTCCTCTCGATGACGATTTGCCGGATGAACAAATAATGAATCTAGAAGACCACGATGATCGACGTTGGGAATTATATTTCGACGGAGCATCTTCGACACACAAAGATGAAGAATCGCAAGTGATAGTGCCCGGTAAGGCGGGAATCGGGCTAATCTTTATAACACCGGAGCGGGGGATGTTAAGATACTCCTACCACTTGACGGAACCATGTACAAACAATGACGCGGAATACGAAGCCCTCATAACCGGATCGGAATTAACCATTCGAATGGGGATAACGGACATCAACATCTACGGGGATTCACGGTTAATCATTCAACGGATCGCGGACGGTACGGAATTTTAAAGCCAAGACTCGAGCAATACTTCCAGGTATGTCATACGAGTTGTTGGAACAAATTCCAAATGTGACGATCTACAAAATTCCCGGAAAAGAAAATGCTTTAGCAGATGCTTTAGCCCGTCTCGCAAAAGAATTTACTCGTTTGCAAGATGAATCGGTGGAAGTGTCGGTTCACGGACGTCGGGTCCTATCACGGCTCGACATAGACACAATACACAAATCGGAAAAAGAAGAAGAATCGATTGCAACGGTGACGAGAAAACACGGAAGATTGGCGACGACCATTGATGAACTACACCGCAAACAGGAAAGCTACCAGACGATAGGTCGCTAGCCCATCAGATTAAGAAAAGAACTCTGTCTTACGCATTAATAAACAACACATTGTGCAGAAAGTCTTTTGACCAAATGTGGCTAAGGTGCCTAAGCGGGTCTGAGGCCCGTGAAATTGCTAAAGAGGTACATTCAGGACTCTGTGGCGCTCACCAGTCGGGTCCGAAGATGAAGATGAAAATTAAAAGACTAGGGTACTACGGCCCTCGAAGATGACCGACCGCATGAAAATCGCCAAGAGCTGTCACCAATGCCGAGTGCACGGAGTGGTTCTACACCAACCTCCAAATGTGCTACACCCGACAATTGCGTCGTGGCCATTTGAATGTTGGGGCACGGATATAGTGGGTCCGATAGAACCACCATCTTCAAAAGGACATCGCTTCATTCTTGCGGCTACGGATTACTTATCCAAGTGGGCGGAGGCGGTTCCACTTAGAGAAGTGAAAGCACACCACGTGCTACAATTTTTCAAGAACCAAGTTGTCTACCGTTTCGGAGTGCCGCGCGAGATCATCTCGGATAATGGGTCGGCATTCGAAGCACACAAATCAACAATTTTGTCAGGAGACACGGAATCGACTGGCGATACTCAACAATTTACTACCCAAGAGCGAACGGCCTCGCTGAGGCTTTTAATAAAACTCTCGTTCAAATCTTAAAGAAAACTTTGGACGACAATAAGAGAAATTGGCACGAGAAGTTGTTAGAAGCCTTATGGGCCTACCAGACAACCTTCAGAACTCCTACTCAAGATACACCTTACGCTCTGGTGTATGGATCCGAGGCAGTGTTACCTTTAGAGGTTCAGTTTCCTTCACTCAGAATTGCAGTTGCAAACAAGATCACGATAGAAGAGAATGCCAAATTACGACTAGAGGAATTAGAAAGCCTGGAAGGGAAAAGACTTTCAGCGCAGCAGAATTTAGAATTATACCAAGCTAAGATGGTTCAAGCCCATGACAAATCGGTCCGCCTGAGAACCTTCAAAGTTGGTGACTTAGTTCTCGTTCTCAAGAGACCTATTCTTGCACATCGCAAGATAGGAGGAAAGTTTGAACCCACTTGGGAAGGACCGTTTGTGGTTGAAGCAGTATACTCAGGAGGTTCCTACCAGCTAGTGAATGGCTAGGGAGAACGACATATGCTTCCGATCAACGGACGATACTTGAAAAAGTATTACGCTACCTGATGTTTCGAAGGAATGGATTCTTCACCCCTAAGAAACACGGGCGAAATAATTACTTATGATTGGGTCCGAACCCAAAAAATAATAAAATGTGCTAAAATAAATAAAATCATGATAATAAAGTTTTCCTTGTTTCCTCTTCCAAATCAAAATCTCTTCCCCGATCTTATCCTACTTCATTCTCGTTAAATTTGAAAATATAAAAATATATATATATATATATATATATATATAAAATGTGTCTTTAATAAACATTTTCTTAATGTTCTTGTTCTTAGTACGACCCCCGATCCTTTTCCTTGTCTTTTCGCGGGGAATTGTCGAACGGGCGGTTGGTTCCGAACTTTAAGAATGGCGTAAGCCTTGCACTCGATGAAAAGAGGGTGAAAGATGGAGCGATAATCGAGATTGACTCGGATTTCGCACCGACGAGCCTACGATACGAGGAAAGTGACCGGGTCCCGATTGATCGAGAAGAACCGCCCGGGCGGACGGTGATGAAAGTGGGTGGCCCAAGCCACCAATCCGACGACGAAGAAAAGAAAGGCAAATACCGAAGAAGATAAGAAAATGAAGTACGTAGTCGCTACGGCGATAGGGCGAGCTTGTCGGCGCCGCGCCCACGAGAGATTCAAGAAGTTCGAAGGGCTACTCTCACGAGCAACGCAACGAAGAAATAAGAATCGTCGTATCCGTAAGATGTTAACAAAACTAGGCTGCGGACCGGCGCGACGAGACGATTGCTAATGCCGGTACATACACTTCGAGGACACGGTTCACCGGGAACTCCGAAGAAAGGAGGCCATCTCCTAGGATAACGAAAGAACCGGGAAATCTCACAAAGATCGGAAGAAAGAAGGCCGCCACGCCATCGGATAGAACCACCGGTAATGCATGACCTTGTTGCGAAGCAACCCCGGGGGATGTCCCGACGAGCATCATCCACGAGGAGCCGAGGTATGCGAGGAGAACGTGAAGGAATTGAACCGTATATCCCACAATATGTCACCGGGCCTCGCCATCCGCAGATCATTCCGGAATACGAGCTGGAGAGAATGCAAAATGTCGAAAAGAAAACCTTTGAATACTTCGAAAGAATTAAAGGCAGGAGAATCAATATACTAGAGGGCCTCGAGCTACATACAGACGTATTCTCAGAGTATGAACAACAACAAATCGTGGATTGTATCCGGGATTTGAAAAGAATGGGCCGAGCAGGCCGCCTAAGGGAAAACACATACTCAGAACCCCGGAGATGGATGCCAGGGAAGGGAAGAATCACAATACAATGTGGATGTTGTTACAACTTTGCGGAGGACAGGAAGGGAAACCCACCGGGGATACTCCGTCATGGCCAAGTGGATCCAATGCCATTAGTCATCAAGAGAATGGTAAAGAGATTGATAACATGGAGGGTACTGCGAGCAGATTGCATACCCAATAGCTGCATTATTAACATCTACAAGCAGGGTGACTACATACCCCCACACATAGATCACCACGACTTTGTCGGACCTTTCTGCACAGTCTCTTTCCCGAACGAGTGTAACATCATGTTCGGATCCGACCTCCGGATAGCGAGGCCCGAGTGAGTTCCGAGGGCCGGTGAAGATACCTTTACCGGTAGGTTCCGTCATGATGCCGAAGGGCAACGGAGCGGATATCGCTAAGCATTGCATACCGGGAGTACCGGTGAAGCGGATCTCGGTTACTTTCGGAAGGATGGACGACGGGAAGACACCTTACCATTTCCGGCCGGACCGGAGCTAGAGAGCCTCCGGCCTTACGAGCCTGTGAGTTACATGGGAGATATCACACCTCCAACGTACATCCAGCCGGCATCCTTGCCAAGGATGGCTTGGATAGTGATGTTATTAACCATGTACCCCACTATTCAGACATGGATTTTTGACAGATGCTTCTTTTGATGGATCGACGAAGATCATACATAGTCCGTTTTGAGTCTACATGGATTGTATGAAATATATGCCAGATCAAGTTGTATGATGTATCTTCGACATGATTGGAATGAAAGTGACCATGTCACATTTTTGGCCTTCACCACTTTTGTGCAAATTGACTGGAAACACCATTAAAGTTAAATGAACTTCGTACAAAGAACATAAAAGAAACAAAAAATGATAAAAGAAAACTTTCCTTAAAAATCTAAAAATGACGAACACCAAATTCACATGAACATTAAATAAACGATAAAATAAAATTTGAATCATTAAGAGACAAACAAAATGAACATAAATTTCAAATCAAATTTCAAATCAAATTTCAATCGAGTTCAAATTCAAACTTTTGGGTCGAGGATTTTACATCCAAGACTGCATTGCTTTAGGATCTTTTCCCTATCGCAATGAAGTACATCAAATTCAAACTTTTGCGTCGAGGATTTTACATCCAAGACTGCATTGCTTTAAGATCTTTTCCCTATCGCAATGAAGTACATCAAATTCAAACTTTTGGGTTGAGGATTTTACATCCAAGATCGCATTGCTTTAGGATCTTTTCCCTATCGCAATGAAGTACATCAAATTCAAACTTTTGGGTCGAGGATTTTACATCTAAGACTGCATTGCTTTAGAATCTTTTCCCTATCGCAATGAAGTACATCAAATTCAAACTTTTGGGTCGAGGATTTTACATCCAAGACTGCATTGCTTTAGGATCTTTTCCCTATCGCAATGAAGTACATCAAATTCAAACTTTTGGGTCGAGGATTTTACATCCAAGACTGCATTGCTTTAGGATCTTTTCCCTATCGCAATGAAGTACATCCAAATCAAACTTTTGGGGTTGAGGATTTTACATCCGAGACTGCATTGCTTTAGGATTCTTTCTCTATTGCGATGAAATACATCCAAATCAAAGTTTTGGGGTTGAGGATTTTACATCCGAGACTGCATTGCTTTAGGATTCTTTCCCTATTGCGATGAAATACATCCAAATCAAACTTTTGGGGTTGAGGATTTTACATCCGAGACTGCATTGCTTTAGGATTCTTTCCCTATTGCAATGAAATACATCAAAATCAAACTCTTGAGGTTAAGGATTTTACATCCAATACCGCATTACTCTGAGATCTCTCCTCATTGTAATGATTCAATCCAATCAATTCAATTTTCTTTTGAGATTGAAGATGTTACATCTAAAACCACGAAATTCCAATTTTCATTTCAAATCAAATCCCTTCAAATTAATTTTGACAAACTTCAATCTAAATTGAAACTCCAAATTGAAATCTAAACTCACACATCATGACTTGAACATGAAATGAAAATAAATTTAAATTGAATTCCCCCAGATCATGTGATTTCGGATTCACCTCCTTCTTCTTTCCCCAGCGAGAGTTCAAGAATCTCCAGTTTCAGAGATATACTTAACACTCCCCAACGGAAACTCTTCTACTTCGTCCGAAGTTTGTTACTTGGACATCTGTGGTTGTTTTGCTGATCGCTTCGGTCAACACCAATACGCGCGGTGTGCTCCGTCAGCTCACCACACCTATTGGGGGTCCATTTGTTGACCTCATTTTTGATGAGGTCTTCTCTTCTTCTTTTTAGTGCTTAGGATCTAGCCTTAGGCTTTTCCTTTAACTATCTTAGAGGACTAGAATTGGGACCCACCTTTTAGAAATTCAAACCACTTCTAAACTCCCTTCAAACTCCACAAACTTGACTATAGACCCCTAATCACCTAGAGGGTTGAAATCAAATGTGGAAGTTTAAAGGATGAGTTCCTATAGGACTCTTTGGCCTTAGGACTGCCCTGGGTGGCCTGGTCTGGTGAAGGGGCTGACTTACACACACACTACACTTATACACTACACCTTCACACACCTATACCTGACTTGACCTCCTGACTCATGGAGGTGATTCACATGGATGGTCCTTAACCCCTAAGCCCTTGGCTAAGAGGGTTAGGAACAACATAGTGAATGCCTCAAATGAGTCCCCTCATGGCCCATGTGGGCTTGATATGGCTTCATGGCGCTTACATTTACCCAATCTTAATTTTCCGAATCTTCAATTTTCCAAATCTTCAATATTCCAAATCTTCAATCTTCCAAATTTTTCCAAATTTTGAATTTTCCAAATTTTCAATTTTCAGATTTTCGACCCGGGACCCTACACCCGCCTAGCCTACCCAAAACCCTTGAAATTACCCAAAATTTGTAAAATCACCTAAATTACCCAAAATTCCCCAAAATCAATCCCAAGAATTTCCACCTCACTCAAATTGATCATCCATACCCAAAAATTCCAATACCCTCCAAAAATACCTCCCAATACCCTCCAAATACCCAAAATACCCCTCTTGACCCAAAAATCCAAAAATTCAGAAAATTTCCAGAAAATTCCAGAAAATTCCAAAAAATCCCAAATATTCCCAATTTCATTTTGTCCAACTACACCATTGGCCAATTTTGTCAATTTACCCTACTTTTGTCAAAACCCCCAATTTGACCCATTTTAACCCAAAGTGAACCCAATGTCAAACCAAACCTACCCAATTGACCCAAATTCTGGTCCAATCCAATTCTAAACCTCAATTCAACATTCCAAACACCAATCTAGACCAAATCTAAGTCCAATTTGATTGACATTTGGATCCAATTTCACTTTTGGCCTTAAAACCCAATTTGGACCCATGACCCAAACTTAACCCAAACTCACCCAATTCAACTCCAATTAACCCCAAATCTTTTCTAAATCTTCCTTAACATCCCCAAAAGCAAAACACTAACATGATTTGCCCAAAATTTAGACCCAAATCCCACTCAAATTCAACCCAAAGCTAAAAGGCCCAATTTTGACCTAAACCCAAGCCTAACCCAAATGAGCCCAAACCCCAAAATCAAAGCCCAACCAAAGTCAAAACCTCTTTGAAACACTCCCATAAACATTTCTAAACATTAATTTTACATAAATTTCAACCCTAGCCCAACATTGGCCCAACTTGGCCCACTTGGACCTATATTGGCCCATTCACCAAAAGAACCCAAATTCAACCCAATTCAAACCCAAACTACCCCCAATTTGCTTCAAGTCACTCATGACACATCCATGAGCTAAACCCAACAATTATTTAGCCCAAGCCTTTACTAAAATTTCATTCCAAAATCCATTTTAAAATTCAAAAGCCCACTTTCCTAAACCATCTTAAAAGCCCATCTAAAACCATTTCAAAAGGCCCAAAATCTACCCTAAAGCCCACATGACATCTCCATTTGCCATCCACTTAATTAAAGCCATTACCTAAGTCCTAAATTCATCATCAAATAATTCCAAATCAAGCCTCATGCCAAATCACCCCTAAATACCAAAATTTTCCTTAAATCCATTTCCATGAAATTGACTTCACTTTTCCCGAAGCCAAAGGTGAGCCATGAAGCCATGCATGAGCCACATGGGAGCCATGAGAGCCATGGAATCTACTTTCCACCTCACCATACCCAAGATGGCAAGAGGAGGAGGCCCTTTCCATATTCTCTTAAGAGTGATTAACCACTTCCATGACTCCACTAAACCATGCTTAGACTTAATTGTACTTGGATTGTGACTTGACCCCACTAATCAAGCTGATCCAAGTGACTTTCCCTTCAGCCCAAATTGACCTTGGAGGGTGAACCTAACCCAAAACCAAGGGTTGACCCATTTAGACCCAAAACTAGCCCTTTCCCATTCCATTTTGATTCAAACCCTTTACACATGTCCATGGCGATTGATTGCACAAACCTCTAGTCCTGACCCACCTGGACCTGAGGGTGACCCATGCCCGCCGGCCAGCCGCACAGGTCGCCGAAAAACACCATGGCCGAGAGCTCACATGTGAGCCCAACTTGGAATTCTCACTCGCCGAGCTGCCCCATCCCCAGTGGCCATTGGAGCCGTTCTTCTCTTGCCAAGAGCAGTCGATCCCAAGCCCTAACTCTCCCGGGAGGCCCTCCACCCTCTCCTATTTAAACACCACCCCTCTCGGCCATGAGAGGCGCCGCAACAAACCTTAAGGAAACTCGCCAAAATTGTTCCGGACTACTCCCCATACACGAGCACTTGATCCCCACTCGAAATCCCCCTGCCATTTCTTCTCTGTGAGCTCAATTTCGAGTTGAAATCCAAGCCCAAAACCGGGACACTTCTCCACGGTGAGCCAATCCCCAAATTGATTGGTTCTACACCTTCACCGGACCAAGGGAAGGTGTCCACCAGCAAAAGCCCCATCTCTAGGCCACCCGGTTGCTCCGGCCTCAAGCTTTGTGATCGGGCGTGGTTGAAATCCTACCTAGGCAATTCATCGGACCGGGAGACTTCATCCGGAGCTTGCGGGATCCAATCGAAGGTTCAACAACCCTCGGATCGAAGCCACACTTCTGCGAGCAAAGGTATGAGCTAATTCTTCATCCCGAGCTTCTGGAGATTCTCCATTTCAAATGCTTTAATTTCAATGCATGATCACCGTATAGATGTATTCGTCTCTTCAATACGAATCCATAGAGTATAAGAACACGAAAATCCATTGAGTATCGAGTGAGATCTTAGGGATTTAGTGTGGACGGCTCTCGGGTGAGGACACTTGGGGACGATGAACGGATGCCGTTCATTCAATACACGCGCGGACAAACGGCTCAGATGGCATCGGACCAGGAGACGGTACGAGAACCGCGGGGCCCGGGCTGCTGACTCAGATGGCGGCGTCGAATGGGAGCGCGCCACGCGACGTTTCGGAGCTGCCGAGGTTGACGCGGCGCCGCGTGGATAAATAGAAAAATAGGGATTTTTCTATTTATTTAATTCCCTAAACTTCAAAAATTCATAACTTTGAGTTGAAATCACAAAAATAAAATAAAAATACCCTCTTGCTCAGTGAACAGAGGAGAATAATGTGGAAAAGAAATTACTTAATTTCATCAAGTATTTTATTTTTAATAATTTATTTACTCTCTACATATTTTTAATTCTCCATGCATGTATACAATTCACCATGACATGAGACCATAGGGCTTTTGAAGCCTCTAAATTTGGGAACATTCCCTGAATTTTCCAAAGTCAAAGGTCATCCCTATGAAAAGTTATTGATTTTTCAAGTTCAGGTTACTGTTTTGAGTATTTTAATTCCAATAAATAGCATGTTGTGAAATAAATTCTAGGAAAATTTGGTGATGTTCCTTATGACCAGAGAACCCTAGGAAAAATAGGTTTTGAGTTAGTTCATTTAAAACAACCCTAATTGGCTTAAAAACCCAAAGTGGATCTCTAATTAATTAGAGCTAACCATACATCAAATTGACTTGAAATCAATTCTCCACTGACCTTTAGGATCAGAGGAACCCACCATAAAAATTTGAGGTCAATTGGACTTGGTTAGCTCTACTAAATGGGTTGATTAAGCCACTTAGTCATTTTAAACTTTAAAAAATTCATAACTTTCAAAATATCTTTCAAAAATTCACCAAATTGGTTTTGGAGCCTCTCTGATATTAGGAGAATTTAGGAAAATTAAAATTTCAATTTTATAAAAAAGTTGATTTTTAATATTATTTTAATATTTTTAATAATTAAAAAATAATAAAAATCACAAAAATAATAAAATTCACTAAAATGTCACATTTTGAATTTTAATCACTTAGGAACCAACTCCATATTTTTCTTAGGTCTATTTAGTGAGATATTAAATTTTAAAGCACTAGGGTAATTTTAAAATTAAAATAATGTATTTTCTAGCATTTTCACTAAAATAATTATAATAAATCATAGAAAAATTAGAAAATTGCAAAATTTGATTCTCTGATTTCCTTGATATTAGAGAGATTTTTGAAAAATATAAAATTCATTTTTCAACATTTATTTTATTTTTAAATTAATTAATACTCCAAAACTTAAAATAAGTATAATAAAAATAATATAATTCAAAAAATCACCAAAATTTGTCCAAGTGGTCCTCTGGTAATTAGGAATGTCCCCTAATTTTCTTAAGGACAGAAACTTTTCCTTGGTCATGTTATTAAATTTTCCGTGGAAATCTCTATTTTCTAGCAACAATAATTATATAAATAAATTAAATACAGAAAAAATCACATTTTCTCCTCTCATGTCTTTATTGACATATGAGTGAAGTCACATAAAAATTTCAAGTTCATTTGAGTTCAATTTAGTGGGTTATGAAAATTATTAAGCTTAAAGGGTAAAGTGGTAATTAAAATTTTTAATCCTTAATTAAAACTTTAGGTTTAATAAAAAATTAACCAGTAAAATATTTGATCCTAATCTGATTTGGATGATTGAAATTTAAATAATTAACGGGTAGAAACACATTAAGCAATTTAAAATGATTAAACCTTAATTAAATAATTAATTAAATTTGGAAGAATAATAAAATTGAAATTATTAAAATAGGGATATTATTAGGAAGAGATTTATTCTTTAATTTAAAAATCCCTAAATTAATTATCTCATTAATATTCAATTCTTATTTAAAAAGATAACTCAAATTCAAAACATTAAAAGACTTAATCATTAAACTAAAATTAAATTATTAAACTCTTTTAAAAATTTTCAATTAAAATTAAAAATAAAATTAAATTAAAAATTAAATTAAATTAAGTAAATTAAATTGAACTAAATTAAATTAAATTAAATTAAATTAAATTAAAATTAAAAGTTGAATTACATTAAAGATTAAATTAAATTAAATTAAATAAACAAATTAAATTAAATTAAATAAATTAAATTAAATTCAATTAAATTAAATTAAATTAAATTAAATTAAATTAAATTAAACTAAATAATCAAATAAAATCAAATTAAATTAAATTAAATTAAATTAAAGATTAAATTAAATTAAATTAAATTAAATTAAGTCAAATTAAATTAAATTAAATCAAATTAAATTAAAATTAAATCAAATCAAATTAATTTAATGTAACATCAAATCAAAGTAAATTGAATTAAATTGAATTAAATAGAATTAAAACCCAATTAACTTAAATTAAATTAAATTAAGTTGAATTAAATATAACATCACCAAAGACATAAAGAATTCAAAATAAATCTAAAATAACTTGAATACTATTCCAAATTTAAACCCATTAATTGAAATTAAACTAAATCACAAACCATTTGAATACCAATTTACCCTCGAAAGCTTTAGTTATCATAACTCCTAAACAGAATATTAAATGAAATGTTACTTCACTTATAGGACATTCAAACATCCTAATTCACTGAGCAAGATAACAACAAAACTTGAAATTCTTGGACGATTAATTCATTTGTGTAATTGAATTCATTTGGACTTAAAACAATTCTAGCAATATTGAAAAGATGTTTAAGATTCTTCTTAAACACTTTCTCAATATGATAGGATGTTTATAAGAACAATTGAATTTAATTGTTCTTTGATGAAGAAAATCGTCTTGAAGCCAAAACACAAAAGAACCTAGACGTCATAGGAAATGACTAGCTATAGGATTAGGAATTTGGTAGAAAACCATAACCCTTACCTTAGCTTTACCTAGGAACTTGCTTAAATATTCTAATTGTGTTTTAAGTGCGGCTTGGAATGACGGGAAGACCCTCCGGGTACGCTTTTATTTTATTGCGATTTACTTTCTTGCAATTTACATTATTGCAATTTATTTAATCGCATTGCACTTACTTTTCTTGCATGATAAACAACTGTTGCATGAAAACCCACACCTTTAGGATAATCCCTAAAACTGAAACCAAAACTAAGTTAAAAATCATTGCAAGATAAAATTCACCGCCACGACATTTCAAAATATAAAACAACTCAAAATTTAATCACAAACAGAACACAAAACTACAATTACAACTAAATTAAAACGTCTCGTTGGATGATCGGGAATACCTCGGATGATGTAACCTACGTGTTGCTAACGGGATTTTCCGCGGTCTAAATGAAAGTGTGGAACTCATTCGGTTGAGTTTAGCAAATTCATCCGGACTAAGTGAATCCGATAAAAATAATGATGCTGGAAGGATGGAACCGTGGGATCTTAACCGGTGTCGTTATAATCAACTTTAAGATTTGTTTTAATTAAAACATAAAAAAAAACACTTGGAAATTAAGATTTTCTCTAAACCAAAACACTTTTCTCATCCCCTGATTTATGATTTCTAAAACTAAACCTCTGCAATAGCAAGGAGCTCGGAGTATGGTGGGCAGCACGACCATCTTCATCAGCAAAACCTGAGTCTACTTCAGCAAAACTTTCATAGAATTAAATAACAAACCCATAGGACTTCGAGGTAGTTTGCCTAGTGCAACATAAATCCTCAACTCTTTGTTAGGCATTTGCATTGCAAATTAAGCCCTAACCGGTCTTAGGATTCCGAGGTAGTCGTCTGATACGACATAAACCCTCACATCTTCGAGGCTTATTTGTATGATTCTGTCATATAAATATAAGCACTAATTAATTAAAATTGGCAAGATCAAAACATTAAATAAATATTAGGACTTTCCTAAATCTAAGCCAAACAATAGGATAGTCGGGAAATTACCGAAGTTCACTTCGAATCTGTGATTTCTCCTACTTTTCTTCCTTTGAATTCCCAAAACAAAATGTTCCAAATTCGATCCATTCCCTATTGAAATTCCAAAATTCGATCCCTTGAAAACTTAAACTTTGAAATTCTTGAGAGCAGAATTATTGATTATTATCGAGAGTTTTCTTAGGTGATTCTCATCACTTAAGATGTAATTACCTATAGGGGCTTGCCCTTATAGGGAATTTTAAAGAACCCGGGTAATATAAACCTCTGTTTAATGCTTTCATGTTAAGCGAGGGAATTTGTCGGCTTATAAAATTGGTTCGCAGACCAAATGGATGTCACAAATCTTTTAGTTTATTTAATCGAGCCCCACCATTAAGCAGTGTGTCTATCCTTAGGGATAGGTCACAGTTTGTGGTGTGGTGCTCATTTATATAAACTATTTGGGATGTGGGATCGGTTTTATCTCATATCTTAAAATCTTTAAATTTAAAATTATTTTCAAAATCAAATACTACTTTTCAAATTATTTATTTAAATTAAATTAAAAATTCGCCGACAATTTCTGTTAGGCGACCCCTTTTCAAAAATAAAACACACAACCTAAAAATATGCCGACAGCTGCATTTGGAGAAAATATTTTTGCTAGCAGTCAAGTTATTGCATAAATAAAATTCTGGTGTTTTATATCTAAATACATAAGAATTGTTCAGTACAGGTGTAAGTATGAATGCTTACTGTTTACATTTTTTAGTGATTTTACAAGTTCATTATGATATGCAACATTTGTTTGTTGTTCATCAACTCTCCATATAAAAATGATGAGAATGGTTATAGAATGAAGGCATTGGAACATATGAGCTAGTTGTGCGAATTGAAAATAAATTTCCTGGAAAATGTGAAGGATGCCGGAGAGGCTTGCATTGCAAAATTATTTTAGAAGATAAGGCTTACAGATTTATTTTCTTAAATTGGGGCTTTTTTTTATTTTTACATACATGCCATTCAATTTCTCATATATATTTACATGGCTAACATCTTAAATGATTCCAATTGTTTATTTTGGAGTGGTCAATTTGCAAAAATCTGAAACATTTTTGTCTTCTTTTGGTAAAATACGAAACGTTTGGGTCTTTTATTTAGTAAATGCGAGATGCTTAGGTGCTCATTTTGCAAAAGCTGAAATGTTCGAGGTGTTTGCTTTACAAAATCTGAAATTTACATGGTTCATTTGTAAAAATCTGAAAGTTTGGGAGGACTCATTTGCAAAATTTTGAACGTTTGGATGACTTATATGTCAAAATGTGAAAAGCTTTGCATAACTCTTTTGTGAAAATTTAGAGATGCCGGGTGACTCTTAAAAAAAAAAAAAAAAATCTAAAATTTGACATAGTTTCTTTTGAAAGTGTGAAAAGTTTCGGGATGTGATCTTTGAAAATGTGGAGAGGTTTCTTGGGCTTGTTGCTTGGTCCTCATTCAAATTAATTTCTTAGTGTCGGTGATTATTCATTTAGCACTTCATGCTTACAATGGTAGCCTAGCAAGAGAGAAGGTGGGGATGAAAACTTTATGCTAGCTTCACTTTAAGCATGATAAGAGTTCAAAGATTTCTAGTTATTTTTTTCTATCATTGCTACAACTCGGAATATGTTAAGCATGTATAGGAGTACTTCAGAATCCTCTTACTAGCATGGTTTGAAAGTTGTTTTGAGGATTTGTGCTCTCTTAGCTAGCCCCCGAACTTAAACATGCATGCTTTATATAAAAAAAAAAAAAATCTTTGCTCCTCTTTCATATACAATATGTACATGCTTGGGATGGATGAAAACATTGATTGTTACATATACATGCTTGCGACATTTCTTTTTATTCAAATTGCAGGTGTGGAAAATTCTTTTTACGCTGTTATGCTGTCCGATTTTTCTTGGATGGTTTCGTTCTTTTTTACTTCATTTCTACTTCACTCCACTTTACTTTCCCTTCCTGCGGCTGTTTTATGTTTCCCTTTTCTTTGCCATTACTTGAATGTTTGGGAAGGGTTACACACCACCTTAGGAGTGTAGTCTTCACCTTCTCCGAGAGGTGTCCTGGTTTTGGGCTTGGATTTCAACTCTGAAATTGAGCTCACAAAGAGGAAATGGCAGGGGGATTTCAGTGGGGATCAAGTGCTCTATGTATGGGGAGTAGTCTGGAACAATTTTGGCAGAGTTTCCTTAAGGTTTGTTTTTAGCACCCTCTGATGGCCCAGAGGGGTGGTGTTTAAATAAGAGAGGGTGGAGGGCCTCCCAGGGAGAGTTAGGGCTTGGGATCAGCTGCTTAGGTTAAGGGCAGAACAGCCATGGTGGCCATTAGGCATGGGGCAGCTCAGCAAGGTAGAATCCCAAAGTTGGCTCACATGTGAGCTCTCGGCCATGGTGTTTTCCGGCGACCTGGTGGTCGGCCGGCCAGGCATTGGTCACCATCTTATTCAGGTGGGTCAGGGCTGGGGTTTGGTGCATTCAATTGAGGTTTGACATGTGTAAAGTGGTTGAATCAAAGTAGAAAGGGGAAGGGGCCATTTTAGCTTATTTTGGTCAACCCATGCAAATGGGTTGGGTGCACCTCCCCAGACCTAGTTTTGGGCTGAGGAGGTCGGTGGGTCGATCTCCCATGTGTGGTGGAGTCTCCATCAAGGATTAGGTGGCAAAGCATGGTTTAGAGTGTGACATGCTTAAGGTAAAAAAAGGCTTAAGAAGGATTAGGAAAGGATCCCCTCTTCTTGACATTAATGGCTTGGTGAGGTGGAAAGTTGTCTCCATGGCTTCCATGTGGCTTGTACATGGCTCAATGGCTCACATTTGGCTTGGAAAAAGTTTGGTCAATTTCATAAAAATGGGTTTTAGGAATTTTTGGTAATTTGATGGAAATTTGTATGAAACTTGATTTGGAATGATTTGATGATGAATTTAGGACTTAGGTATTGAGTTTAATTGAAAGTATGATGAGGGGAAATGTCATATGGGCTTTGAGACCAATTTTTAGGCCTTTGGATGTGGTAAAAGATGGGCTTTTAAAATGGTTTAAGGAATGGGCCTTTAAGTTTAAAAATGAATTTATGGATGAGAATTTTGTAAAGAGATTGGGCCAAATAATTGTTGGGTTTAGCTCATGGAGGTGTCATAAGTGACTTGAAGCAAATTGGGGGTGATTTGGGTTTGAATTGGGTTGAATTTGGGCTCTTTTGGTGAATGGACCAATATAGGTCAAAGTGGGCCAAGTTGGGCCAATGTTGGGCTAGGGTTGAAATTGATGTAAAATTAATGTTGAAAAATGTTTATGGGAGTGTTTCAAAGAGGTTTTGCCTTTGGTTGGGCTTTGATTTTGGGGTTTGGGCTCATTTGGGTTAGGTTTGGGTTTAGGTCAAAATTGGGCCTTTTAGCTTTGGGTTGAATTTGAGTGGGGTTTGGGTCTAGATTTTAGGAAATTCATGTTAGTGTTTTTCTTGTGGGGATGCTAAGGAAGATTTAGAAAAGATTTGGGGTTAATTGTAGTTGAATTGGGTGAGTTTGTGTTAGGTTTGGGTTATGGGTCCAAATTGGGCTTTAAGGCTAAAAGTGAAATTGGATCCAAATGTCAATCAAATTGGACTTGAGTTTGGTCTAGATTGGTGTTAGGAATGTTTAATTGAAGTTTAGAATTGAATTGGACCAGAATTTGGGTTAATTGGGTAGGTTTGGTTTGACATTGGGTTCACTTAGGGTTAAAATGGGTCAAATTGGGGGTTTTGACAAAAGTAGGGTAAATTGACAAAATTGGCTCATATTGTAGTTGAACAAAATGAAATTGGGAATATTTGAAATTTTCTGGAATTTTCGAGGAATTTTCTGAATTTTTGGATTTTTTGGGTCAAGAGGGGTATTTTGGGTATTTGGAGGGTATTGGGAGGTATTCTTGGAATTTTTGATATTTTTGGGTATGGATGGTCAATTTGAGTGATGTGGAAATGTTTGGGATTGATTTTGGGGGATTTTGGGTGATTTGGAAATTTTGAAAAATTTGGGTAATTTCAAGGGCTTTGGGTAGGTTAGGCGGGTGTAGGGTCCCGGGGGTCAAAAATTGAATATTTGGAAAATTGAAGATTTGGAAAATTGAAGATTTGGAAAATTGAAGATTTTGAAAATTGAAGATCGGGTAAATTTAAGTGGAATGAAATCATTTTGGTTGAGCCATGCAGCCATACCAAGCCCACATGAGCCATGAAGGGACTCATTTGAGGCATTCACTATGTTGTTCCTAACCCTCTTAGCCAAGGGTTTAGGGGTTAAGGACCATCCATGTGAATTACCTACATGAGTCAGGAGGTCAAGTTAGGTATGGATGTAGTTTTAGGAGGTGTGTGAAAGTGTAGTGTATGAGTGTAGTGTGTGTGTAAGTCAGCCCCTTCACTGGACCGGGACACCTGAGGCGATCCTAAGGCCAAAGAGTCCTATGAGAACTCATCCTTTAAACTTCCACATTTAATTTCAACCCTCTAGGTGATTAGGGGTCTACGGTCGAGTTTGTGGAGTTTGCGGGGAGTTAAGAAGTGGTTTGAAATTCTAGATGGTGGATCCCAATTCTAGTCCTCTAAGATAGTCGAAAGGAAAAGCCTAAGGCTAGATCCTAAGTACTAAAGAGAGAAGAGAAGACCTCATCAAAAATGAGGTCAACAAATGGACCCCCAATAGGTGTGGTGAGCTAAACAAGCACACCGCGCGTATTGGCGTTGACCGAAGAGATCAACAAAACCAACACAGATGTCCAAGTGACAAACTTAGGACGAAGTAGAAGAATTTCCGCTGGGGAGTGTTAAGTATATCTCTGAGACTGGAGATTCCTGAACTCTCACTGAGGAAAGGAAAATGAGGTGAATCCCAAATCACATGATGCGGGAATTCAAATTAGATTTCGTTTCATTTCATGTTCAAGTTTTGATGTGTAAGTTTAGATTTTGAGTTTTAATTTAGATTGAAGTTTGATTTAAAATCAATTTGAGGAAATTTGGATTTGAAAGGAGAATTGAAATCTAGGTTCCAATCTCGGGATTGCAAAGAAAACTGGAATTTAGGTACCGACCTCGGAGTGAGAATCGAGTTTAAGTGTCGATTGAAAAAGATTAGAATCAGAATTTAGGTACTGATTTCGAATGGGATGAAAATTGAAATTTAAGTATCTATCTCGAAAGAGAGTCGAAATTTAGGAATCGACCTCGAAAAGGATGAGAATCAGAATTTAGGTACTGATCTCGAAATGAGAACTGGAATTTAGGTACCAGTCTCGAAAATGAGAGCTGGAATTTAGGTACCAGTCTCGAAAGTTTAGAATTAAAATTTAGGTATCAATTCGAAAGAGAATCGAAATTTAGGTATCGATCTCGAATGAGAGTCGGAATTTATGTACCGACCTCGAAGGAAGAGGACTGGAATTTAGGTACCAGCCTCGGAAATTTTGAATTGAAATTTAGGTATCAATTCGGATGAGAATCAAAATTTAGGTATCGATCTCGGAATGAGAACTGGAATTTAGGTACCAGTTTCGGAAATTTTGAATTGAAATTTAGGTAACAATTCGGATGAGAATCGAAATTTAGGTATCGATCTCGAAGTGAGAACTAGAATTTATGTACCAGTCTCAGAAATTTTGAATTGAAATTTAGGTATCAATTCGGATGAGAATCGAAATTTAGGTATCGATCTCGAATGAGAGTCGGAATTTAGGTACCGACCTCGAAGGAAGAGGACTGGAATTTTGGTACCAGCCTCGGAAATTTTGAATTGAAATTTAGGTATCAATTCGGATGAGAATCGAAATTTAGGTATCGATCTCGGAGTGAGAACTGGAATTTAGGAACCGATCTCGGAAATTTTGAATTGAAATTTAGGTATCAATTCGGATGAGAATCGAAATTTAGGTATCAATCTCGGAATGAGAACCGGAATTTAGGTACCGAGTCTCGGAAATTTTAAATTGAAATTTAGGTATCAATTCGGATGAGAATCGAAATTTAGGTATCGATCTCGGAATGATAATCGGAATTTAAGTACGAGTCTCGAAATTTTGAATTGAAATTTAGGTATCAATTCGGATGAGAATCGAAATTTAGGTATCGATCTCGAAGTGAGAACTGGAATTTAGGTACCAGTCTCGGAAATTTTGAATTGAAATTTAGGTATCAATTCGGATGAGAATCAAAATTTAGGTATCGATCTCAAATGAGAGTCAGAATTTAGGTACCGACCTCGAAGGAAGAGGACTGGAATTTAGGTACCAGCCTCGGAAATTTTGAATTGAAATTTAGGTATCAATTCGGATGAGAATC
Source organism: Papilionanthe hookeriana x Papilionanthe teres (assembly GCA_022702705.1). Lineage (NCBI taxonomy): Eukaryota > Viridiplantae > Streptophyta > Magnoliopsida > Asparagales > Orchidaceae > Papilionanthe > Papilionanthe hookeriana x Papilionanthe teres. The sequence goes on along the minus strand of CM040425.1, from coordinate 128,484,553 downwards.
GAAATTTAGGTATCGATCTCGGAGTGAGAACTGGAATTTAGGTACCAGTCTCGGAAATTTTGAATTGAAATTTAGGTATCAATTTGGAGGAGAATCAAAATTTAGGTATCGATCTTGGAATGAGAACTGGAATTTAGGTATCAGTCTCGGAAATTTTGAATTGAAATTTAGGTATCAATTCGGATGAGAATCGAAATTTAGGTATCGATCTCGGAATGAGAACTGGAATTTAGGTACCAGTCTCGGAAATTTTGAATTGAAATTTAGGTATCAATTCGGATGAGAATCGAAATTTAGGTATGGAATTTAGGTACCAGTCTCGGAAATTTTGAATTGAAATTTAGGTATCAATTCGGATGAGAATCGAAATTTAGGTATCAATCTCGGAGTGAGAACTGGAATTTAGGTACCAGTCTCGGAAATTTTGAATTGAAATTTAGGTATCAATTCGGATGAGAATCGAAATTTAGGTATCGATCTCGGAGTGAGAACTGGAATTTAGGTACCAGTCTCAGAAATTTTGAATTGAAATTTACTGTGGAGATTTGGATTTAGCGGGAGATCGAAATGAGGTATGAAAGTGTTTCATATCCCATGGGAATCATTCAAAGTCTGATTACTTGGCGAAGGGTACAAACCCATGCCATCCAGATCAAATTGAAAATTCTTCGTGATTCTGAAATCATCCCGAGAGGGGGTTTCAAGGGAGGTCTAGAATAGATCTTGATTTGAATAAGGATTGGAGGATTTGAAAAGATGGGTTTAAACTGGAATTCAATTTGAGCTTTAAATTTGTTTCGTTTGTCCTTTAACTATCCCGTTTTTTTGTTGTTTGTTTGGTGTTCATGTGGATTTGCTGTTTGACATTTTTAGATTTTTTTTTTAGGAAAGTTTTCTTTTATTCTCTCTTTTTATTTCTTCTCTCTTCTTTGTTCGAAGTTCATTTAACTTTAATGGCGTTTCCTGATCAATTTGCACAAAAGAGGTGAAGGCCAAAAAAATGTGACACGGTCACTTTCATTCCAATCATGTCGAAGATACATCATACAACTCGATCTGGAATATATCTCATACAATCCATGTAGACTCAAAACGGACTATGTATGATCTTCGTCGATCCATCCAAAGAAGCATCTGTCAAAAATCCATGTCTGAATAGTGGGGTACATGGTTAATAACATCACCTTCCAAGCCATCCTTGGCAAGGATGCCGTATGGATGTACGTTGGAGGTGTGATATCTTCCATGTAACTCACAGCTCGTAAGGCCGGAGGCTCTCTAGCTCCGGGTCCAGCTGGAAATGGTAAGGTGTCTTCCCGTCGTCCATCCTTCGAAAGTAACCGAGATCCGCTTCACCGGTACTCCTGGTATGCAATGCTTAGCGATATCCGCTCCGTTGCACTTCAGTATCATGACGGAACCTACCGGTAATGGTATCTTCACCGGCCCTCGGAACTCACCCGGGCCTTCTATCCGGAGGTCGGATCCGAACATGATGTTACACTCGTTCGGGAAAGAGATCGTGCGAAAGGTCCGACAAAGTCGTGGTGATCTATGTGTGGGGGTATGCGAGTCACCCCGCTTGTAGATGTTAATAATGCAGCTATTGGGTATGCAATCTGCTGGCAGTACCCTCCATGTTATCAATCTCTTTACCATTCCCTTGATGACTAATGGCATCGGATCCACTTGGCCATGACGGAGTATTCCCGGAGGGTTTCCCTTCCTGTCTTCTGCAAAGTTGTAACAGCATCCACATTGTATTGTGATTCTTCCTTTCCCTGGCATCCATCTCCGGGGTTCTGAGTAGGTATTTTCCTTTAGGCGGCCCGCTCGGCCCATTCTTTTCAAATCCTGGATACAATCCACGATCTGCTGTTGTTCATACTCTGAGAATACGTCTATATGTAGCTCGAGGCCCTCTAGTATATTGATCCTTCTGCCTTTAATTCTCTCGAAGTATTCAAAGGTTTTCTTTTCGACATTCTGCATTCTCTCCAGCTCGTACTCCGGAATAATCTGCAGATGGCGAGGCCTAGTGACATATTGTGGGATATACGGTTCAATCCCTTCACGCTCTCCCGCATACCTCGGCTCCTCAGGGATGATGTTCGTCGGGACATCCCCCGGGTTGCTTCCGCAACAAGGTCATGCATTACCGGTGGTTCTATCTCGGTAGCGTGGTAGTCTTCTTTCTTCGATCTTTGTGAGATTTCTCCGGTCCTTTCGTTATCCTAGGAGCCGGCCTCCTTTCTCCAGTGTTCTCGGTGAACCGGTGTCCTTGAAGTGTACGTGCGCGGTGCAGCAATCTGTCTCGTCGCGCTGGTCCGCAGCTAGTTTTGTTAACATCTTACGGATGCGTTGCTGTGAGAGTAGCTCTTCGAACTTCTTGAATCTCTGTGGGCGCGGCGTTGACAAGCCTGCCCTCTGCTGTAGCGACTACAGACTTCATTTTCTTATCTTCTTCAGTGTTTGCCTTTCTTTTCTTGCTGCTGGATTGGTGGCTTAGGCTACCCATTTTCATCACTGTCTGCCCGGGCAACTCTTCTCGGTCAACTGGGACCCAGTCACTTTCCTCGTACTGTAGAGCTCGTCGGTGCGAAATCTCAGTCAATCTCGATTATCGCTCCATCTTTCACCCTCTTTTCATCGAGTGCAAGGCTTACGCCATTTCTAAAGTTCAGGACCAACCGCTCGTTCGACATTTCCCTGTGAAAAGACAAGGAAAAGGATCAGGGGCTGTACTAAGAACAAGAACATTAAGAAAATGTTTATTAAAGACATTTTTTATTACTCTTATATTTTAAAATTTAACAGGAATGAAGCGGGATAAGATCAGGAAAAAAAAATCTTGATTTGGAGAAGAAAACAAGGAAAACTTTATTATCATGATTTTATTTAATTTAGCACATTTTATTATTTTTTGGGTTCGGACCCAATCATAAGTAATTACTTCGCACGTGTTTCTTAGGGATGAAGAATTCGTTCCTTCGAAACATCAGGTAGCGTAATACTTTTTCAAGTATCGTCCGTTGATCGGAAGCATATGTCGTTCTCCCTGACAATTCACTAGCTGGTAGGAACCTCCCGAGTATACTCGCTTCAACCACAAACGGCCCTTCCCAAGTGGGTTCAAATTTTCCTCCTATCTTGCGGTGTGTAAGAATAGGTCTCTTGAGAACGAGAACTAAGTCACCAACTTTGAAGGTTCTTGGGCGGACCCGGCTTGTCATGGGCTTGAACCATCTTAGATTGGTATAGTTCTAAATTCTTTTGCGCCGCAAGTCTTTTTCCTTCCGGGCTTTCTAATTCTTCTAGCCGTAATTTGACATTCTCTTCGTCGTGATCTTATTTCGCAATCGCAATTACGAGTGAAGGAAGCTGAACCTCTAAAGGTAACACTGCCTCGGACCCATATACCAGAGCGTAAGGTGTAGCCTGGGTAGGAGTCCTGAAGGTTGTCCGATAGGCCCATAAGGCTTCTAACAACTTCTCATGCCAATTTCTCTTATTATCGTCCAAAGTTTTCTTTAAGATTTGAACGAGGGTTTTATTAAAAGCCTCAGCGAGGCCGTTTGCTCTTGGGTAGTAAATTGTTGAGTATCGCCGGTCGATTCCGTGTCTCCCGACAAAATTGTTGATTTGTGTGCTTCGAATGCCGACCCATTATCCGAGATGATCTCGCGTGGCACTCCGAAACGGTAGACAACTTGGTTCTTGAAAAGCCGTAGCACGTGGTGTGCTTTCACTTCTCTAAGTGGAACCGCCTCCGCCCACTTGGAAAAGTAATCAGTAGCCGCAAGAATGAAGCGATGTCCTTTCGAAGATGGTGGTTCTATCGGACCCACTATATCTGTGCCCCAACATTCAAATGGCCACGACGCAATTGTCGGATGTAGCACATTTGGAGGTTGGTGTAGAACCACTCCGTGCACTTGGCATTGGTGACAGCTCTTGGCGATTTTCTTGCAGTCGGTCATCATCGAGGGCCAGTAGTACCCTAGTCTTTTAATTTTCATTTTCATCTTCGGACCCGACTGGTGAGCGCCACGGAGTCCCGAATGCACCTCTTTAACGATTTCACGGGCCTCGGACCCGCTTAGGCACCTTAGCCACATTTGATCGAAAGACCTTCCGTATAATGTGTTGTTTATTAATGCGTAGGACGTAGTTCTCTTCTTGATGCGATGGGCCAACGACCTATCATCCGGTAGTTTTCTCGTTTGTAGGTAGTCTACTAATGGTCGTCGCCAATCTTCGTGTTTTCTCGCCTATCGCCGCAGCCGATCCTTTTTCTTTTCCTGATTTGTGTATTGTGTTTATGTCGAGCCGTGATAGGACTCGACGTCCGTGAACCGTCACTTCTATCGATTCATCTTGCAAACAGAGCAAATTCTTTTGTGAGACGGGCTAAAGCATCCGCTAAAGCATTTTCTTTTACGGGAATTTTGTAGATTGTCACATTCGGAATCGTTCCAACAATTGTATGGCATATTGGAAGTATTGCTCGAGTCTTGGCTTTAAAATTCCGTCTTGTCCGGCGATCCGTTGAATGATTAATTGCGAATCCCCGTAGATGTTGATGTCCGTTATCCCCATTTGAATAGTTAATTCCGATCCCGTTATGAGGGCTTCATATTCTCGCTTCATTGTTTGTACACGGTTCTGTCAAGTGGTAGGAGTATCTTAACATCCCCCGCTCCGGTGTTATAAAGATTAGCCCGATTCCTGCCTTACCGGGAACTATCACTTGCGATTCTCCGTCTTTGTGTGTTGAAGATGCTCCGTCGAAATATAATTCCCAACGTCGATCATCAGGGTCTTCTAGGCTCATTATTTGTTCATCTGGCAAATCGTCATCGAGAGGAGATTCTGCCGCAAAGGGTGTGCTTCGAGAAAGTCTGCTAAGACTTGTCCCTTTACGGCACGAAGAGGCACGAAAGTTATATCGAATTGCAATAATATCATTGACCATCTGGCAAGTCTGCCGGAAAGTGTTGGACGAGTCATCAAGTATTGCAATGGATTAAAATTCGAGATTAGGTTGACCTTATGATAAAGCATGTAGTGCCTGAGCTTTTGAGCGGCGAAGATCAGAGCCAAACAATGCTTTTCAATTGCGGGATACCTTATTTCCGTCGGAAGTAAACGACGGCTTAAGTAGTAAAGAGAATTTTTTTTACCCTCATCATTGACCTGGGCTAACAGGGCTCCGAGTGAGTCGTCTAAAGCCGCGGTATAAATTATCAACGGTCTACCTGAGACTGGGGTTGCTAAGACAGGAGGTGTCATTAAATATTGTTTAATGTCTTCGAAGGCCTTCGGCATTTCTCTTCCCAAATGAATTTGGCGTCCTTTTTAACTAGTGCCGAGAAAGGCTGACACCTACCTGACAAGTTTGAGATAAAGCGTCGAAGATATGCCAACTTCCCTTGAAAAGATCGTAGTTGTTTTAAGGTTTTGGGAGGCGGCATTTCTAAGATAGCTTTAATCTTTTCCGGGTCAATTTCAATTCCACGATGTCGGACAACGAATCCTAAGAATTTCCCGGAGGTGACGCCGAAGGCGCATTTTTAAGGGATTCATCTTAAGGTTAAATTGCCTTAATCGTTCGAAAACAATTCTCAAATCATACAGGTGGTTTTCCTTTACTTTGCTTTTGATGACCACATCGTCCACGTAGCATTCGACTTGATTGTGGATGAGATCATCAAAAATTCTTGTCATCGCTCTCCGGTATGTTGCTCCTGCGTTCTTCGATCCAAATGGCATCACTCGTGTAGAAATATACTCCGATCGGCGTTCGAATGCTGCAAGCTTTTCATCTTCTGGAGCCATTTTTATCTGGTTGTATCCTGAAGATCCATCCATGAATGAGAATATTTCATGTGTCGAAGCAATGTCGATCATTAGTTCTGGGAATTTAATACAGGAAGGGAAACCCATTTCGACAATGAGGACAGGAAGGGTATTGTTTTCGTTGGTCAAACTGAAATCAATTAGGCAGAATCCTCTTCCTTCGAGGTTGTATCCTAAATTTTAATTCAACATTTCCGAGACTGGTACCTAAATTCCAGTTCTCACTCCGAGATCGATACCTAAATTTCGATTCTCATCCGAATTGATACCTAAATTTCAATTCAAAATTTTCGAGACTGGTACCTAAATTCCAGTTCTCATTCCGAGATCGATACATAAATTTTGATTCTTATCCGAATTGATACCTAAATTTCAATTCAAAATTTCCGAGACTTGTACCTAAATTCCAGTTCTCACTCCGAGATCGATACCTAAATTTCGATTCTCATCCGAATTGATACCTAAATTTCAATTCGAAATTTCCGAGACTGGTACCTAAATTCCAGTTCTCATTCCGAGATCGATACCTAAATTTCGATTCTCATCCGAATTGATACCTAAATTTCAATTCAAAATTTCCGAGACTGGTACCTAAATTCCAGTTCTCACTTCGAGATCGATACCTAAATTTCGATTCTCATCCGAATTGATACCTAAATTTCAATTCAAAATTTCTGAGACTGGTACCTAAATTCCACTTCTCATTCCGAGATCGATACCTAAATTTCGATTCTCATCCGAATTGATACCTAAATTTCAATTCAAAATTTCCGAGACTAGTACGTAAATTTCAGTTCTCATTCCGAGATCGATACCTAAATTTCGATTCTCATCCGAATTGATACCTAAATTTCAATTCAAAATTTTCGAGGCTGGTACCTAAATTCCAGTCCTCTTCCTTCGAGGTCGGTACCTAAATTCCGACTCTCATTCGAGATCGATACCTAAATTTCGATTCTCTTTTGAATTGATACCTAAATTTTCATTCTAAACTTTCGAGACTGGTACCTAAATTCCAGCTCTCATTTCGAGACTAGTACCTAAATTCTAGTTCTCATTCTGAGATCAGTACCTAAATTCTGATTCTCATCATTTTCGAGGTCGATAGCTAAATTCCAGCTTTCATTTCGAGACTAGTACCTAAATTATAGTTCTCATTCTGAGATCAGTACCTAAATTCTGATTCTTATCCTTTTCGAGGTCGATATCTAAATTTCGACTCTCTTTCGAGATTGATACTTAAATTTCAATTCTAATCCCATTCGAAATCAGTACCTAAATTCTGATTCTCATCTTTTTCAATCGACACTTAAATTTCGATTCTCACTCCGAGGCTGGTACCTAAATTCCAGTTTTATTTGCATTCCCGAGATTGGAACCTAGATTTCAATTCTTCTTTCAAATCCAAATTTCCTCAAATGGATTTTAAATCAAACTTCAATCTAAATTAAAACTCAAAATCTAAACTTACACATCAAATCTTGAACATGAAATGAAACGAAATCTAAATTGAATTCCCCCAGATCATGTGATTTGGGATTCACCTCCTTTTCCTTTCCCAGCCGAGAGTTCGGGAATCTCCGGTCTCGGAGATATACTTGACACTCCCCAGCGGAAATTCTTCTACTTCGTCCTAAGTTTGTCACTTGGACATCTGTGTTGGTTTTGTTGATCTCTTCGGTCAACGCCAATACGCGCGGTGTGCTTGGTTAGCTCACCACACCTATTGGGGTCCATTTGTTGACCTCATTTTTGATGAGGTCTTCTCTTCTCTCTTTAGTACTTAGGATCTAGCCTTAGGCTTTTCCTTTGACTATCTTAGAGGACTAGATTTGGGATCCACCATCTAGAATTTTAAGCCACTTCTTAACTCCCTGCAAACTCCACAAACTTGACTGTAGACCCCTAATCACCTAGAGGGTTGAAATCAAATGTGGAAGTTTAAAGGATGAGTTCCCATAGGACTCTTTGGCCTTAGGACCGCCACGGGTGTCCCGGTCCAGTGAAGGGGCTGACTTACACACACACTACACTCATACACTACACTTTCACACTCCTCCTAAAACTACACCCATACGTAACTTGACCTCCTGACTCATGTAGGTGATTCACATGGATGATCCTTAACCCCTAAACCCTTGGCTAAGAGGGTTAGGAACAACATAGTGAATGCCTCAAATGAGTCCCTTCATTGCTCATGTGGGTTTGGTATGGCTTCATGGCTCAACCAAAATGATTTCATTCCACTCAAATTTACCCAATCTTCAATTTTCCAAATTTTCAATTTTTGACCCCCGGGACCCTACACCCGCCTAACCTACCCAAAGCCCTTGAAATTACCCAAAATTTTCAAAATTTCCAAATCACGCAAAATCCCCCAAAATCAATCCCAAACGTTTCCACATCACTCAAATTGACCATCCATATCCAAAAATATCAAAAATTCCAAGAATGCCTCCCAATACCCTCCAAATACCCAAAATACCCCTCTTGACCTAAAAATCCAAAAATTCAGAAAATTTCCAGAAACTTCCAGAAAATCCCAAATATTCCCAATTTCATTTTGTTTAACTACACCATGGGCCAATTTTGTCAATTTACCCTACTTTTGTCAAAACCCCCAATTTGACCCATTTTAACCCTAAGTGAACCCAATGTCAAACCAAACCTACCCAATTGACCCAAATTCTGGTCCAATTCAATTCTAAACTTCAATTCAACATTCCCAAAACCAATCTAGACCAAACTCAAGTCCAATTTGATTGACATTTGGATCCAATTTCACTTTTGGCCTTAAAGCCCAATTTGGACCCATAACCCAAACCTAACCCAAACTCACCCAATTCAACTCCAATTAACCCCAAATCTTTTCTAAATCTTCCTTAGCATCCCCACAAGCAAAGCACTAACATGATTTTCCCAAAATCTAGACCCAAACCCCGCCCAAAGTCAACCCAATTCAAACCCAAATCACCCCCAATTTGCTTCAAGTCACTCATGACACCTCCATGAGCTAAACCCAACAATTATTTGGCCCAATCTCTTTACAAAATTCTCATCCATAAATTCATTTTTAAACTTAAAGGCCCATTCCTTAAACCATTTTAAAAGCCCATCTTTTACCACATCCAAAGGCCAAAAATTGGTCTCAAGGCCCATATGACATTTCCCCTCATCATACTTTCAATTAAACTCAATACCTAAGTCCTAAATTCATCATCAAATCATTCCAAATCAAGTTTCATACAAATTTCCATCAAATTACCAAAAATTCCTAAAACCCATTTTAATGAAATTGACCAAACTTTTTCCAAGCCAAATGTGAGCCATGTACAAGCCACATGGAAGCCATGTACAAGCCACATGGAAGCCATGGAGACCACTTTCCACCTCGCCAAGCCATTAATGGCAAGAAGAGGGGATCCTTTCCTAATCCTTCTTAAGCCTTTTTTTACTTTAAGCATGTCACACTCTAAACCATGCTTTGCCACCTAATCATTGATGGAGACTCCACCACACATGGGAGATTGACCCACCTGACCTCCTCAGCCCAAAACCATGTCTTGGGGAGGTGCACCCAACCCATTTGCATGGGTTGACCAAAATAAGCTAAAATGGCCCCTTCCCCTTTCTACTTTGATTCAACCACTTTACACATGTCAAACCTCAATTGAATGCACCAAACCCCAGCCCTGACCCACCTGAACAAGATGGTGACCAATGCCTGGCCGGCCAGCCACTAGGTCGCCGAAAAACACCATGGCCGAGAGCTCACATGTGAGCCAACTTTGGGATTCTACCTTGCTGAGCTGCCCCATGCCTAATGGCTACCATGGCTGTTCTGCCCTTGACCTAAGCAGCTGATCCCAAGCCCTAACTCTCCCTAGGAGGCCCTCCACCCTCTCCTATTTAAACACCACCCCTCTCGGCCACGAGGGGGTGCTGAAACAAACCTTAAGGAAACTCTGCCAAAATTATTCCAGACTACTCCCCATACATAGAGCACTTGATCCCCACTGAAATCCCCCTGCCATTTCCTCTCTGTGAGCTCAATTTCAGAGTTGAAATCCAAGCCCAAAACCGGGACACTTCTCCACGGTGAGCCAATCCCTAAATTGATTGGTCCTACACCTTCACCGGACCAAGAGAAGGTGTCCACCAGCAAAAGCCCCATCTCCAGGGCCACCCGGTTGCTCCGGCCTCCAAGCTTTGTGATCGAGCTGTGGTCGAAATCCTACTGTGCAATTCTCCAGACCAGGAGACTTCATCTGGAGCTTGCTGGGATCCAATTGAAGGTGAAACAACCCTCGGATCGAAGCCACACTTCTCTGAGCAAAGGTTTGGCCTCACTCTTCTTCCCGAGCTTCTAAACATTCTCCATTTTTATTGAGTAAATTTCATTCCACATAAACCGTATGGATGTGTTCGTCTTCTCAAGACGAATCCATAGAGCATAAGAACACGAAAATCCATCGAGTGTCGAGTGAGATATTAGGGATTTAGTGTGGACGGCTCTCGGGAGAGGACGCTCGGGGACGATGAACGGATGCCGTCCATTTAATACACGCGCGGACGGACGGCTCTGATGGCGTCAGACCAGGAGATGGTACGTTAACCGTGGGACCCGGAGCACTGAGTCAGATGGAGGCGTCGAATGGGAGCGCGACGCGTGTGCATTCGGAGCTGCCGAGGTTGACGCGGCGCCGCGTGGATAAATAGAAAATTAGGGTATTTTTCTATTTATTTAATTCCCTAAACTTCAAAAATTCATAACTCGTGTAGGAAAATCATAAAAATAAAATAAAAATAACCTCTTGCTCGATGAACATAGGAGAATAATGTGGAAAAGAAATCATTTAATTTCATCAAGTATTTTATTTTTAATAATTTATTTACTGTCCGCACTACTTTAATTCTCCATGCATGTAAGAAATTCACCATGGCATGAGACCATAGGGCTTTTGAAGCCTCTGAATTTGGGAACATTCCCTGAATTTTCCAAAGTCAGAGGCTATCCCTATGAGAAGTTATTGATTTTTCAAACTCATGTTACTGTTTTGAGTATTTTAATTCTAATAATTAGCATGTTGTGAAATAAATTCTAGAAAAATTTGGTGATGTCCCTTATGACCAGAAGACCCTAGGAAAAATATGTTTTGAGTTAGTTCATTTAAAATAACCCTAATTGGCTTAAACACCCAAAATAGATCCTTAATTAATTAGAGTTAACCACACATCAAATTGACTTGAAATCAATTCTCCACTGACCTTTAGGATTAGAGGAACCCACCATAAAAATTTGAAGTCAATTGGACTTGGTTAGCCCTACTAAATGGGTTGATTAAGCCATTTAGTCAACTTGAACTTTAAAAATTCATAACTTTCAAAATACCTTTCAAAAATTCACCAAATTGGTTTTGGAGCCTCTCTGATATTAGGGAATTTAAGAAAATTAAAATTTCAATTTTCTGAAAAAGTTGATTTTTAATATTATTTTAATATTTTAATAATTAAAAAATAATAAAAATCACAAAAATAATAAAATTCACCAAAATGTCACATTTTGAATTTTAATCACTTAGGAACAAACCCCATATGTTTCTTAGGTCTATTTAATGAGATATTAAATTTTAAAGCTCTAGGGTAATTTTAAAATTAAAAAATGAATTTTCTAGCATTTTCACTAAAATAATTATACTAAATCATAGGAAAATTAGAAAATTGTAAAAATTGATTCTCTGATTTCCTTGATGTCAGAGAGATTTTTGAAAAATATAAAATTCATTTTTCAACCTTTATTTTATTTTTAAATTAATTAACACTCCAAAACTTAGAATAATTATAATAAAAATAATATAATTCAAAAAAATCACCAAAATTGGTCCAAGTGGTCCTCTGGTCATTAGGAATGTCCCCTAATTTTCTTGAGGACGAAACTTTCCCTTGATCATGTTATTAAATTTTCCTTGGAAATCTCTATTTTCTACCAAAAATAATTATATAAATAAATTAAATACAGAAAAATCACATTTTCTCCTCTCATGTCTTTATTGACATATGAGTGAAGTCACATAAAAATTTGAAGTTCATTTAAGCTCAATTTAGTAAGTTATCAAATTATTAAGCTTAAAGGGCAAAATGGTAATTAAAATTTTAACCCTTAATTAAAACTTTAGGTTTAATAAAATTAACAAGTAAAATATTTGATCTTAATCTGATTTGGATGATTGAAATTTAAATAATTAAAGGGTAGAAACACATTAAACAATTTAAAATAATTAAACCTTAATTAAATAATTGATTAAATTTGGGAAGAATAATAAAATTGGAATTATTAAAATAGGGATATTGTTAGGAAGAGATTTATTCTTTAATTTAAAAATCCCTAAGTTAATCATCTCATTAATATTTAATTCTTAATTAAAATGATAACTCAAATTTAAAATATCAAAAGACTTAATCATTAAACTAAAGTTAAATTATTAAACTCTTTTAAAAATTTCAATTAAAAATAGATAAATAAATTAAATTAAATTAAATTAAATAATTAAATTAAATAATTAAATTAAATTAAATTAAATTAAATTAAATTAAATTAAATTAAATTAAATTAAAAAAACAAATTAAAGTAAATTTAATGAATAAATTAAATTAAATTAAATTAAATGAATAAATTAAATTAAATTAAATTAGACTTAATTAAATTAAAACAAATTAAATTAAATTAAATTAAATTAAATTAAATCAAACATATTAAATTAAATTAAATTAAATTAAATTAAATCAAATTAAATTAAAATTAAATCAAATTAAATTAAATTAAAGGAAATTAAATCAAATTAAACTAAATTAAATTAACATCAAATCAAACTAAATTGAATTAAATTAAATTAAATTAAATTAAAATTAAAATTAAATTAAATTAAAGTTAAAATTAAATTGAATTAAATAACATCACCTAAAACAGAAAGAAAATTAAATATAAAGCAACTTGAACACCATTCCAAATTTAAACCCATTAATTGAAGTTAAACTAAATCACAAATTATTGGAACACCAATTTACCCTCGAAAGCTTTAGTTGTCATAACTCCTAAACAAAATATTAAGTGAAATGTTACTTCACTTATAGGACATTCAAATATCCTAGTTCACTGAGTAAGATAATAACAAAACTTAACTAAACCTCGGACGATTAACTCATTTGTGTAATTGAATTCATTTGGACTTAAAACAATCCTAGAAATATTGAAAAGATGTTTAAGATTTGCCTTAAGCACTTCCTCAATATGATAGGATGTTCATAAGAACAATTGAACTTAATTGTTCTTTGATGAAGAAAATCGTCCTCAAACCAAAATACAACGAACCTAGACGTCATAGAGAAATGACTAGCTATAGGATTAGGAATTTGGTAGAAAACCATAACCCTTCCTTTAGTTTTACCTAGGAACTTGCTTAAATATTCTAATTGTGTTTTAAGTGCAGCTTGGGATGACGGGAAGACCCTCCAGTGTACGCTTTTATTTTATTGCAATTTACTTTCTTGCAATTTACATTATTGCAATTTATTTAATCGCATCGCACTTACTTTTTCTTGCATGATAAACAACTGTTGCATGAAAACCCACACCTTTAGGATAGTCCCTAAAACTGAAACCAAAATTAAACTAAAAGTCATTGCAAGATAAAATTCACCGCCACAACACTTCAAAATATAAAACAACTCAAAATTTAATCACAAACGTAACACAAAACTACAATTACAACTAAATTAAAACGTCCAGTTGGATGATCGGGAATACCTCGGATGATGTAACCTACGCGTTGCTTAACGGGATTTCCCACTGTCCTAAATGAAAGTGTGGAACTCATTCAGTTGAGTTTAGCAAATTCATCTAGACTAAGTGAATCCGATAAAAATAATGATGTCGGAAGGATGGAACCGTGGGATCTTAACCGGTGTCGTTATAATCAACTTTAAGATTTGTTTTAATTAAAACATAAAAAACACTTGGAAATTAAAATTTTCTCAAACCAAAACACTTTTCTCATCCCACGATTTATGACTTCTAAAACTAAACCTCTGCAACAACAAGGAGCTCGGAGCATGGTGGGCGAGCATGGCCATCGTCATCGATAAAACCCGAGTCTACTTCAGACAAAACTTTCCTAGAATTAAATAACAAACCCATAGGACTTCGAGGTAGTTTGCACTAGTGCAACATAAATCCTCAACTCTTCGTTAGGCATTTGCATTGCAAATTAAGCCCTAACCGGTCTTAGGATTCCGAGGTAGTCGTCGATACGACATAAACCCTCACATCTTCGAGGCTATTTGTATGATTCTATCATATAAATATAAGCCCTAATTAATTAAAAATGACAAAATCAAAACATTAAATAGACATTAGGACTTTCCTAAATTCAAGCCAAACAATAGGATAGTCGGGAAATTACCGAAGTTCACTTCGAATCCGTAATTTCTCCTACCTTTCTTCCTTTGAATTCTCAAAACAAAATGTTCCAAACTTGATCCATTCCCTATTGAAATTCCAAAATTCAATCCTTTGAAAACTTAAACTTTGAAATTCTTGAGAGCGGAATTATTGATTATTATCGAGAGTTTTCTTAGGTGACTCCGTCACTTAAGATGTAATTAACTATAGGGGCTTGCCCTTATAGGGAATTTTAAAGAACCCAGGTAATATAAACCCTGTTTAATGCTTTCATATTAAGCAGGGGAATTTGTCGGCTTATAAAATTGGTTCGCAGACCAAACGGATGTCACAAATCTTCTAGTTTATTTAATCGAGCCCCACCATCAAGCAATGTGTCTATCCTTAGGGATAGATACACGGTTTGTGGTGCGGTGCTCGTTTATGTAAACTATTCGGGATGTGAGATCAGTTTGATTTCATATCTTAAAAATTTTCAAATTTAAAATTATTTTCAAAATTTAATACAACTTTTCAAATTATTTATTTAAATTAAATTAAAAATTCGCCGACAATTTCTGTAGGCGACCCCTTTTCAAAATACAACACAACCTAAAAAATAGTGCCGACAACTTCTGGCGACTCCGAACCAGAAGAGTCGGAATTTAGGTACCGACCACTTGACAGAACCGTGTAATTTGTTGACCTCATTTTTGATGAGGTATTGTCTTTTCTCTCTTCTTAGTCCTTAGGATATAGCCTTAGGCTTTTCCTTTGACTAATCCTAGAGGACTAGAAATGGGACCCACCACTTAGAAATTCCAAACACTTCTTGATTCCCTTCAAACCCCACATATTTGATTGTAAACCCCCAGGCCACATGGAAGGTTAAGACCAATATGTGGAGGTTTAAAGGATGAATTTCCTATAGGACTCTTTGGCCTTAGGAGTACCCTGGATGGTCTGGTCTGGTGAGGTCTAGCTTGTACACACCACACTCTCACACACATTCTAAACCCTAAACCCACCAAAATACCCCAATACCCTCCAAATAACCTCCAAATACCCAAAATACCCTTTTTAACCCAAAAATCCAAAAATTCCCAGAAAATCCCAGAAAATCCCAAATATTCCCAATTTCATTTTGTTCAACTACACCACAGCCCAATTTTGTCCATTTAAGCCGATTTCATCAAAAACCCCAATTTTGACCTAAGCCCGACTCTAGAGCTCCGATTTGACCCAAATTGACCTGACGCTAGCCATTTTCTTCTCAATTTAAATTTTAAACGCTTCGACACACTCCCCTAAACTGAACGCAACATTCGATCGCTACTAGTTCAACCTCGAATTTCAACCAAATCTGATTTAATCGCGAAATCCCCAAATTTGACCTTTTTTGACCTGTTTTGATAACGAGGTTGTTCAAACGGCCCCGGATGACGAAACGGACTGAGCCGTTGCGTCCGGAACATCGAAATTACCTAGGAAGGACACTAATTTTGATATAGTTTCTTGCGGGGTCAAAATTTGTCCGAATCGGCGAAATTTAACTAGAACATTATTTTAAAATAAATAAATAAATAATAAAAAAAGCTAAAATCCCTAACCCTCATCTCCCTCACGCACCGTCCGCCCCTCCTTTTTCTTTTCTCGTGAAACTGAGCCAAGGCAAAGCCCTAGGCGGCCATCCTCGCAAAGCTTCGGTCCCCTCCTCCGTACTCTGGTAAAGCTTCGCCCCCTGCTTCCACTGCCTCCACCTACTCCCTCGCGCCTTCGCCGCCTTACTCCACGCCTCCTGCTCTCTGTCACGACGTTTTCCCCTCTTCCTTTTTGTCGTGACTTCCTTGTCGCCGATGGCTTCAACTCACCGCCTGGGTAAGTGAAAAGTCGGAGTACTCCTCCACTTCGCTATATAAACCCCACTTGGGGGAGTGATAAAAGGCTTGGCCGAAAATTTGAAAGTGAGTGGGGGTGCTACCGGATTTTCTCCGGGCTTGTTTTGAAGCTACTCTAGGTTTGCATAAAGAGTTCTCAGCCCTGTGAGCATTTAGAGGTGATAACCTGAGGTATGATCATTACATTTTAATCTGTTATTTTGGGGGCAAGATGACTTCTTCTCTTTTTCTAGTAAGCATTTGGAAGTAATGGATCTTCTCTTTTACTTTTAATTTAACTCAAAAAGGCTTCTTCTCTTTTAATTTTTGCTCGTTCTTCAACATACATACATCAAGTTTGAACTGTATTATTTTTTTATTATTATTATGGATAGCAGAAAAGTGTTTTGATAAATCTGTGCCTGTTTTAAGAAAAGAGATAGTTTCCATACCTGCTTTGTTTGAGATTTATCTGGGCAGCAAGCCTTGGCTTGATTGGAAAGCTTATATGGTCACACGCAAATATGTGGTTTGAATATACACTTGTCGCTGCATTGTTTGGTGAATTTCAATGAGAATAGCTTTCGTTTCTATTACTATTGATGTTTCACATGAACAAATCTCAAAATATCCTCAAGTATTTCAGGCATATGTTGTGAGGGGTTCAAGGGTTTGCTTATCTACTTGTTTTCCTTGTTATTTACTTGATATTTCTTTGTTTGGATACTGCGATATATGCTTTCATGGTATTTCACACAAAAAATCCATTTATTCTCTTTTTGCTAAGGGACATTTATATACATGCATTACAATTCTTATGCAGTCACATACATAGTACATAAATCTTGCATATTTACAAAACTCACACCTAAACTTCTAAATTTTATTTTATGTCACTCAACCTATGCATGACGAGAGTTCAAAGATGGCTAGTTACCTTTTTTTTATCATTGCTACAACTCGGAATATGTTAAGCATGTATAGGAGTACTTCGGAATCCTCTTGCTAGCATGGTTTGAAAGTCTTTTTGAGGATTTGGGCTCTCTTAGCTAGCCCCCGAACTTAAAAATGCATGCTTTATAAAAAAAAAAAAAAAAAAAAAAAAATCTTTGCTCCTCTTTCATATACAATATGTACATGCTTGGGATGGATGAAAACATTGATTGTTACATATACATGCTTGCGGCATTTCTTTTTATTCAAATTGCAGGTGTGGAAAATTCTTTTACGCCGTTATGTCTGCCCGATTTTTCTTGGATGGTTTCGTTCTTTTTTACTTCATTTCTACTTCACTCCACTTTACTTTCCCTTCCTCGCGGTCGTTTTATGTTTCCCTTTTCTTTGCCATTACTTGAATGTTTGGGAAGGGTTACACACCACCTTAGGAGTCTAGTCTTCACCTTCTCCGAGAGCGTCGAGGTGCCTTTAGTCCTTTTCTCAGGACATGTGAGGTCGGTCGGGAGTCCAGGGTGACTTACGTGTTTTCTGATTATTGGAAATCGACTCACTTCTTTTCAAAATTGTGTTAAGTGAGCCGCTTTCCCGTCCTTCTTTCCTTGACCTCTCGTCCCTAGTTTCACCTTGTTTCTTGGCTCAAAGCACACACCTACAGGGGACGTGTAGGTGTGCATATATAACCTCCTTGGGTTATATATGGGGCCATCAAGCAAGGCTGTAAGTGCGGTGGGGACATTGATGAGACTGCAAAACGAGAAAAATTACGAGAGCCATAGAATGGGGCCGCCTGACTCAGAGACTCTGTAGAGAGTAGAGCAGAAATCACGGAACCGTTCGACCGTCCTTGAGGTTTCTACTACCGACAGTCTAATGTTCGTAGACCTAGTCCTATTAGGGTAGTCAACCCGTGGACTGAAATGTTTTAAAACAAAAAATACATATGTTTGAAAAATACAAAATTACCTCCACTACTACACAGCCTACTTACCTACGGCTTTTTACTTGCATGAAAACAAAAAAAATGAAATGTATGAAAATTTATAAAGGTCCACGGTTGGCTATTCGAGTCGGATTAGGACTGCCTTCTGCAGAAAGTCGGTCTAGTGGTCAGCACTCAAGTCCGGATATTAGCACAGCTCTGAGTCCGAAACACCACCGTGCTTTCGGGTCTTTCTTTCCATAGGCCCATGGCTTTCTCATGGTACGCCATGAGTTTAGCGGGTCATCTGTGGGTTTTCTCACGGTGCTTTTCGCAGTTTTCTACGACTTTGTTTTGTTTTCATTCGTGACTTTTCTCAGAATTTTCTACGGATGTTTCTTTTCTTTCTTTCCCGACTTTCTTGGTTTTCTTCTGCGATTTTCCTTGTTTTCCTTCGTTTTACTGTTGAGTTTTCAGACTTTACTTTCTTTGTACACACCATAGCACCCCTGTTTAGCTAGGTTGTTTTCACTTACTACTTTTACTCCCGCTCTTTTAATATCGACAAATTTGTTGCGTAAAATATAAAAAAATAATAAACAAGTAACGTGCACCGCGGATGAGCAGAGCATACGGTACTCTCGTAACACGCTTTTTTTACTTTCTTAATCGTTATACCCGCTTTACTTTTCAGATACATACTCCGCTAGTCTAGCTTCGTTTACTTTCGCTTTATACTCGTTACGCATGCCTTACTTTTCAAGATATACTCTTGTTAGTCTAGCCTACTTATTTTCGCATACATACTTGCTTAGCATGTTTTGCTTGTTGTAGCATGTTATTCCCGTTTAGCTCGGCATAACTCTCGCTTGTGATACTTGCTTCCCGTTGTTTGCTATAGCATATTCCTGCTTACTTGTTTTCCTGCTTTCTTTTGCTACACCTGTCACTGTTGCACACACTCACGCTTGCAATGAAAATGAAAACGATAATAATAATAAGATGAAATAAAATGTTTTACATGTTCACTTTAACTTAAGATTTAAACCTAAACTTCGATTCCTGCTACGACATGGAGCTTGGAGCACGGTGGGCAGCACGGCCATCTTTGTCAGCAAAACCTGTGTCGACATCAACAAAACTATTTCTAAGTTTAAACAACAAGCCATAGGATTCGAGGTAGTCCGCCTAGTGCGACATGAATCCTCACCTGTTCCTTTAGGCCTTTGTACAGCCTTGCTGTGCAATATAAGCCCTAACTCACTTTAGGATTCTGAGGCCGTCTTTCGATACGATGTAAATCCTCCTACCTTTCAGGTTGTTTGTATAATCAGGTGATTATGTAAATGTAATTCCAATAATTAATTGGCAGGATTGAAACTTAAATAAATTCACTTCCGAAATTCAAAACCTAACATTAGGATAGTCTGGGAAGTCACCGAAGTTCATTTCGGGTTTGTGACATCCCCTACTTCTCTTCCTTTAGACTCCTGAAATAAATAGTTCCAAATTTGATCCATTCCCTATTGAAATTCCAAAATTCAATCCTTTGAAAATCTTAAACTTTCGAAATTCTCGAGAGCAAAACCACTGATCATTATCGAGAGTTTTCTTAAATGATTCCCGTCATTTAAGATGTAATTAACTATAGGGGCTTGCACTTATAGGGAACATTAAGAACCCAGGTAATATAAACCCTGCTTAATTCATTTATATTAAGCAGGGGAACTTGTCGGCTTATAAAATTGGTTCACAGAGCAAACGGATGTCACAAATCTTCTAGTTTATTTAATTGAGCCCCATCGTCAAGCAAAGGTGCCTATTCTTCGGGATAGAAACACGGTTTGTGGTACGGTTCTCGTTTATTTAAACTATTTGGGATGTGAGATCGGTTTGATTTCATATCTTAAAATCTTCAAATTTAAAAATTATTTTTAAAATCAAATACTACTTTTCAAATTATTTATTTAAATTAAATTAAAAATTCACCGACAATTTCTGTAGGCGACCCCTTTTCAAAATACAACACAACCTAAAAATAATGCCGACAATTTCTGGCGACTCCGCTGGGGAATAGTTCCTCTCTCCATTTTGATCAGATGGTTTTGCTTTCATAAATCGGTAGTGAGTCCATGCCCCTAGCGGACCAAACTACTATTCTTTCCGTTGGCATACCCCGCTCATTTCTGTCTTGAGTGAGTATAGTCAACTCCTTTTCGGATTCCGTAGCCACCGTTTAGACACCCCTAAACGAGAGGTTCCGAATCCTCCCACCTCCCTAAAGAGGCGAGGTAGACCCCCAATATGTGTGTTAGAATAGGAGCGATATATTCATGTGATTTCAATGTGAATTCAACCTCCTCTAAATCTCGGACTGGGTCCGATACTTCATTCCTCGTTAGGTTTGATTCGTTGTAAACATGTCAAACTGAAATTCCGCTCAAAAAACCTTCCAATAAACTCTAAACAAAATAAAATTTTGTTAAAATTTCAATTCAAAATAAAATTCTGAAAACCCATCGAATACACAATAATAAAACAAAATGCAAAATTTTGAGATAAAAAAATTTCACATGAATAAATTTTAAAGGATGCCCAGTTTACAGGACAAGTGCGTTAACTTGAGTATTACCGCTGAAATTACAAGACACGGGACGTCACTGACTTCTGGGAATTCTTCAAATGATAGGGACAATGTCTTCACCGAAGTTGATCTTTTCTTTCGCCTCCGGAGTAGAGTTCGCCGTCAGTAGGGATGAGCTGCCTGATCTGTCAGTCATCAAGTTTGGACAAGGGTTCAACGATGTTGAAGTTAAGTTTGGGGATGTGGCTATTGAAATAGATGAAGCCCGAAATGAGCAAGTCCGTTAAGCCTATTGTAATGTTCAACCCGAAGTCCGTTGAGGAACTTCCCATGCCAAAGAAGGAATGGATTGAAAATAACTCCGTTGTCATTACAAGCGTTGGGACGTCTCCTAAAGCTATTTCTCGCTCCTACCGTCGGATTCACCACCGTCGCACTGGTCGCTCCGCTAACTAAAGGAAAAGAGATTCTACACGAGGGAAAGTCAGCCGGCGTTTATGACCTACCATTTTCAAGATTCAATATTGGGTCCAATTCAAAGCCCATACAACTGACAAAGGCACAGAAAAGAAGACCATTTCTTACGGATAGAGCAACAATGAGTCAACGATTAAATAAGGTATACCCGTTTAAGGAAGAGTCAGGGTCGAAGATATTCCATGACTTGCTTCTAAGTTCAGAAATCAGGCTACCCGAGCTAAAAAAGCCGAGAGGAGGTCAGCAAGGAAGATCACCCGATGTACCGCCCATACCACCGGTTGCTCGGCCATACTATAGAAAACCGCTTCAGCTTTAAGGATTGGCTTGAGGAGAATTTCGAAGTGGAAAGGTGGTAATACTAGAAGAATATTTAAAAGAACTCGAAAAAAGTTCCGTAAATATGATTTCGTATGATTCAATCGACTTCTACGCGACGACACCAAAGGTCTCGGGGAAATAAGTGATGTTTCTCGAAAACCTCCAGCTGACCTTAAAGTCATCAAAGGAAAGTCCATCTGAGGAGGCCGTGGAAAAGATTCGAGCTAACATTGCACAACCGTCTAAAGATCGAAAAACAACATTGAAGAGGAAGATTACGAACTAGCAGATTTCATGGAAGGTGAATTCGCAGAAATCGACGTCGTCGAGACCCAATCAACATTATCTGCGAGCGACACTCCGCCTTTTGGTGAAGAGAACACCGCAGAGGATTGGCAAAGGGCCATTCAACAACGAGATGAACATATCAACCATTCGAAGAAGCAACTAGAAGAAGTGATGACCGCTATGGCCACAATTCAAGGAAAGTCACAATCACCGCGAATAACACCTCCAGAAACAAACCAACTAGAGACCATTAATGTTACAAATGAAAGAAGGGTGTTCACCGTCGATGTACAACAGAAGAGGGATTCAGCTCAGTGGTCCGCACTACGAACAAGACATTAAGCAAATGGTGGAACAACAGGTGAGAGAAGCCCCGGCTTAGTCCAAAGAACGAACATCGATTCCGAAGGGTAGACCATACCCCGAAGAGTTTGATGTCGTCCAATATCCCGCAGGTTTCGTATCACCTCGCTCAAGATTTTTGATGGTATCGAAAACCCCCGACAGCATGTTGCAAACTTTCGAGCAAGTTGCTGCAACTCGGGGGGTAGCGATGCATTGTTGTGTCGTCAATTTGCGAATAGCCTTTCGGGGGTTGCATTCGACTGGTACGTAGAGCTGCTAAATGGTTCGGTGAGAACATTCGTAGAATTGGAAGACCTCTTTGTTAAGCGGTTCGCTGGAGCTAGACACCTATCACCATCGGTGATCTTGTGGTGGAGCGACAAAAGCCAACCGAAACATTGGTAGACTACATTTTGCGATGGAGAAATTTAAGCTCGAAGTGTGAGCCACGACTCCAGGAGCAACATGCAATTGAAATTCTCTTAAAGAGCATCCATGGACCAGCTTGCATTTCTCCTCAAAGGATTCACAATCAAAACGTTCGAGAAACTACTTTCGCAAAGCTGGAAGTTTGCAAGAGGAAGCCAAACAGTTGGGTTTTCCAGAAAGTTCTGAAAAGCTAGAGCCGGTCAAGACATTTGAGGAGTCTGAGACAATGGCAGTGGTGGATAAAGGCAAGCAGCCAATGCAGATCTAGATTGAACAACCTTGACAACAGTACTATCAGCAGTCATTTCAACAGTGGTCGCTTCGGATGGATGGAAGACGGGGTCCATCTACGGCCAAGAAACTAAGCATAGTATATTCTTTCAAAGATGAGGCAGTGGAAAAGATGTTTCAGAATTTGATTAAGAAGCCCGAGTTCAGATTGCTTGAGGCAAAGAAACCAGCGGAAGTTAACAAGAAGAATCATCCCAACTATTGCCCATATCACAGAATGCTTGGGCACACCATCGAAGGTCAGTATCGGCTTCAAAGAATGGTTGGAGAAAAACTTCAAGAATGGAAGCGTAACAATCCCCGATGAATATTTGAAAGGAACTTGAAATAAGTTATATCAATATAATTTCGAGCGATTTATTTGCTTCAATTGGTTCCTACGCAGTCGACAATCGGACGTGACACTTTTTGGTTGCTATTACTTTTGACGCTGAAAGAAGATACTAGCACGATCGGTATTGCTTTGTACCATCCTTCTTACTACAATGAATGAATGACAAAGAGTTTGTTTTTGTCCAGAACTGCTCAATGTTTGGAAAGCTTAAATTTGGATATTTTGCTAAGACTATGGTTTCGTGTAAGAATGAAATTAATGCTCTAATAATCGAGTCGTTTACTTTAAGGAATTTGGATCGGGTCCTAAATTCATTTCAAAATAAAGTAGTGTGGTTGAAATATGAGTAATTGATTCGGGATATCACGAGCCTTTTAATTTCCCGCCATGTGGCTGGGTCCGGACTTTCGAATAAGTTATAATATCC
Organism: Papilionanthe hookeriana x Papilionanthe teres; assembly: GCA_022702705.1. Taxonomy (NCBI): domain Eukaryota; kingdom Viridiplantae; phylum Streptophyta; class Magnoliopsida; order Asparagales; family Orchidaceae; genus Papilionanthe; species Papilionanthe hookeriana x Papilionanthe teres. The sequence continues at coordinate 128,461,008 of CM040425.1, read as the reverse complement.
CAGGATTCATGTTAAGGAACATTTTGGAATTATTAATTAGGGGAGTTTCGACATTCAAAATAATTAACAGAAATATGCACTGCCAGATACAGTAATTCTCAGAAAACAAAGGAGCAAAAAAAAAAAAGTGTTCCTGAGGAGAAACTTGAGGTGAGCACACAATCAAAAATTGGTGTCACAATCCAGACATTAAAAATCTTTAACATGTGCTCCATCAGATATAGTAATCCTCAATAAAAAAAAACAGGGCGAAAAGCTCAATGAAAAAAAAAATGAAAAAGGAGAAAATAAGAATGCTCCCTGAGAAGAAGCTTGAGGCAAGCACATAATCAAAAATTGGTGTCTTAATCCTCCCCTGATTAATAAAACTTGAAAGATAACCTTAAGAAGTTTCCTCCGATATTATGCTTTGAAAAGAGTCAAGTGATTCTATGCCTTTTGGTCGGTCATTAATTGGCTCAGAAATATCTTTGGACAATGAAAAATATTTTAATCACATGAACAAAAATTTTGAAATCTGCTTAGGCCAGGAAGAAAGAATTAAACAAATGACAACGATATTAGCAGTTAATGTAAATTCAACCCCGAAGTCGTATCCTACAGCACCCAGCAGATACAACTTCAACGTCAGTTCAAAGAACGTCATAGTAATTTCTCGAAGACAGTGTGAACACCCTTTACGAAATCGGTGACAAAATCAAATGACAACTACTACGAACAAAGCTACGGAGTTGCAGCCTCCTAAACTGCGACGTCCTCAGAGATAACACATCTTTATAGGTGCTTGAAAGAATATAAATTCCGATAGCAACTTAAAGAGTGAGTTATTATCTACAGTTGATTTCAATCAGTTGATGATACCCTCAGAAGTGTTGTACATCGCAACGTTTCAAAGACAGAGTCTTGTTCTATGAAGCACTGATGCCGCACTTGTCTAAAACTGGGTCCAGATCTTAAAACAAATGAAACTAAATAAAACTCTGCATCAAACAAAATAAAAGTCAACATTTAAACAAAACAAAAGAACTCTGCACCTTGTGAATTTTCAAAAATCTCTCGCATAAGCATTTCGATAAAATTCAAGCATTTACATGAACTTCTACAAACATTCTCCGCACTTTACAATATGTTTTCACAATCTCTGCATTCATAAATCTCAAGAATATGTTCGACTTCTGCATTCATAGAACTCGCATTCCCAAATATCAGCAAAATCTTTCTCAAATCTCAAAGATAAGCCAAATCTCAAGTAAAATTCTTCATAGTCATAAGCATAAATCAAATATCAACAAAATTTTTCACAACCACCGCATAAACCGAATCTCAGACAAAAATTCCCATGGACCTCAGCAAAATTTCCCTCAATCTCCGCATAAATAAATTTCAACAAAATTCTTCAGTCTCAGCATAAGTCAGCAAAATTCTTCAATGTCTCTGCATTCACAGAATCTCTGCAATTCTCAGCACTTGGGATAGGCTTCCGCCCTACTCCTTCTCAGCAATCTCAACAATTCTCAGCATATTCTCAGCATTTCTCAGCAATCTCAACAGTTCTCAGCAATTCTCAGCATTCTCAGCATATCCTCAGCAATCTCAGCAATTCTCAGCATATCCTTAGCAATCTCAGCAATTCTCAGCATATTCTCAGCACTCGGGATAGGCTTCCACCTGACTCCCTTCTCAACAATTCTCAGTACTAGGGATAGGCATAGTCCTACTCCTTTCTCAGCAATCTCAAAATTTGATCCTCTCAGCAAGAAATTGAAATTAAAGCACTCTCCATTTCGGATAGGCTTTGTCCTATTCTTCCTCGGCATTTGGGATAGGCTCAGTCTTAATCCATCTCGACGATACACATATGGAATAGGTTCGATCCTGCTTCCTTCTCAGCATACAAATGCATTCGGGTGGGCCTTAGCCCTACTCTTTTCTCCGCATAAAACCACAATTGAAACACAAATCGAAATTCAAACTCATAATTAAAACTTGAAATAAAAAATAAAACGAATCTAAGATCCAATCTCTTAAAATCTTGTGATCTGAAATTCACCTCCTTTTTTTTCCCCAGCGAGAGTTCTGGAATCTTCAATCTTGGAGATTTACCTCGTACTCCCCAGCGGAAATTCTTCTACTTCGTCCTAAGTTTGTCACTTGGACATCTGTGTTGGTTTTGTTGATCTTTTCGGTCAACGCCAATACACGCGGTGTGCTTGGTCAGCACACCACACCTATTGGCGGTCCATTTGTTGACCTCATTTTTGATGAGGTATTGTCTTTTCTCTCTTCTTAGTCCTTAGGATCTAGCCTTAGGCTTTTCCTTCGACTAATCCTAGAGGACTAGAAATGGGACCCACCACTTAGAAATTCCAAACACTTCTTGATTCCCTTCAAACCCCACATGTTTGATTGTAAACCCCCAGGCCACTTGGAGGGTTAAGACCAATATGTGGAGGTTTAAAGGATGAATTTCCTATAGGACTCTTTGGCCTTAGGAGTACCCTAGATGGTCTGGTCTGGTGAGGTCTAGCTTGTACACACCACACTCTCACACACATTCTAAACCCTAAACCCACCAAAATACCCCAATACCCTCCAAATAACCTCCAAATACCCAAAATACCCTTTTTAACCCAAAAATCAAAAAATTCCAAAAATTCCCAGAAAATCCCAGAAAATCCCAAATATTCCCAATTTCATTTTGTTCAACTACACCACAGTCCAATTTTGTCAATTTAAGCTGATTTCATCAAAAACCCCAATTTTGACCTAAGCCCGACGCTAGCCATTTTCTTCTCAATTTAAATTTTAAACGCTTCGACACACTCCCCTAAACTGAACGCAACATTCGATCTCTACCAGTTCAACCTCGAATTTCAACCAAATCTGATTTAATCGCGAAATCCCCAAATTTGACCTTTTTTGACCTGTTTTGATAATGAGGTTGTTCAAACAGCCCCGGATGATGAAACGGACTGCGCCGTTGCGTCCGGAACGTTGAAATTACCTAGGAAGGACACTAATTTTGATATAGTTTCGTGCGGGGTCGAAATTTGTCCGAATCGGCGAAATTTGACTAAAACATTATTTTAAAATAAATAAATAATAATAATAAAAAAGCTAAAATCCCTAACCCTCATCTCCCTCATGCACCGTCTGCCCCTCCTTTTTCTTTTCTCGCAAAACTGAGCCAATGCGAAGCCCTAGCCGGCCATCCTCGTAAAGCTTCGGTCCCCTCCTCCGTACTCTGGTAAAGCTTCGCCCCCTGCTTCCACTGCCTCCACCTACTCCCTGCGCCTTCTGCCGCCCTACTCCACGCCTCCTCGCTCTCTGTCACGACGTTTTCCCCTCTTCCTTTTTGTCGCGACTTCCCTTGTCTCCGATGGCTTCAACTCACCGCCCAGGTAAGTGGAAAGTTGGGGTACTCCTCCACTTTGCCTATATAAACCCCACTTGGGGGAGTGATAAAAGGCTTGGCCGAAAATTTGAAAGTGAGGGGGGGTGCTACCGGATTTTCTCCGGGCTTGTTTTGAAGCTACTCTAGGTTTGCATAAAGAGTTCTCAGCCCTGTGAGCATTTAGAGGTGATAACCTGAGGTATGATCATTACATTTTAATCTGTTATTTTGGGGGCAAGATGACTTGTTCTCTTTTTCTAGTAAGCATTTGGAAGTAATGGATCTTCTCCTTTACTTTTAATTTAACTCAAAAAGGCTTCTTCCTTTGCTGATTACAAGCTTGAAAAGCTTGTCTTCATTGTGCTAATAATAATGAGGTTGTTGAGAATTAAGGGAATGCCTGCATCTTTAGCTACTTGCGATTTGGAAGTTTTCATTTGTTATTGCTTCTAAAAAAAAAGTGGGATTTAAAACCTGTTGGGTTTGAACCGCATTTTAATTTGCTGCTTGGGATATACTATGAGCTTATATTTGTTGTTTAAAAGAAAATCTTTGCTTAAAGTTCTGGAGATTTGCTTTGGATCCCAAATCGCCTAGTGGCCTTTTTTTTGTTTTGCTTGAGCACAAGAGTTGGAGGTCCTTTCTAGTGATGGATCATAAAGTTTGGTTTGGATCTTTAAATAAGGTTGTTGTTTTCAGAACTTATTCGTGAGGGTTTTATAAAATTATAACAGTAGCATTGGCCTTGCAACTATTCCCCTTGGAATATAGATTTTGATACTTCAATATGGCATGTTAGATTTTTTTTACTTATGCTTCTCTAGCTTTGGAATGCTTTATTTGGGGAAGTTTGACATGCCTTACTTCATGTTACTGATGCATTTCTAAGTTTAATATGCTATACTTGGAGGCTTTGGGGCTTTACTTCTTTGAGAGGTGTATGCATGTACAACTGGCATTTCCTTCTTTATTCTCACTCTCTTTAATGCATGGCTTGATGTATGATGGAGCATGGTGTGTTGCTTGATCTATGGTATGAGTCGGGATCATTTTGTTAAAAAAAAAAAGAGAGAAAAGAGAGGAAGGGGTGAGGAAGTTTCACACTAGCATCACACTTAAACACCTTTAAAATCTCATGACCACCTACTTATGCTTTATTCCTATCATTTCAAGTTGGAATATGTATTAAGCAGGTGCAAGAATCTTTAAAACTTTCATGCGGAGGTTCCTTTACTTTCATGCTTGCTCTTTCTACTATCCCAACTTACCTCTTAGCTATTTCATCGTCTCGCTATTACACATGTGGGAAGTTTATGTTGTTTGGAAAGTATGCAAGGTGAAGAGAATTTGACATGTTATTTTAAGTGCTCCCTGATGTTTGCTTTGTGTTGTTTATTTAACTTCCCTTTGCATCTTGTTAGAAACTTGTTTGTGCTGTTTATTTAGCCTCCTTTGCACCCGTTGGATAAGCTAGTTTTGCCCCTTTTGGTGCTCTCGGTTTTACCCTTTGAATGGGCTGGTTTTGCGCCCCCTATGTTGGGCTCGGTTTTGCCTTGCTGTGGGCTTGATTTTTCTTCTATGTTGCTGCCCCATCTATTCAAATTATACGTTAAATGGGAATTTAGTTATTAAGCATTTTCAAAGTTTGTTTTAATGGCTTGGTTTTGCTTTGTATTGTTGCCTTCTTACATTGAAAATATTTGCAAAAAAGAAAACGATAATTTCTAAAGCTCTCAAGGCTTGATTTGGTGGCTCGGTTTTGCTTTCCTTCTGTCGCCTCACTTGGTGGAATTAGAATTGATTTGGAAAGTTTATAGGAGCTTGACCATACACCTTTTGTGTTAGAAGCTTGATGTTGGGATGGTTTTCCTGTTGTGGCCTTGGCCGTGAGTTCCCTTTGCTTTGTCCTGTCTCGGTCGTGAGCCTTTATGTGGTTTTATTGGAAGATTCTATGTTTATTTGATAAATGAGGCAAATGATTATTTTAGGAGTTGGAAAATCTTCAATTTTGGCATGGGTGTGGAGGTGTTAGCAGTGATCTTCTCCAAGTCATTTCCCTTTTGTTTGATTTATGAAGTTTGGAAGATTTTCGAATTTCACTTTGAGAAACCTTTTAGTTCGGATGGATTGATTCCATATCTTTGAGGTTTGGATACCGGTGTCGGGAGATCTTTTGTGTGCGGTCGTCATGTCGATTCGGCCCTGTTTTCGATTTAAGATTTGGAAAGGATTTGTGCAATATTTTGAAAGATTTTGGTGCGATTTCGACTTCAGTTTTTGGGGTATGTTGTGGTTTTGTTTTGAGGCATTTTGGGCATGGTATCGGGCCATTTTGCTAGATTTTTGGAGGCTTGGTTTGTAAAATCTAAAATATTTGGAGGCTGCACTTCTTAGCGTTGAATTTGAAAGCTTGGTTTTGTGTTCTTGAAATGGGGAGAGGCCGCCTCCTCTTTGCATTTGGATTTGGGGCTCGATTTGGCTCTTTCAGTTGTAGAAAGCTGCTCCTATTTGCACTAAAATGTGGGGCTCGGTTTTCATGGTTCTAACATGCTTTATACATGTTTGGGATGAATGAAAAGATTGGTTGTTACATATACATATGCTTGCGACATCTCTTTTTATGCAAATTGCAGGTGTGGAAAATTCATTTTTATGTCGTTATGCTGCCCGATTTTTCTTGGTTGGTTTTGTTCTTTTTCTACTTCATTTATACTTCACTCCGTTTTACTTTCTTTACCCGCAGCTTTGTTTTATGTTTCCCTTTTCTTTGCCATTACTTGAATGTTTGGGAAGGGTTACACACCACCTTAGGAGTCTAGTCTTCACCTTCTCCGAGAGCGTCGAGGTGCCTTTAGTCCTTTTCTCAGGACATGTGAGGTCGGTCGGGAGTCCAGGGTGACTTACGAGTTTTCTGATTATTGGAAATCGACTCACTTCTTTTCGAAATTGTGTTAAGTGAGCCGCTTTCCGTCCTTCTTTCCTTGACCTCTCGTCCCTAGTTTCACCTTATTTCTTGGCTCAAAGCACACACCTACAGGGGACGTGTAGGTGTGCATATATAACCTCCTTGGGTTATATATGGGGCCATCAAGCAAGGCTGAAAGTGCGGTGGGGACATTGATGAGACTGCAAAACGAGAAAAAATTACGAGAGCCATAGAATGGGGCCACCTGACTCAGAGACTCTGTAGAGAGTAGAGCAGGAATCACGGAACCGTTCGACCATCCTTGGGGTTTCTACTGCCGACGATCTAATGTTCGTAGACCTAGTCCTATTAGGGTAGTCGACACCGTGGATCGAAATGTTTTAAAACAAAATACATATGTTTGAAAAATACAAAATTACCTCCACTACTACACGACTTACTTACCTACGGCTTTTTACTTGCATGAAAACCAAAAATGAAATGTGTGAAAATTTATAAAGGTCCACGGTTGGCTATTCGAGTAGGATTAGGACTGCCTTCTGCAGAAAGTCGGTCTACTAGTCAGCACTCAAGTCCGGATATTAGCACAGCTCTGAGTCCGAAACACCACCGTGCTTACGGGTCTTTCTTTCCGAGAGGCCCATGGCTTTCTCATGGTTCGCCATGAGTTTAGCGGGTCGTCTGTGGGTTTTCTCACGGTGCTTTTCGCAGTTTTCTACGACTTTGTTTTGTTTTCGTTCGTGACTTTTCTCAGAATTTTCTACGGACGTTTCTTTTCTTTCTTTCCCGACTTTCTTGATTTTCTTCTGCGATTTTCCTCGTTTTCCTTCGTTTTACTGTTGAGTTTTCAGACTTTACTTTCTTTGTACACACCATAGCACCCTGTTTAGCTAGGTTGTTTTCACTTACTACTTTTACTCCTGCTCTTTTAGTACTGACAAATTTGTTGCAGAAAATATAAAAAAAATAATAAAAAAGTAACGTGCACCGCGGATGAGCAGAGCATACGGTACTCCTGTGACACAGTTTTTTTTACTTTCTTAACTGTTATACCTGCTTTACTTTTCAGTACATACTCCTACTAGTCTAGCCTGTTTACTTTCAGTTTATACCTGTTACGCATGCCTTACTTTTCAGCATATGCTCTTGCTAGTCTAGTCTGCTTATTTTCAATATACATACTTGCTTAGCATGTTTTGCTTGTTGTAGCATGTTATTCCTGTTTAGCTCAGCATAACCTGCTTGTGATACTTGCTTCCTGTTGTTTGCTATAGCATGTTCCTGCTTACTTGTTTTCCTGCTTTCTTTTGCTACACCTATCACTGTTGCACACACTCACGCTTGCAATGAAAATGAAAATGATAATAATAATAAGATGAAATAAAACGATTTGCATGTTCACTTTAACTTAAGATTTAAACCTAAACTGCGATTCCTGCTACGACATGGAGCTTGGAGCACGGTGGGCAGCATAGCCTTCTTCGTCAGCAAAACCTGTGTCGACATCAACAAAACCATTCTTTAGTTTAAACAACAAGCCATAGGATTCGAGGTAGTCCGCCTTGTGCGACATGAATCCTCACCTGTTCCTTTAGGCCTTTGTACAACCTTGCTGTGCAATATAAGCCCTAACTCACTTTAGGATTCTGAGGTCGTCGTTCGATACGATGTAAATCCTCCTACCTTACAGATTGTTTGTATAATCAGGTGATTATGTAAATGTAATTCCTATAATTAATTGGCAGGATTGAAACTTAAATAAATTCACTTCCGAAATTCAAAGCCTAACATTAGGATAGTCTGGGAAGTCACCGAAGTTCATTTCGGGTTTGTGACATCCCCTACTTCTCTTCCTTTAGACTCCTGAAATAAATTGTTCCAAATTTGATCCATTCCCTATTGAAATTCCAAAATTCAATCCTTTGAAAATCTTAAACTTTGAAATTCTTGAGAGCAAAACCATTGATAATTATCGAGAGTTTTCTTAAATGATTCCTGTTTATTTAAGATGTAATTAACTATAGGTGCTTTCCCTTATAGGGAACTTTAAGAACCTGAGTAATATAAACCCCGCTTAATTCATTTATATTAAGCAGGGGAACTTGTCGGCTTATAAAATTGGTTCGCAGACCAAACAGATGTCACAAATCTTCTAATTTATTTAATCGAGCTCCATCATCAAGCAGTGTGCCTATTCTTCTGGATAGATACACGGTTTGTGGTACGGTGCTCGTTTATATAAACTATTTGGGATGTGAGATCGGTTTGATTTCATATCTTAAAATCTTCAAATTTAAAAATTATTTTTAAAATCAAATACTAATTTTCAAATTATTTATTTAAATTAAATTAAAAATTTGCCGACAATTTACGTAGGCGACCCCTTTTCAAAATACAACACAACCTAAAAATAATGCCGACAATTTACGGCGACTCACGTGAGAATAGTTCCTCTCTCCATTTTGATCAGATAGTTTTGCTTTCATAAATCGGTTGTGAGTCCATGCCCCTAGTGGACCAAACTACTATTCTTTCCGTTGGCATGCCCCGCTCATTTCTATCTTGAGTGAGTATAGTCAACTCCTTTTTGGATTCTGGAGCCATTGTTTAGACACCCCTAAACAGAGAGGTTCCGGAATCCTCCCACCTCCCTAAAGAGGCGAGGTAGACCCCCGATAGGTGTGTTAGAATAGGAGCGATATATTCATGTGATTTCAATGTGAATTCAACCTCCTCTAAATCTCGGACTGGGTCCGATACTTCATTCCTCGTTAGGTTTGATTCGTTGTAAACATGTCAAACTGAAATTCCGCTCTAAAAACCTTCCAATAAACTCTAAACAAAATAAAATTTTGTTAAAATTTCAAGTCAAAATAAAATTCTGAAAACCCATCGAATACACAATAATAAAACAAAATGCAAAATTTTGAGATAAAAAAATTTCACGGTTAAATTAAAACTTTAGGTATTGTCCAAAGGATTGTCGGCACTATTTTTTAGGTTGTGTTGTATTTTGAAAAGGGGTCGCCTACAGAAATTGTCAGAAATTAAAACTTTAAATTAAACCTTTAGGTATTGTTGGCACTATTTTTTAGGTTGTGTTGTATTTTGAAAAGGGGTCGCCTACAGAAATTGTCGGCGAATTTTTAATTTAATTTAAATAAATAATTTGAAAAGTTGTATTTAATTTTGAAAATAATTTTAAATTTGAAAATTTTTAAGATATGAAATCAAACTGATCTCACATCCCGAATTGTTTACATAAACGAGCACCACACCACAAACAGTGTATCTATCCCTAAGGATAGACACACTGCTTGATGGTGGGGCTCGATTAAATAAACTAGAAAATGCGTGACTCCGTTTGGTCCGCGAACCAATTTTATAAGCCGACAAATTCCCTCGCTTAATATAAAAGCATTAAACGAGGGTTTATATTACACGGGTTCTTTAAAATTCCCTATAAGGGCAAGCCCCTATAGTTAATTACATCTTAAGTGACGGGAATCACCTAAGAAAACTCTCGATAATAATCAATAATTCCGCTCTCAAGAATTTCAAAGTTTAAGTTTTCAAAGGATTGAATTTTGGAATTTCAATAGGGAATGGATCAAGTTTGGAACATTTTGTTTTGAGAATTCAAAGGAAGAAAGGTAGGAGAAATTACGAATTCGAAGTGAACTTCGGTAATTTCTCGACTATCCTATTGTTTGGCTTGAATTTAGGAAAGTCCTAATGTCTTTTTAATGTTTTGATTTTGTCAATTTTAATTAATTAGGGCTTATATTTATATGATAGAATCATACAAATAGCCTCAAAGACGTGAGGGTTTATGTCGTATCGGACGATTACCTCGGAATCCTAAGACCAGGTTAGGGCTTAATTTGCAATGCAAATGCCTAACGAAGAGTTGAGGATTTATGTTGCACTAGGCAAACTACCTCGAAGTCCTATGGCTTGGTTATTTAATTCTAGGAATGTTTTGCTGAAGTAGACTCAGGTTTTGCTGATGACGATGGCTATGCTGCCCACCATGCTCCGAGCTCCTTGTTGTTGCAGAGGTTTAGTTTTAGAAGTCATAAATCAGGGGATGAGAAAAGTGTTTTGGTTTAGAGAAAATCTTAATTTCCTAGTTTTTTGTTGTTTTAATTAAAACAAATCTTAAAGTTGATTATAACGACACCGGTTAAGATCCCACGGTTCCATCCTTCCGGCATCATTATTTTTATCGGATTCACTTAGTACGGATGAATTTGCTAAACTCAATCGAATGAGTTCCACACTTTCATTTAGACCGTGGGAAATCCCGTTAGCAACACGTAGGTTACATCATCCGAGGTATTCCCGATCATCCAACAGGACGTTTTAATTTAGTTACAATTGTAGTTTTGTGTTCTGTTTGTGATTAAATTTTGAGTTGTTTTATATTTTGAAGTGTTGTGGCGGTGAATTTTATCTTGTAATGACTTTTAGTTTAATTTTGGTTTCAGTTTTAGGGACTATCCTAAAGGTGTGGGTTTTCATGCAACAGTTGTTTATCATGCAAGAAAAAGTAAGTGCGATGCGATTAAATAAATTGCAATAATGTAAATTGCAAGAAAGTAAATTGCAATAAAATAAAAGCGTACCTGGAGGGTCTTCCCGTCATCCCAAGCTGCACTTAAAACACAATTAGAATATTTAAGCAAGTTCCTAGGTAAAACTAAAGGAAGGGTTATGGTTTTCTACCAAATTCCTAATCCTATAGCTAGTCATTTCCTATGACGTCTAGGTTCGTTGTATTTTGGTTTGAGGACGATTTTCTTCATCAAAGAACAATTAAGTTCAATTGTTCTTATGAACATCCTATCATATCGAGGAAGTGCTTAAGGCAAATCTTAAACATCTTTTCAATATTTCTAGGATTGTTTTAAGTCCAAATGAATTCAATTACACAAATGAATTAATCGTCCGAGGTTTAGTTAAGTTTTGTTATTATCTTACTCAGTGAACGAGGATATTTGAATGTCCTATAAGTGAAGTAATATTTCATTAAATGTTCCGTTTAGGAGTTATGATAATCATAGTTTTCGAGGGAAATTGGTGTTCCAATAATTTGTGATTTAGTTTAACTTCAATTAATGAGTTTAAATTTGGAATGGTGTTCAAGTTGCTTTATATTTAATTTTCTTTCTGTTTTAGGTGATGTTATTTAATTCAATTTAATTTTAACTTTAATTTAATTTGTTTTAATTTAATTAAGTCTAATTTAATTTAATTTAATTTATTCATTTAATTTAATTTAATTTAATTTATTCATTAAATTTACTTTAATTTGTTTTTTTAATTTAATTTAATTTAATTTAATTTAATTATTTAATTTAATTATTTAATTTAATTTAATTTAATTTATTTATTTAATTTTAATTGAAATTTTTAAAAGAGTTTAATAATTTAACTTTAGTTTAATGATTAAGTCTTTTGATATTTTAAATTTGAGTTATCATTTTAATTAAGAATTAAATATTAATGAGATGATTAATTTAGGGATTTTTAAATTAAAGAATAAATCTCTTCCTAACAATATCCCTATTTTAATAATTCCAATTTTATTATTCTTCCCAAATTTAATCAATTATTAATTTTCTTTCTGTTTTAAATTGTTTAATGGGTTTCTACCCTTTAATTATTTAAATTTCAATCATCCAAATCAGATTAAGATCAAATATTTCACTTGTTAATTTTATTAAACCTAAAGTTTTAATTAAGGGTTAAAATTTTAATTACCATTTTGCCCTTTAAGCTTAATAATTTCATAACTCAGTAAATTGAGCTTAAATGAACTTGAAATTTTTATGTGACTTCACTGATATGTCAATAAAGACATGAGAGGAGAAAATGTGATTTTTCTATATTTAATTTATTTATATAATTATTTTTGGTAGAAAATAGAGATTTCCAAGGAAAATTTAATAACTTGATCAAGGGAAAGTTTCTGTCCTTAAGAAAATTAGGGGACATTCCTGATGACCAGAGGATCAGTTGGACCAATTTTGGTGATTTTTTGAATTATATTATTTTTATTATAATTATTTTAAGTTTTGGAGTGTTAATTAATTTAAAAATAAAATAAAGGTTGAAAAATAAATTTTATATTTTTCAAAAATCTCTCTGATATCAAGGACACCAAAGAATCAATTTTTGCAATTTTCTGATTTTTCTATGATTTATTATAATTATTTTAGTGAAAATGCTAGAAAATACATTTTTTTAATTTTAAAATTACCCTAGAGCTTTAAAATTTAATATCTCATTAAATAGACCTAAGAAAAATATTGGGTATGTTCCTAAGTGATTAAAATTCAAAATGTGACATTTTGGTGAATTTTATTATTTTTGTGATTTTTATTATTTTTTAATTATTAAAATTATTAAAATAATATTAAAAATAAACTTTTTTAGAAAATTGAAATTTTAATTTTCTTAAATTCCCCTAATATCAGAGAGGCTCCAAAACCAATTTGGTGAATATTTGAAAGGTATTTTGAAAGTTATGAATTTTCAAAGTTCAAGTTGACTAAATGGCTTAATCAACCCATTTATTAGGGCTAACCAAGTCCAATTGATCTCAAATTTTTATGGTGGGTTCCTCTGATCCTAAAGGTCAGTGGAGAATTGATTTCAAGTCAATTTGATGTATGGTTAACTCTAATTAATTAGGGATCTATTTTGGGTGTTTAAGCCAATTAGGGTTATTTTAAATGAACTAACTCAAAACCTATTTTTCCTAGGGTCTTCTGGTCATAAGGGACATCACCAAATTTTCCTAGAATTTATCTCACAACATGCTAATTATTAGAATTAAAATACTCAAAACAGTAACATGAGTTTGAAAAATCAATAACTTCTCATAGGGATGGCCTCTAGCTTTGGAAAATTCAGGGAATGTTCCCAAATTCAGAGGCTTCAAAAGCCCTATGGTCTCATGCCATGGTGAATTTCCTACATGCATGGAGAATTAAAGAAGTGCAGACAGTAAATAAATTATTAAAAATAAAATACTTGATGAAATTAAATGATTTTTTTTCCACATTATTCTCCTTTGTTCACTGAGCAAGAGGGTATTTTTATTTTATTTTTCTGATTTTTCTACACAAAGTTATGAATTTTTAAAGTTTAGGGAATTAAATAAATAGAAAAATACCCTAATTTTCTATTTATCCACACGGCGCCGCGTCAACCTCGGTAGCTCCGAATGCACACGCGTCGCGCTCCCATTCGACGCCGCCATCTGACTCAGCGCTCCGGGTCCCGCGGTTCACGTACCATCTCCTGGTCTGACGCCATCCGAGCCGTCCGTCCGCGCGTGTATTAAATGGACGGAATCCGTTCATCGTTCCCGAGCGTCCTCACCCGAGAGCCGTCCACACTAAATCCCTAATATCTCACTCGATACTCGATGGATTTTCGTGTTCTTATGCTCTATGGATCCGTCTTGAGAAGACGAACACATCCATACGGTTTATGTGGAATGAAATTTACTCAATAAAAATGGAGAATGTTCAGAAGCTCGGGAAGAAGAGTGAGGCCATACCTTTGCTCAGAGAAGTGTGGCTTCGATCTGAGGGTTGTTTCACCTTCGAATGGATCCCAGCAAGCTCCAGATGAAGTCTCCTGGTCTGGTGAATTGCCTAGGTAGGATTTTGACCACAGCCGATCACAAAGCTTGGAGGCTAGAGCAACTGGGTGGCCTGGAGATGGGGGTTTTGCTGGTGGACACCTTCTCTTGGTCTGGTGAATGTGTAGGACCAATCAATTTGGGGATTGGCTCACTGTGGAGAAGTGTCCTAGTTTTGGGCTTGGATTTCAACTCTGAAATTGAGCTCACAGAGAGGAAATGGCAGGGGGATTTCAGTGGGGATCAAGTGCTCTATGTATGGGGAGTAGTCTGGAACAATTTTGGCAGAGTTTCCTTAAGGTTTGTTTCAGCACCCTCTCATGGCCGAGAGGGGTGGTGTTTAAATAGGAGAGGGTGGAGGGCCTCCCAGGGAGAGTTAGGGCTTGGGATCAGCTGCTTAGGTCAAGGGCAGAACAGCCATGGTGGCCATTAGGCATGGGGCAGCTCAGTAAGGTAGAATCCCAAAGTTGGCTCACATGTGAGCTCTCGGCCATGGTGTTTTCCGGCGACCTGGTGGCCGGCCGGCCAGGCATTGGTCACCATCTTGTTGAGGTGGGTCAGGACTGGGATTTGGTGCATTCAATTGAGGTTTGACATGTGTAAAGTGTTTGAATCAAAGTAGAAAGGGGAAGGGGCCATTTTAGCTTATTTTGGTCAACCCATGCAAATGGGTTGGGTGCACCTCCCCAAGACTCGGTTTTGGGCGAGGAGGTCGGTGGGTCAATCTCCCATGTGTGGTGGAGTCTCCATCAAGGATTAGGTGGCAAAGCATGGTTTAGAGTGTGACATGCTTAAGGTAAAAAAAGGCTTAAGAAGGATTAGGAAAGGGGGTCCTCCTTTTTCCATTAATGGCTTGATCACATGTCAAACCCTCCATGGCTTCATGTGGCTTGTCCATGGCTTGCATGGCTTGTCTTTGGCTTGGGGAAAGCTTGGTCAATTAAATGAAAATGGATTTTAGGAATTTTTGGTAATTTGATGGAAATTTGTATGAAACTTGATTTGGAATGATTTGATGATGAATTTAGGACTTAGGTATTGAGTTTAATTGAAAGTATGATGAGGGGAAATGTCATATGGGCTTTGAGACCAATTTTGGGCCTTTGGATGTGGTAAAAGATGGTCTTTTAAAATGGTTTAAGGAATGGGCCTTTAAGTTTAAAAAATGAATTTATGGAAGGGAATTTTGTAAAGAGGTTGGGCCAAATAATTGTTGAGTTTAGCTCATGGATGTGTCATGAGTGACTTGAAGCAAATTGGGGGTGATTTGGGTTTGAATTGGGTTGAATTTGGGTGGAGTTTGGGTCTAGATTTTGGGAAAATCATGTCAGTGTTTTGCTTGTGGGGATGCTAAGGAAGATTTAGAAAAGATTTGGGGTTAATTGGAGTTGAATTGGGTGAGTTTGGGTTAGGTTTGGGTTATGGGTCCAAATTGGGCTTTAAGGCCAAAAGTGAAATTGGATCCAAATGTCAATCAAATTGGACTTGAGTTTGGTCTAGATTGGTGTTGGGAATGTTGAATTGAAGTTTAGAATTGAATTGGACCAAAATTTGGGTCAATTGGGTAGGTTTGGTTTGACATTGGGTTCACTTAGGGTTAAAATGGGTCAAGTGGGGTTTTGACAAAAGTAGGGTAAATTGATAAAATTGGCCCATGGTGTAGTTGAACAAAATGAAATTGGGAATATTTGGGATTTTCTAGAATTTGCTGGGAATTTTCTGAATTTTTGGATTTTTAGGTCAAGAGGGGTATTTTGGGTATTTGGAGGGTATTGGGAGGTATTCTTGGAATTTTTGATATTTTTGGGTATGGATGGTCAATTTGAGTGATGTGGAAATGTTTGGGATTGATTTTTGGGGATTTTGGGTGATTTGGAAATTTTGAAAAATTTAGGTAATTTCAAGGGCTTTGGGTAGGTTAGGCGGGTGTAGGGTCCCGGGGTCAAAAATCGAAAATTTGGAAAATTGAAGATCGGGTAAATTTGAGTGGAATGAAATCATTTTGGTTGAGCCATGAAGCCATACCAAGCCAACATGAGCCATGAAGGGACTCATTTGAGGCATTCACTATGTTGTTCCTAACCCTCTTAGCCAAGGGTTTAGGGGTTAAGGACCATCCATGTGAATCACCTACATGAGTCAGGAGGTCAAGTTAGGTATGAGTGTAGTTTTAGGAGGAGTGTGAAAGTGTAGTGTATGAGTGTAGTGTGTGTGTAAGTCAGCCCCTTCACTGCGACCGGGACACCTGGGCGAGTCCTAAGGCCAAAGAGTCCTATGGGAACTCATCCTTTAAACTTCCACATTTGATTTCAACCCTCTAGGTGATTAGGGGTCTACAGTCAAGTTTGTGGAGTTTGCAGGGAGTTAAGAAGTGGCTTGAAATTCTAGATGGTGGATCCCAATTCTAGTCCTCTAAGATAGTCAAAAGGAAAAGCCTAAGGCTAGATCCTAAGTACTAAAGAGAGAAGAGAAGACCTCATCAAAAATGAGGTCAACAAATGGACCCCCAATAGGTGTGGTGAGCTAACCAAGCACACCGCGCGTATTGGCGTTGACCGAAGAGATCAACAAAACCAACACAGATGTCCAAGTGACAAACTTGAGGACGAAGTAGAAGAATTTCCGCTGGGGAGTGTCAAGTATATCTCTGAGATTGGAGATTCTTGAACTCTCGCTGGGGAAAGGAAAAGGAGGTGAATCCCAAATCACATGATCTGGGGGAATTCAATTTAGATTTCGTTTCATTTCATGTTCAAGTTTTGATGTGTAAGTTTAGATTTTGAGTTTTAATTTATATTGAAGTTTGATTTAAAATCAATTTGAGAAAATTTAGATTTGAAAGGAGAATTGAAATCTAGGTTCCAATCTCGGGATTGCAAAGAAAACTGGAATTTAGGTGCCAGCCTCGGAATAAGAATCGGAGATTAAGTGTCGATTGAAAAAGATGAGAATCAGAATTTAGGTACTGATTTCGAATGGGATGAGAATTGAAATTTAAGTATCAATCTCGAAAGAGAGTCGAAATTTAGGTATCGACCTCGAAAAGGATGAGAATCAGAATTTAGGTACTGATCTCGGAATGAGAACTGGAATTTAGGTACCAGTCTCGAAAGTTTAGAATTAAAATTTAGGTATCAATTCGAAAGAGAATCAAAATTTAGGTATCGATCTCGAATGAGAGTCGGAATTTAGGTACCGACCTCGAAGGAAGAGGACTGGAATTTAGGTACCAGCCTCGAAAATTTTGAATTGAAATTTAGGTATCAATTCGGATGAGAATCAAAATTTAGGTATCGATCTCGGAATGAGAACTGAAATTTAGGTACCAGTCTCGGAAATTTTGAATTGAAATTTAGGTATCAATTCGGATGAGAATCGAAATTTAGGTATCGATCTCGAAGTGAGAACTGGAATTTAGGTACCAGTCTCGGAAATTTTGAATTGAAATTTAGGTATCAATTCGGATGAGAATTGAAATTTAGGTATCGATCTCGAATGAGAGTCGGAATTTAGGTACCGACCTCGAAGGAAGAGGACTGGAATTTAGGTACCAGCCTCAGAAATTTTGAATTGAAATTTAGGTATCAATTCGGATAAGAATCGAAATTTAGGTATCGATCTCGGAGTGAGAACTGGAATTTAGGTACCAGACTCGGAAATTTTGAATTGAAATTTAGGTATCAATTCGGATGAGAATCAAAATTTGGGTATCGATCTCGGAAAGAGAACTGGAATTTAGGTACCAGTCTCGAAAATTTTGAATTGAAATTTAGGTATCAATTCGGATGAGAATCAAAATTTAGGTATCGATCTCGGAATGAGAACTCGGAATTTAGGTACCGATCTCGAAATTTTGAATTGAAATTTAGGTATCAATTTGGATGAGAATTGAAATTTAGGTATCGATCTCGAAGTGAGAACTGGAATTTAGGTACCAGTCTCGGAAATTTTGAATTGAAATTTAGGTATCAATTCAGATGAGAATCGAAATTTAGGTATCGATCTCGAATGAGAGTCTGAATTTAGGTACCGACCTCGAAGGAAGAGAACTGGAATTTAGGTACCAGCCTCGGAAATTTTGAATTAAAATTTAGGTATCAATTCGGATGAGAATCGAAATTTAGGTATCGATCTCAGAGTGAGAACTGGAATTTAGGTACCAGTATCGGAAATTTTGAATTGAAATTTAGGTATCAATTCGGATGAGAATCGAAATTTAGGTATCGATCTCGGAATGAGAACCGGAATTTAGGTACCGGTCTCGAAAATTTTGAATTGAAATTTAGGTATCAATTCGGATGAGAGTCGAAATTTAGGTATCGATCTCGGAATGAGAACTCGGAATTTAGGTACCGGTCTCGGAAATTTTGAATTGAAATTTAGGTATCAATTCGGATGAGAATCGAAATTTAGGTATCAATCTCGGAGTGAGAACTCGGAATTTAGGTACCGATCTCGGAAATTTTGAATTGAAATTTAGGTATCAATTCGGATGAGAATCGAAATTTAGGTATCGATCTCGAAATGAGAACTGGAATTTAGGTACCAGTCTCGGAAAATTTTAATTGAAATTTAGGTATCAATTCGGATGAGAATCGAAATTTAGGTATCGATCTCGAAGTGAGAACTTGAATTTAGGTACCAGTCTCGGAAATTTTGAATTGAAATTTAGGTATCAATTCGGATGAGAATCGAAATTTAGGTATCGATCTCGGAGTGAGAACTGGAATTTAGGTACCGGTCTCGGAAATTTTGAATTGAAATTTAGGTATCAATTCAGATGAGAATCGAAATTTAGGTATCGATCTCGGAGTGAGAACTGGAATTTAGGTACCAGTCTCAGAAATTTCGAATTGAAATTTACTGTGGAGATTTGGATTTAGCGGGAGATCGAAATGAGGTATGAAAGTGTTTCATATCCCATGGGAATCAATCAAAGTCTGATTACTTGTCGAAGGGTACAAACCAATGCCATCCGGATCAAATTAAAAATTCTTCGTGCTTCTGAAATCATCCCGAGAGGGGGTTTCAAGGGAGGTCTAGAATAGATCTTGATTTGAAGAAGGATTGGAGGATTTGAAAAGATGGGTTTAAACTAGAATTCAATTTGAGCTTTAAATTTGTTTCGTTTGTCCTTTAACTATCCCGTTTTTTTGTTGTTTGTTTGGTGTTCATGTGGATTTGGTGTTTGACATTTTTAGATTTTTTTTAGGAAAGTTTTCTTTTATTCTCTCTTTTTATTTCTTCTCTGTTCTTTGTTCGAAGTTCATTTAACTTTAATGGCGTTTCCCAGTCAATTTGCACAAAAGAGGTGAAGGCCAAAAAATGTGACATGGTCACTTTCATTCCAATCATGTCGAAGATACATCATACAACTCGATCTGGAATATATCTCATACAATCCATGTAGACTCAAACCGGACTATGTATGATCTTCGTCGATCCATCCAAAGAAGCATCTGTCAAAAATCCATGTCTGAATAGTGGGGTACATGGTCAATAACATCACCTTCCAAGCCATCCTTGGCAAGGATGCCGTATGGATGTACATTGGAGGTGTGATATCTTCCATGAAACTCACGGCTCGAAGGCCGGAGGCTCTCTAGCTCCGGTCCGGTCGGAAATGGTAAGATGTCTTCCTCGTCGTCCATTCTTCCGAAAGTAACCGAGATCCGCTTCACCGGTACTCACGGTATGCAATGCTTAGCGATATACCGCTCCGTTGCCCTTCGGCATCATGATGGAACCTACCGGTAATGGTATCTTCACCGGCCCTCGGAACTCACCCGGGCTCGCTATCCGGAGGTCGAATCCGAACATGATGTTACACTCGTTCGGGAAAGAGACTCGTGCGAAAGGTCCGACAAAGTCGTGGTGATCTATGTGTGGGGGTATGCGGTCACACCGCTTGTAGATGTTAATAATGCAGCTATTGGGTATGCAATCCGCTGGCGGTACCCTCCATGTTATCAATCTCTTTACCATTCTCTTGATGACTAATGGCATCGGATCCACTCGACCATGACGGAGTATTCCTGGAGGGTTTCCTTCCTGTCTTCCGCAAAGTTAGTAACAGATCCACATTGTATCGTGATTCTTCCTTTCCCCGGCATCCATCTCCGGGGTTCGAGTAGGTATTTTCCCTTAGGCGGCCCGCTCAGCCCATTCTTTTCAAATCCCGGATGCAATCCACGATTTGCTGTTGTTCATACTCTGAGAATATGTCTGTATGTAGCTCGAGGCCCTCTAGTATATTAATCCTTCTACCTTTAATTCTCTCGAAGTATTCAAAGGTTTTCTTTTCGACATTCTGCATTCTCTCCAGCTCGTATTCCGGAATAATCTGCAGATGGCGAGGCCTGGTGACATATTGTGGGATATACGGTTCAATCCCTTCACGCTCTCCTGCATACCTCGGCTCCTCGTGGATGATGTTCATTGGGACATCCCCCGGGGTTGCTTCTGCAACAAGGTCATGCATTACTGGTGGTTCTATCTGGTAGCGTGGTAGTCTTCTTTCTTCTGATCTTTGTGAGATTTCTCTGGTCCTTTCTGTTATCCTAGGAGCCGGACTCCTTTCTCCGGTTCCCGGTGAACCGGTGTCCTCGAAGTGTACGTACCGGGCGAGTAGCAACTCGTCTCGTCGCGCCGGTCCGCGGCTAGTTTTGTTAACATCTTACGGATACGGTGATTCTTATTTCTTCGTTGCGTTACTGTGAGAGTAGCTCTTCGAACTTTTTGAATCTCTGTGGGCGTGGCGCTGACAAGCCTGCCCTCTGCTGTAGCCACTACAGACTTGATTTTCTTATCTTCTTCAGTGTTTGCCTTTCTTTTCTTGCTGCTGGATTGGTGGCTTGGGCTACCCATTTTCATCACTGTCTGCCTGGGCAGCTCTTCTCGGTCAACTGGGACCCAGTCACTTTCCTCATACTATAGGCCTACTGGTGCGAAATCTGAGTCAATCTCGATTATCACTCCATCTTTCACCCTCTTTTCATCGAGTGCAAGGCTTACGCCATTTCTAAAGTTCAGAACCAACCGCCCGTTCGACATTTCCACGTGAAAAGATAAGGAAAAGGATCGTGGGCTGTACTAAGAACAAGAACATTAAGAAAATGTTTATTAAAGACATTTTTTATTACTCTTATATTTTAAAATTTAACAGGAATGAAGCGGGATAAGAACAGAAAAAAAAAGATCTTGATTTGGAGAAGAAAACAAGGAAAACTTTATTATCATGATTTTATTTATCTTAGCACATTTTATTATTTTTGGTTCGGACCCAATCATAAGTAATTACTTCGCCCATGTTTCTTAGGGATGAAGAATTCGTTCCTTCGAAACATCGGGTAGCGTAATACTTTTCAAGTATCGTCCGTTGATCGGAAGCATATGTCGTTCTCCCCGACAATTCACTAGCCGGTAGGAACCTCCCGAGTATACCGCTTCAACCACAAACGGCCATTCCCAAGTGGGTTCAAATTTTCCTCCTATCTTGCGGTGTGCAAGAATAGGTCTCTTGAGAACGAGAACTAAGTCACCAACTTTCAAGGTTCTTGGGCGAACTCGCTTTGTCATGGGCTTGAACCATCTTAGCTTGGTATAGTTCTAAATTCCGTTGCATCGTAAGTCTTTTCCCTTCCAAGCTTTCTAATTCTTCTAGCCGTAATTTGGCATTCTCTTCGTCGTGATCTTGTTTGCAACTGCAATTCTGAGTGAAGGAAGCTGAACCTCTAAAGGTAACACTGCCTCGGACCCATATACCAGAGCGTAAGGTGTAGCTTGGGTAGGAGTCCTAAAGGTTGTCCAGTATGCCCATAAGGCTTCTAACAACTTCTCGTGCCAATTTTTCTTATTATCGTCCAAAGTTTTCTTTAAGATTTGAACGAGAGTTTTATTAAAAGCCTCAGCGAGGCCGTTTGCACTTGGGTAGTAAATTGTTGAGTATCGCCGGTCGATTCCGTGTCTCCCGACAAAATTGTTGATTTGTGTGCTTCGAATGCCGACCCATTATCTGAGATAATCCTGCGCGGTACTCCGAAACGGTAGACAACTTGGTTCTTGAAAAACTGTAGCACGTGGTGTGCTTTCACTTCTCTAAGTGGAACTGCCTCCGCCCACTTGGAAAAGTAATTTGTAGCCGCAAGAATGAAGCGATGTCCTTTCAAAGATGGTGGTTCTATCGGACCCACTATATCTGTGCCCCAACATTCAAATGACCACGACGCAATTGTCGGATGTAGCACATTTGGAGGTTAGTGTAGAACCACTCCGTGCACTTGGCATTGGTGACAACTCTTGGCGATTTCATGCAGTCGGTCATCATCGAGGGCCAGTAGTACCCTAGTCTTTTAATTTTCATTTTCATCTTCGGACCCGACTGGTGAGTGCCACAGAGTCCTGAATGCACCTCTTTAACGATTTCACGGGCCTCGGACCCGCTTAGGCACCTTAGCCACATTTGATCGAAAGACCTTCTATATAATGTGTTGTTTATTAATGCGTAGGACAGAGTTCTTTTCTTGATCTGATGGGCTAGCGACCCATCATCCGGTAGTTTTCTCGTTTGTAGGTAGTCTACTAATGGTCGTCGCCAATCTTCCGTCTTTTCCATCACCGTTGTAACCTGCTTCTTCTTCTTTTCCCGATTTGTGTATTGTGTCTATGTCGAGCTATGATAGGACCCGACGTCCGTGAACCGACACTTCTACCGATTCATCTTGCAAACGAGCAAATTCTTTTGCGAGACGGGCTAAAGCATCTGCTAAAGCATTTTCTTTTACGGGAATTTTGTAGATTGTCACATTCAGAATTTGTTCCAACACCTGTATGGCATACTGGAAGTATCGCTCGAGTCTTGGCTTTAAAATTCTGTACTGTCCGACGATCTTTTGAATGATCAATTGCGAATCCCCGTAGATGTTGATGTCTGTTATCCCCATTTGAATAGTTAATTCCAGTCCCGTTATGAGGGCTTCGTATTCTTCTTCATTGTTTGTACACGTTTCTGTCAAGTGGTAGGAGTATCTTAACATCCCCCGCTCCGGTGTTATAAAGATTAGCCCGATTCCTGCCTTCACGGCACTTATCACTTGCGATTCTCTCGTCTTTGTGTCTTGAAGATGCTCCGTCGAAATATAATTCCCAACGTCGATCATCGGGGTCTTCTAGGCTCATTATTTGTTCATCCGGCAAATCGTCATCGAGAGGAGATTCCAGCCGCAAAGGGTGTCTTGGAGAAAGTCTGCTAAGACTTGTCCCTTTACGACACGAAGAGGCACAAAAGTTATATCGAATTGCAATAATATCATTGACCATCCAGCAAGTCTCGCGGAAAGTGTTGGACGAGTCATCAAGTATTGCAATGGATTAAATTTCGAGATCAGGTTGACCTTATGAGAAAGCATGTAGTGCCTGAGCTTTTGACTGGCGAAGATCAGAGCCAAACAATGCTTTTCAATTGCGGGATACCTTATTTCCGTCTGAAGTAAACGATGGCTTAAGTAGTAAAGAGCATTTTCTTTACCCTCATCATTGACCTGGGCTAACAGGGCTCCGAGTGAGTCGTCTAAAGCCGCGATATAAAGTATCAACGGTCTACTTGAGACTGGGGCTGCTAAGACAGGAGGTGTCATTAAATATTGTTTAATGTCTTGTTGACCTCATTTTTGATGAGGTCTTCTCTTCTCTCTTTAGTACTTAGGATCTAGCCTTAGGCTTTTCCTTTGACTATCTTAGAGGACTAGAATTGGGATCCACCATCTAGAATTTCAAACCACTTCTTAACTCCCTGCATACTCCACAAACTCGATCGTAGACCCCTAATCACCTGGAGGGTTGAAATCAAATGTGGAAGTTTAAAGGATGAGTTCCCATAGGACTCTTTGGCCTTAGGACCGCCACGGGTGTCCCGGTCCAGTGAACGGCCGACTTACACACACACTACACTCATACACTACACTTTCACACACCTCCTAAAACTACACCCATACCTAACTTGACCTCCTGACTCATGTAGGTAATTCATATGGATGGTACTTAATCCCTAAACCCTTGGCTAAGAGGGTTAGGAACAACATAGTGAATGCCTCAAATGAGTCCCTTCATGGCTCATGTGGGCTTGGTATGGCTTCATGACTCAACCAAAATGATTTCATTCCACTCAAATTTACCCAATCTTCAATTTTCCCAATCTTCAATTTTCCAAATCTTCAATTTTCCAAATCTTCAATTTTCCAAATCTTCAATTTTCCAAATCTTCAATTTTCCAAATCTTCAATTTTCCAAATCTTCAATTTTCCAAATTTTCAATTTTCGACCCCGGGACCCTACACCCGCCTAACCTACCCAAAGCCCTTGAAATTACCCAAATTTTTCAAAATTTCCAAATCACCCAAAATCCCCCAAAATCAATCCCAAACATTTCCACATCACTCAAATTGATCATCCATACCCAAAAATATCAAAAATTCCAAGAATACCTCCCAATACCCTCCAAATACCCAAAATACCCCTCTTGACCTAAAAATCCAAAAATTCAAAAAATTCCCAGAAAATTCCAGAAAATCCCAAATATTCCAAATTTCATTTTGTTGAACTACACTATGGGCCAACTTTGTCAATTTACCCTACTTTTGTGAAAAACCCCAATTTGACCCATTTTAACCCTAAGTGAACCCAATGTCAAACCAAACCTACCCAATTGACCCAAATTCTGGTCCAATTCAATTCTAAACTTCAATTAAACATTCCCAACACCAATCTAGACCAAACTCAAGTCCAATTTGATTGACATTTGGATCCAATTTCACTTTTGGCCTTAAAGCCCAATTTGGACCCATAACCCAAACCTAACCCAAACTCACCCAATTCAACTCCAATTAACCCCAAATCTTTTCTAAATCTTCCTTAGCATCCCCACAAGAAAAAAACTAACATGATTTTCCCAAACGCTAGACCCAAACCCCACTTAAATTCAATCCAAAGCTAAAAGGCCCAATTTTGACCTAAACCCAAACCTAACCCAAATGAGCCCAAACCCCAAAATCAAAGCCCAACCAAAGTCAAAACCTCTTTGAAACACTCCCATAAACATTTTTCAACATTAATTTTACATCAATTTCAACCCTAGCCCAACATTGGCCCAACTTGGCCCACTTTGACCTATATTGGCCCATTCACCAAAAGAGCCCAAATTCAACCCAATTCAAACCCAAATCACCCCCAATTTGCTTCAAGTCACTCATGACACCTCCATGAGCTAAACCCAACAATTATTTGGCCCAATCTCTTTACAAAATTCTCATCCATAAATTCATTTTTAAACTTAAAGGCCCATTCCTTAAACCATTTTAAAAGCCCATCTTTTACCACATCCAAAGGCCCAAAATTGGTCTCAAAGCCCATATGACATTTCCCCTCATCATACTTTCAATTAAACTCAATACCTAAGTCCTAAATTCATCATCAAATCTTTCTAAATCAAGTTTCATTCAAATTTCCATCAAATTACCAAAAATTCCTAAAACCCATTTTTATGAAATTGACCAAACTTTTTCCAAGCCAAATGTGAGCCATTGAGCCATGTACAAGCCATATGGAAGCCATGGAGACCACTTTCCACCTCACCAAGCCATTAATGGCAAGAAGAGGGGATCCTTTCCTAATCTTTCTTAAGCCTTTTTTTACCTTAAGCATGTCACACTCTAAACCATGCTTTGCCACCTAATCCTCGATGGAGACTCCACCACACGTGGGAGATCGACCCACCCGACCTCCTCAGCCCCAAAACCAGTGTCTTGGGGAGGTGCACCCAACCCATTTGCATGGGTTGACCAAAATAAACTAAAATGGCCCCTTCCCCTTTCTACTTTGATTCAACTACTTTACACATGTCAAACCTCAATTGAATGCACCACACACCAGCCCTGACCCACCTGAACAAGATAGTGACCAATGCCTGGCTGGCCAGCCACCAGGTCGCCGGAAAACACCATGGCCGAGAGCTCACATGTGAGCCAACTTTGGGATTCTACCTCGTCGAGCCGCCCCATGCCTAATGGCCACCATGGCCGTTCCGCCTCGATCTAAGCAGCTGATCCCAAGCCCTAACTCTCCCTGGGAGGCCCTCCACCCTCTCCTATTTAAACACCACCCCTCTCGGCCATGAGGAGGTGCTGAAACAAACCTTAAGGAAACTCTGCCAAAATTGTTCCAGACTACTCCCCATACATAGAGCACTTGATCCCCACTGGAATCCCCCTGCCATTTCCTTTATGTAAGCTCAATTTCAGAGTTGAAATCTAAGCCCAAAACCAGGACACTTCTCCACAAAGGAGCCAATCCTCAAATTTATTGGTCCTACTCCTTCACCAGACCAAGAGAAGGTGTCCACCGAAGAAAAGCCCCATCTCCAGAGCCACCCAGCTTGCTCCACCCTCCAAGCTTTGTGATCGGCCGTGGTCGAAATCCTACCTAAGAAATTCACCAGACCAGGAGACTTCATCTGGAGCTTGCTGGGATCCAATCGAAGGTGAAACAACCCTCAAATCGAAGCTACACTTCTCTGAGCAAAGGTATGGCCTCATTCTTCTTCCCAAGCTTCTGAACATTCTCCATTTTTATTGAGTAAATTTCATCCCACATAAACGTATGGATGTGTTCGTCTTCTAAAGACGAATCCATAGAGCGTAAGAACACGAAAATCCATCGAGTATCGAGTGAGATATTAGGGATTTAGTGTGGACGGCTCTCGGGTGAGGACGCTCGGGGACGATGAACGGATGCCGTCCATTTAATACACGCGCAGACGGACGGCTCAGATGGCGTCGGACCAGGAGATGGTACGTAAACCGCGGGGCCCGGGCTGCTGACTCAAATGGCGGCGCCAAATCAGAAGACGACGCGTGCGCGTTCGGAGCTGCCGAGGATGGCGTGGCGCCGCGTGGATAAATAGAAAATTAGGATTTTTTTCTATTTATTTAATTCCCTAAACATCAAAAATTCATAACTTTGTGTAGGAAAATCATAAAAATAAAATAAAAATACCCTCTTGCTCAGATGAATGAGGAGAATAATGTGGAAAAGGAATCATTTAATTTCATCAAGTATTTTATTTTTAATAATTTATTTACTCGTCTGCACTATTTTAATTCTCCATGCATGTAGGAAATTCACCATGACATGAGACCATAGGGCTTTTGAAGCCTCCGAATTTGGGAACATTCCCCGAATTTTCCAAAGTCGAGGCCATCCCTATGAGAAGTTATTGATTTTTCAAATTCATGTTATCGTTTTCAGTATTTTAATTCCAATAATTAGCATGTTGTGTAATAAATTCTAGGAAAATTTGGTGATGTCTCTTATGACCAGAGGACTCTAGGAAAAATAGGTTTTGAGTTAACTCATTTAAAATAACCCTAATTAGCTGAAACACCCAAAATAGATCGCTAATTAATTAGAGTTAACCATACATCAAATTGACTTGAAATCAATTCTCCATTGACCTTTAGGATTAGAGAAACCCACCATAAAAATTTGAGGTCAATTGGACTTGGTTAGCCCTACTAAATGGGTTGATTAAGCCATTTAGTCAACTTGAACTTTAAAAATTCATAACTTTCAAAATACCTTTCAAATATTCTCCAAATTGGTTTTGGAGCCTCTCTGATATTAGGGGAATTTAAGAAAATTAAAATTTCAATTTTCTAAAAAAGTTGATTTTTAATATTATTTTAATAATTTTAATAGTTAAAAAATAATAAAAATCACGAAAATAATAAAATTCACCAAAATGTCACATTTTGAATTTTAATCACTGAGGAACAAACCCCATATTTTTCTTAGGTCTATTTAATGAGATATTAAATTTTAAAGCTCTAGGGTAATTTTAAAATTAAAAAAATGTATTTTCTAGCATTTTCACTAAAATAATTATAATAAATTATAGAAAAATCAGAAAATTGCAAAAATTGATTCTCTGGTTTCCTTGATATCGAGAGATTTTTGAAAAATATAAAATTCATTTTTCAACATTTATTTTATTTTTAAATTAATTAACACTCCAAAACTTAAAATAATTATAATAAAAATAATATAATTCAAAAAATCACCAAAATTGGGCCAAATGGTCCTCTGGTCATCAGGAATGTCCCCTAATTTTCTTAAGGACAGAAACTTTCCCTTGATCATGTTTTTAAATTTTCCTTGGAAATCTCTATTTTCTACCAAAAATAATTATATAAATAAATTAAATATAGAAAAATCACATTTTCTCCTCTCATGTCTTTATTGACATATGAGTGAAGTCACATAAAAATTTCAAGTTCTTTTATGCTCAATTTAGTGAGTTATGAAATTATTAAGCTTAAAGGGCAAAATGGTAATTAAAATTTTAACCCTTAATTAAAACTTTAGGTTTAATAAAATTAACAAGTAAAATATTTGATCTTAATCTGATTTGGATGATTGAAATTTAAATAATTAAAGGGTAGAAACCCATTAAACAATTTAAAATAATTGAAATAAACCTTAATTAAGTAATTGATTAAATTTGGGAAGAATAATAAAATTGGAATTATTAAAATAGGGATATTGTTAGGAAGAGATTTATTCTTTAATTTAAAAATCCCTAAATTAATCATCTCATTAATATTTAATGATAACTCAAATTTAAAATATTAAAAGACTTAATCATTAAACTAAAGATAAATTATTAAACTCTTTTACAATTTCAATTAAAAATAAATAAATAAATTAAATTAAATTAAATTAAAAATTAAATTAAATAATTAATTAAACTAAATTAAATTAAATTAAATAAACAAATTAAATTAAATTAAATGAATAAATTAAATTAAATTAAATTAAATGAATAAATTAAATGAATAAATTAAATGAAATTAAATTAGACTTGATTAAATTAAAACAAATTAAATTAAATTAAATTAAATTAAATCAAACATATTAAATTAAATTAAATTAAATTAAATTAAATTAAATTAAATTAAAATTAAATCAAATTAAATTAAATTAAAGGAAATTAAATCAAATTAAACTAAATTAAATTAACATCAAATCAAACTAAATTGAATTAAATTAAATTAAATTAAAATTAAAATTAAATTAAATTAAAGTTAAAATTAAATTGAATTAAATAACATCACCTAAAACAGAAAGAAAATTATATATAAAACAACTTGAACACTATTCCAAATTTAAACCCATTAATTGAATTTAAACTAAATCATAAACCATTTGAATACCAATTTACCCTCGAAAGCTTTAGTTGTCATAACTCCTAAATAGAACATTAAATGAAATGCTACTTCACTTATAGGACATTCAAATATCCTCGTTCACTGAGTAAGATAACAACAAAACTTAACTAAACCTCGGACTATTAATTCATTTGTATAATCGAATTCATTTGGACTTAAAACAATCTTAGAAATATTGAAAAGATGTTTAAGATTTGCCTTAAGCACTTCCTCAATATGATAGGATGTTCATAAGAACAATTGAACTTAATTGTTCTTTGATGAAGAAAATCGTCCTCAAACCAAAACACAAGGAACCTAGACGTCATAGGAAATGACTAGCTATAGGATTATGAATTTGGTATAAAACCATAACCCTTCCCTTAGCTTTACCTAGGAATTTGCTTAAATATTCTAATTGTGTTTTAAGTGCAGCTTGGGATGACGGGAAGACCCTCCAGGTACGCTTTTATTTTATTGCAATTTACATTGTTGCAATTTCTTTAATCACATCGTACTTACTTTTTCTTGCATGATAAACAATTGTTGCATGAAAACCCACACCTTTAGGATAGTCCCTAAAACTGAAACCAAAATTAAACTAAAAGTCATTGCAAGATAAAATTCACCGCCACAACACTTCAAAATATAAAACAACTCAAAATTTAATCACAAACAGTAACACAAAACTACAATTACAACTAAATTAAAACGTCCTGTTGGATGATCGGGAATACCTCGGATGATGTAACCTACGTGTTGCTAACGGGATTTCCCACGGTCTAAATGAAAGTGTGGAACTCATTCAGTTGAGTTTAACAAATTCATCTAGACTAAGTGAATCCGATAAAAATAATGATGCCGGAAGGATGGAACCGTGGGATCTTAACCGGTGTCGTTATAATCAACTTTAAGATTTGTTTTAATTAAAACACGAAAAACACTTGGAAATTAAGATTCTCTCTAAACCAAAACACTTTTCTCATCGCCTGATTTATGACTTCTAAAACTAAACCTCTGTAACAATAAGGAGCTCGGAGCATGGTGGGCAGCATGGCCATCGTCATCGACAAAACCCGAGTCTACTTCACAGAAACTTTCCTAGAATTAAATAACAAATCCATAGGACTTCGAGGTAGTTTGCCTAGTGCAACATAAATCCTCAACTCTTCGTTAGGCATTTGCATTGCAAATTAAGCCCTAACCGGTCTTAGGATTCCGAGGCAGTCGTCTGATACGACATAAACCCTCACATCTTCAAGGCTGTTTGTATGATTCTATCATATAAATATAAGTCCTAATTAACTAAAATTGGCAAGATCAAAACATTAAATAGATATTAGGATCTTCCTAAATTCAAGCCAAACAATAGGATAGTCGGGAAATTACCGAAGTTCACTTCGAATCCGTAATTTCTCTTACCTTTCTTCCTTTGATTTTTCAAAACAAAATGTTTCAAACTTGATCCATTCCCTATTGAAATTCCAAAATTCAATCCTTTGAAAACTTAAACTTTGAAATTCTTGAGAGCAGAATTATTGATTATTATCGAGAGTTTTTTTAGGTGACTCCCGTCACTTAAGATGTAATTAACTATAGGGCTTGCCCTTATATGGAATTTTAAAGAACCCAGGTAATATAAACCCTGTTTAATACTTTCATATTAAGCAGGGGAATTTGTCGGCTTATAAAATTGGTTCGCAGATCAAACGGATATCACAAATCTTCTAGTTTATTTAATCGAGCCCCACCATCAAGCAATGTGTCTATCCTTAGGGATAGATACACGGTTTGTGGTGCGGTGCTCGTTTATGTAAACTATTCGGGATGTGAGATCAGTTTGATTTCAAATCTTAAAAATTTTCAAATTTAAAATTATTTCCAAAATCAAATACTACTTTTCAAATTATTTATTTAAATTAAATTAAAAAATTTGCCGACAACTTCTGTTAGGCGACCCCTTTTCAAAATACCACACAACCTAAAAATTGTGCCGACAACTTCTGGCAACTCCGCTGGGGAAAAGTTCCTCTCTCCATTTTGATCAGATGGTTTTGCTTTCATAAATCGGTAGTGAGTCCATGCCCCTAGTGGACCAAACTACTATTCTTTCCGTTGGCATACCCCGCTCATTTCTGTCTTGAGTGAGTATAGTCAACTCCTTTTTAGATTCTGGAGCCACTGTTTAGACACCCCTAAACAGAGAGGTTCCGGAATCCTCCCACCTCTTTAAAGAGGCGAGGTAGACCCCCGATAGGTGTGTTAGAATAGGAGCGATCTATTCATGTGATTTGAATGTGAATTCAACCTCCTCTAAATCTCGGACTGGGTCAGATACTTCGTTCCTCGTTAGGTTTGACTTGTTGTAAACATGTCAAACTGAAATTCCGCTCTAACAACCTTCCAATAAACTCTAAACAAAATAAAATTTTGTTAAAATTTCAATTCAAAATAAATTTCTGAAAACCCATCGAATACACAATAATAAAACAAAATGCAAAATTTTGAGATAAAAAAATTTCACATGAATAAATTTTAAAGGATGCCCAGTTTACAAGACAAGTGCGTTAACTTGAGTATTACCGCTGAAATTACAAGACACGGGACGTCACTGACTTCTGGGAATTCTTCAAATGACAGGGACAATGTCTTCACCGAAGTTGATCTTCTCTTTCGCTACCGGAGAAGAATTCGCTATCAATAGAGACGAGTTGCCCGATCCGACGCTCATTAAGTTTGGACAAGGGTTCGACAATGTTGTAGCAATGTTCGGTGATGTGGCCGTCGCGATGCTCGAAGTCCGAAATAAGCAAGTTCGTTAAGCCCGTTGTGGAGTTTAACTTGAAGCCCGTTACGAATTCTCCCTCCGGAAAGGATGTCGTTTGGAATGAATTCTTCTTTTGCCGTAAGGTCTCGCTACGAAAAATGTTAGGATTGCTCCCGGAGTTGTGTCTCGCTTACCGCCGGATTCACCACCGTCGTACCCGGCCGCTCCGCTAACTAAAGGAAAAGAGATTCTACACGAGGGAAAGTCAGCCGGCGTTTACGACCTACCATTTTCCGCATTCAATATCGGGTCCAATTCAAAGCCCATACAACTGACAAAGGCACAGAAAAGAAGACCATCTCTTACGGATAGAGCAACAATGAGTCAATGATTAAACAAGGTATACCCGTTTAAGGAAGAGTCAGTGTCGAAGATATTCCATGACTTGCTTCTAAGTTCGGAAATTAGAGCTACTCGAGCCAAAAAGCCGAGAGGAGGTCGGCAAGGAAGATCACCCGATGTATCGCCCATACCACCGGTTGCTCGACCATACTATAGAAAACTGCTTCAACTTTAAGGATTGGCTTGAGGAGAATTTTAGAAGTGGAAAGGTGGTAATACTAGAAGAATATTTAAAAGAACCTAAAAAAAGTTCTGTAAATATGATTTCAGATGATTCAATTGACTTCTACGCGACGACACCAGTGCTCGGGGAAATAAGTGATGTTTCTCGAAAACCTCCAGTTGACCTTAAAGTCATCAAAGGAAAGTCAATTGAGGAGGTCGTGGAAAAGCTTCGAGCTAACATTGCACAACCGTCTAAAGATCGAAAAACAACATCGAAGAGGAAGATTACGAACTAGCAGATTTCATGGAAGGTGAATTCGCAGAAATCGACGTCGTCGAGACCCAATCAACATTATCTGCGAGCGACACTCCGCCTTTTGGTGAAGAGAACGCCGCAGAGGATTGGCAAAGGGCCATTCAACAACGAGATGAACATATCAACCATTTGAAGAAGCAACTAGAAGAAGTGATGACTCGCTATGGCCACAATTCAAGGAAAGTCACAATCACCGCGAATAACACCTCCGAAACAAACCAACTAGAGACCATTAATGTTACGGATGAAAGAAGGAGTTCACCGTCGATGTACAACGAAGAGGGATTCAGCTCAGTGGTCCAAGTACTAGAAAAAGACATTAAGCAAATGGTGGAACAGCAGGTGAGAGAATCCCTGGCTCAGTCTAAAGAACGAACATCAATTCTGAAGGGTAGACCATACCCTGAAGAGTTTGATGCTGTCCAATATCCCAAAGGTTTCGTATCACCTCAGTTCAAGATTTTTGATGGTACCGAAAACCCCCGACAGCATGTTGCACACTTTCGAGCAAGTTTCGCAACGCGGGGGTAGCGATGCATTGTTGTGTCGTCAATTTGTGAATAGCCTTTTGGGGGTTGCATTCGACCGAGTACGCGTAGCCGCTAAATGGTTCGGTGAGAACGTTCGTAGAATTGGAACACCTCTTTGTTAAGCGGTTCGTCGGAGCTGGACACCATATCACCATCGGTGATCTTGTGGTGGAGCGACAAAAGCCAACCGAAACATTGGTAGACTACATTTTGCGATGGAGAAATTTAAGTTCGAAGTGTGAGCCACGTACTCCGAGAGCAACATGCAATCGAAATTCTCTTAAAGAGCATCCATGGACCAAGCTTACATTTCTCCTCAAAGGATTCACAATCAAAACGTTCGAGAAACTACTTTGCAAAGCCGGAAGTTTGCAAGAGGAAGCCAAACAGATTGGGTTTTCCGTAAAATTGTGAAAAGCTAGAGCCGGTCAAGACATTTCGAGGAGTCCGAGACAATGGCAGAGGTGGATAAAGGCAAGCGACCAATGCGGATCTAGATTGAATGTACCTCGACAACGATACTATCAGCAATCGTCTCAACAATGGTCGCTTCGGATGGATGGAAGACGTGGTCCGTCTACGGCCAAGAAACTAAGCGTAGTATATTCTTTCAAAGATGAGGCAATGGAAAAGATATTTCAGAATTCGATTAAGAAGCCCAAGTTCGGATTGTCCGAGGCAAAGAAACCAATGGAAGTTAACAAGAAGAATCATCCCAACTATCGCCCATATCACGTAATGCTTGGGCACACCATCGAAGGCTGTATCAATTTTAAAGAATGGCTGGAGAAAAACTTCAAGAATGGAAGCGTAACAATCCCTGATGAATATTTTAAATGAACTTGAAATAAGTTATATCAATATGATTTCAGGCGATTTGTTTGCTTCAATTGGTTCCTACGCATATCGACAACCGGACGTGACACTTTTTGGTTGCTATTACTTTTGACATTGAAAGAAGATATTAGCACGATCGCATTGGTCCGTACCATCCTTCTTACCGCAATGAATGAATGAGAAAGAGTTTGTTTTTGTCCGAATCGCTCAATGTTTGGAAAGCTTAAATTTGGATATTTTCCTAAGACTATGGTTTCAGGGAAGAATGAAATTAATGCTCTAATAACTGAGTCGTTTACTTTAAGGAATTTTGACCGGGTCCTAAATTGATTTCAAAATGAAGTAGTGTGCTTGAAATACGAGTAATTGACTCGAGATATCACGGGCCTTTTAATTTCCCGCCATGTGGCTTGGTCCCGACTTTCGAATAAGTTATAATATTCCGTGATTCACGTTGAGGGACATTTCGGAATTATTAGTTGGGGGAGTTTTTGACATTCAAAATCTTTAACAGTAAATATGCACCGCCGGATACGAGAATTCTCGAAAACAAAAGGAGCAAAAAAAAAGGGTGTTCCCGAGGAGAAGCTTCGAGGTGAGCACACAATCAAAAATTGGTGTCACAATCAAGACATTCAAAATCTTTAACATGTGCTCCACTGGATATAGTAATCCTCAATAAAAAAGGAGAGTGAAAAGCTCAATGAAAAAAATGAATGAGAAAGAAAAAGAAAAGAATGCTCCCCGCGAAGAAGCTTGAGGCAAGCATATAATCAAAAATTGGTGTCTTAATCCTCCCCGATTAATAAAACTTGAAATACAACCTTAAGGAGTTTCCTCCGATATTATGCTTTGAAAAGAGTCAAGTGATTTTATGTCTTTTGACGGTCATTAATCGGCTCGTAAATATCTTTGGACGAGTAAAAATATTTTTGATCACATGAACAGAAATTTTGGGATCTGCTTAGGCCCAGAAAGAAAGAATTAAAGGAATGACAATGTTATTAGCAATTAACGGAAATTCAACCTTGAAATCTTATCCTTCAGCGCACAGCAAATACAACTTCAATGTCAATTTGAAGAACGTCAGAGCGACTTCCTAAAGACAACTTGTATAATTTCAGTGCCCAGCAACTACAACTTCAACTTCAACTAGAAAAACGCCAGAAATACTTCTCAAAGACAACTTCAACAACCTTTACAGAATCTGCAACAAATCAAATGATGACTGCTACAAACGAAACTACAGAGTTTTGTCCTCCTCAGCAATGACGTCCTTAGAGATAACACACCTTTATAGGTACTTGAAAGAATGTGATTCCGATAGCACCTTAAAGGGAGTTATTCTCTACACGTACCTTCAATCAGTTGATGATACCCTCAGAAGTACTGCGCATCGTGATGCTTTAGAGACAAATTCTTGTCCTACGAAGCACTGATGTCCCACTTGTCTAAAACTGGGTCCAGCTCTTAAAACAAATGAAACTAAATAAAACTCTGCATCAAACAAAATTAAAAGTCAACATTTAAACAAAACAAAAGAACTCTGCACCTTGTATTTTCAAAATCTCTGCATAAGCATTTCGATAAAATTCAGCACTGCATGAACTTCTACAAACATTCTCTGCACTGTACAATATGTTTTCACAATCTCTGCATTCATAAATCTCGACAATATGTTCGATCTCCGCATTCATAAAACTCGCATTCCCAAATATCAGCAAAATCTTTCTCAAATCTCAAGCATAAGCCAAATCTCGATAAAATTCTTCATAGTCATAAGCATAAATCAAATATCAACAAAATTTTTCACAACCACTCGCATAAACGGAATCTCAGCAAAAATTCCCCATGGACCTCAGCAAAATTTCCCTTGATCTCTGCATAAATAAATTTTAACAAAATTCTTCAGTCTCAGCATAAGTCAGCAAAATTCTTCAATGTCTCTGCATTCACAGAATCTCTGCAATTCTCAGCACTTGGGATAGGCATCCACCCTACTCCCTTCTCGACGAATTCTCGACAATTCTCAGCAATTCTCAACAATTCTCAAGCAATCTCGAACACTCTCGACAATCCTCAGCAATCGCAGCAATTCTCAGCATATTCTCAACATTCGGGATAGGCTTCCGCCATACTCCCATCTCACATATTCTCAACAGTTCTCAGCACTCGGGATAGGCTTCCGCCCTACTCCCTTCTCAACAATTCTCAGCACCTCAGCAATCCTCAGCAATCCTCAGCAATCTCAGCAATTCTCAGCATATTCTCAGCACTCGGGATAGGCTTCCGCCCTACTCCCTTCTCAACATATTCTCAGCACTCGGGATAGGCTTCTGCCGTACTCCCATCTCAAAGATATTCTCTGTAATTCTTAGCTCTCGGGATAGGCTTCAGCCCTACTCCCTTCTCAGCAATTCTCAGTACTAGGGATAGGCACAGTCCTACTCCTTTCTCAGCAATCTCAAAATTTGATCCTCTCAGCAAGAAATTGAAATTAAAGCACTCTGCATTTCGGATAGGCTTTGTCCTATTCTTCCTCAGCATTTGGGATAGGCACAGTCCTACTCCTTTCTCAGAAATATCAAAATTTGATCCTCTTAGCAAGGAGTTGAAATTAAAGAACTCTGCATTTCGGATAAGCTTTGTCCTATTCTTCCTCAGCATTTGGGATAGGCTCAGTCTTAATCCATCTCAGCATACACATATGGAATAGGTTCGATCCCCGCTTCCTTCTCAAGCATACAAATGCATTCGGGTGGGCCTTAGCCCTACTCTTTTCTCATCATAAAACCAAAATTGAAACTCAAATCGAAATTCAAACTCAAAATTAAAACTTGAAATAAAAATGAAACGAATCTAAGATCCAATCTCTTAAAATCTTGTGATCTGAAATTCAGTTCCTCCTTTTTCCCCAGCGAGAGTTCTGGAATCTTCAATCTTGGAGATTTACCTGATACTCCCCAGCGGAAATTCTTCTACTTCGTCCTAAGTTTGTCACTTGGACATCTGTGTTGGTTTTGTTGATCTCTTCGGTCAACGCCAATACGCGCGGTGTGCTTGGTCAGCACACCACACCTATTGGGGGTCCATTTGTTGACCTCATTTTCGATGAGGTCTTCTCTTCTCTCTTTAGTACTTAGGATCTAGCCTTAGGCTTTTCCTTCGACTATCTTAGAGGACCAGAATTGGGATCCACCATATAGAATTTCAAACCACTTCTTAACTCCCCGCAAACTCCACAAACTTGACCGTAGACCCCTAATCACCTAGAGGGTCGAAATCAAATGTGGAAGTTTAAAGGATGAGTTCCCATAGGACTCTTCGGCCTTAGGGCGCCTCCAGGTGTCCCTGGTCCAGTGAAGGGGCCGACTTACACACACACTACACTCATACACTACACTTTCACACACCTCCTAAAACTACACCCATACCTAACTCGACCTCCCGACTCATGTAGGTAATTCACATGGATGGTCCTTAACCCCTAAACCCTCAGCAAGCAGGGTTAGGAACAACATAGCTGAATGCCTCAAATGAGTCCCTTCATGGCTCATGTGAGCTTGGTATGGCTTCATGGCTCAACCAAAATGATTTCATTCCACTCAAATTTACCCAATCTTCAATTTTCCAAATTTTCAATCTTTGACCCCCGGGACCCTACACCCGCCTAACCTACCCAAAGCCCTAGAAATTACCCAAATTTTTCAAAATTTCCAAATCACCCAAAATCACCCAAAATTATTCCCAAACATTTCCACATCACTCAAATTGATCATCCATACCCAAAAATATCAAAAATTCCAAGAATACCTCCCAATACCCTCCAAATACCCAAAATAACCCTCTTGACCTAAAAATCCAAAAATTCAGAAAATTCCCAGAAAATTTCAGAAAATCCCAAATATTCCCAATTTCATTTTGTTCAACTACACTATGGGCCAATTTTCTCAATTTACCCTACTTTTGTCAAAACCCCCAATTTGACCCATTTTAACCCTAAGTGAACCCAATGTCAAACCAAACCTACCCAATTGACCCAAATTCTGGTCCAATTTAATTCTAAACTTCAATTAAACATTCCCAACACCAATCTAGACCAAACTGAAGTCCAATTTGATTGACATTTGGATCCAATTTCACTTTTGGCCTTAAAGCCCAATTTGGACCCATAACCCAAACCTAACCCAAACTCACCCAATTCAACTCCAATTAACCCCAAATCTTTTCTAAATCTTCCTTAGCAACCCCACAAGCAAAACACTAACATGATTTTCCCAAAATCTAGACCCAAACCCCACTTAAATTCAACCCAAAGCTAAAAGGCCCAATTTTGACCTAAACCCAAACCTAACCCAAATGAGACCAAACCCCAAAATAAAAGCCCAACCAAAGTCAAAACCTCTTTGAAACACTCCCATAAACATTTTTCAACATTAATTTTACATCAATTTCAACCCTAGCCCAACATTGGCCCAACTTGGCCCACTTTGACCTATATTGGCCCAATCACCAAAAGAGCCCAAATTCAACCCAATTCAAACCCAAATCACCCCTAATTTGCTTCAAGTCACTCATGACACCTCCATGAGCTAAACCCAACAATTATTTGGCCCAATCTCTTTACAAAATTCTCATCCATAAATTCATTTTTAAACTTAAAGGCCCATTCCTTAAACCATTTTAAAAGCCCATCTTTTACCACATCCAAAGGCGCAAAATTGGTCTCAAAGCCCATATGACATTTCCCCTCATCATACTTTCAATTAAACTCAATACCTAAGTCCTAAATTCATCATAAAATCATTCCAAATCAAGTTTCATACAAATTTCCATCAAATTACCAAAAATTCCTAAAACCCATTTTTATGAAATTGACCAAACTTTTTCCAAGCCAAA
Organism: Papilionanthe hookeriana x Papilionanthe teres; assembly: GCA_022702705.1. NCBI lineage: Eukaryota > Viridiplantae > Streptophyta > Magnoliopsida > Asparagales > Orchidaceae > Papilionanthe > Papilionanthe hookeriana x Papilionanthe teres. The sequence continues at coordinate 128,421,858 of CM040425.1, read as the reverse complement.
TGTGAGCCATTGAGCCATGTACAAGCCACATGGAAGCCATGGAGACCACTTTCCACCTCACCAAGCCATTAATAGCAAGAAGAGGGGATCCTTTCCTAATCTTTCTTAAGCTTTTTTTTACCTTAAGCATGTCACACTCTAAACCATGCTTTGCCACCTAATCCTTAATGGAGACTCCACCACACATGGGGATTGACCCACCTGACCTCCTCAGCCCAAAACCAGGTCTTGGGGAGGTGCACCCAACCCATTTGCATGGGTTGACCAAAATAAACTAAAATGGCCCCTTCCCCTTTCTACTTTGATTCAACCACTTTACACATGTCAAACCTCAATTGAATGCACCAAACCCCAGCCCTGACCCACCTGAACAAGATGGTGACCAATGCCTGGCCGGCCAGCCACCCAGTCGCCGGAAAACACCATGGCCGAGAGCTCACATGTGAGCCAACTTTGGGATTCTACCTCGCCGAGCCGCCCCATGCCCAATGGCCACCATGGCCGTTCCGCCCTCGATCTAAGCAACCGATCCCAAGCCCTAACTCTCCCCGGGAGGCCCTCCACCCTCTCCTATTTAAACACCACCCCTCTCGGCCATGAGGAGGTGCTGAAACAAACCTTAAGGAAATTCCGCCAAAATTGTTCCGTACTACTCCCCATACATAGAATGCGTTTATCCCCACTGGAATCCCCCGCCATTTCCTCTCTACGAGCTCAATTTCGTAGTTGAAATCCATGCCCAAAACCAGGACACTTCTCCACAGGTGAGCCAATCCTCAAATTGATTGGTCCTACACCTTCACTCGTACCAAGAGAAGGTGTCCACCATCAAAAGCCCCATCTCCAGAGCCACGCAGTTGCTCCAGCTCTCCAAGCTTTGTGATCTACCGTAGTCGAAATCCTACCTAGGCAATTCACCGCACCGGAGACTTCATCTCGGAGCTTGCTCGGGATCCAATCGAAGGTGAAACAACCCTCGGATCGAAGCCACACTTCTCTCGAGCAAAGGTATGGCCTCATTCTTCTTCCCGAGCTTCTGAACATTCTCCATTTCTATTGAGTAAATTTCATCCCACATAAACCATATGGATGTGTTCGTCTTCTCAAGACGAATCCATAGAGCATAAGAACACGAAAATCCATCGAGTATCGAGTGAGATATTAGGGATTTAGTGTGGACGGCTCTCGGGTGAGGACGCTCGGGGACGATGAACGGATGCCGTCCATTTAATACACGCGCGGACGGACGACTCAGATGGCGTCGGACCAGGAGATGGTACGTGAACCGGACTGCTGACTCAAATGGCGGCACCAAATCAGAAGACGACGCGTGTGCATTCGGAGCTACCGAGGATGGCGTGGCGCCGCGTGGATAAATAGAAAATTAGGATTTTTTTCTATTTATTTAATTCTCTAAACTTCAAAAATTCATAACTTTGTGTAGGAAAATTATAAAAATAAAATAAAAATACCCTCTTGCTCAGTGAACAGAGGAGAATAATGTGGAAAAGGAATCATTTAATTTCATCAAGTATTTTATTTTTAATAATTTATTTACTCGTCCGCACTATTTTAATTCTCCATGCATGTAGGAAATTCACCATGGCATGAGACCATAGTGGCTTTTGAAGCCTCCGAATTTGGGAACATTCCCTGAATTTTCCAAAGTCGAGGCCATCCCTATGAGAAGTTATTGATTTTTCAAATTCATGTTACTGTTTTGAGTATTTTAATTCCAATAATTAGCATGTTGTGTAATAAATTCTAGGAAAATTTGGTGATGTCTCTTATGACCAGAGGACCCTAGGAAAAATAGGTTTTGAGTTAACTCATTTAAAATAACCCTAATTAGCTTAAACACCCAAAATAGATCCCTAATTAATTAGAGTTAACCATACATCAAATTGACTTGAAATCAATTCTCCATTGACCTTTAGGATTAGAGGAACCCACCATAAAAATTTGAGATCAATTGGACTTGGTTAGCCATAATAAATGGGTTGATTAAGCCATTTAGTCAACTTGAACTTTAAAAATTCATAATTTTCAAAATACCTTTCAAATATTCACCAAATTGGTTTTGGAGCCTCTCTGATATTAGGGGAATTTAAGAAAATTAAAATTTCAATTTTCTAAAAAAGTTTATTTTTAATATTATTTTAATAATTTTAATAATTAAAAAATAATAAAAATCACAAAAATATTAAAATTCACCAAAATGTCACATTTTGAATTTTAATCACTTAGGAACATACCCCATATTTTTCTTAGGTCTATTTAATGAGATATTAAATTTTAAATCTCTAGGGTAATTTTAAAATTAAAAAAATGTATTTTCTAGCATTTTCACTAAAATAATTATAATAAATCATAGAAAAATCAAAAAATTGCAAAAATTGATTCTCTGGTTTCCTTGATATCAAAGAGATTTTTGAAAAATATAAAATTCATTTTTCAACCTTTATTTTATTTTTAAATTAATTAACACTCCAAAACTTAAAATAATTATAATAAAAATAATATAATTCAAAAAATCACGAAAATTGGTCCAAATGATCCTCTGGTCATCAGGAATGTCCCCTAATTTTCTTAAGGACAGAAACTTTCCCTTGATCATGTTATTAAATTTTCCTTGGAAATCTCTATTTTCTACTAAAAAAAATTATATAAATAAATTAAATATAGAAAAATCACATTTTCTCCTCTCATGTCTTTATTGACATATGAGTGAAGTCACATAAAAATTTCAAGTTCATTTAAGCTCAATTTAGTGAGTTATGAAATTATTAAGCTTAAAGGGCAAAATGGTAATTAAAATTTTAACCCTTAATTAAAACTTTAGGTTTAATAAAATTAACAAGTAAAATATTTGATCTTAATCTGATTTGGATGATTGAAATTTAAATAATTAAAGGGTAGAAACCCATTAAACAATTTAAAATAATTGAAATAAACCTTAATTAAGTAATTGATTAAATTTGGGAAGAATAATAAAATTGGAATTATTAAAATAGGGATATTGTTAGGAAGAGATTTATTCTTTAATTTAAAAATCCCTAAATTAATCATCTCATTAATATTTAATGATAACTCAAATTTAAAATATTAAAAGACTTAATCATTAAACTAAAGTTAAATTATTAAACTCTTTTAAAATTTCAATTAAAATTAAATAAATAAATTAAATTAAAAATTAAATTAAATAATTAATTAAACTAAATTAAATTAAATTAAATAATAAAATTAAATTAAATTAAATGAATAAATTAAATTAAATTAAATTAAATGAATAAATTAAATGAAATTAAATTAGACTTGATTAAATTAAAATAAATTAAATTAAATTAAATTAAATTATATCAAACATATTAAATTAAATTAAATTAAATGAAATTAAATGAAATTAAATTAAAATTAAATCAAATTAAATTAAATTAAAGGAAATTAAATCAAATTAAACTAAATTAAATTAACATCAAATCAAACTAAATTGAATTAAATTAAATTAAATTAAAATTAAAATTAAATTAAATTAAAGTTAAAATTAAATTGAATTAAATAACATCACCTAAAACGAAAGAAAATTAAATATAAAGCAACTTGAACACTATTCCAAATTTAAACCCATTAATTGAATTTAAACTAAATCACAAACCATTTGAATACCAATTTACCCTCGAAAGCTTTAGTTGTCATAACTCACAAATCTTCTAGTTTATTTAATCGAGCCCCACCATCAAGCAGTGTGACTATCCTTAGGGATAGATACACGGTTTGTGGTGCGGTGCTCGTTTATGTAAACTATTCGGGATGTGAGATCGGTTTGATTTCATATCTTAAAAATTTTCAAATTTAAAATTATTTCCAAAATCAAATACTACTTTTCAAATTATTTATTTAAATTAAATTAAAAAATTCGCCGACAACTTCTGTTAGGCGACCCCTTTTCAAAATACCACACAACCTAAAAATAATGCCGACATGTCTTCGAAGGCCTTCTGGCATTTCTCTTCCCAAATGAATTTGGCGTCCTTTTTAACTAGTGCCGAGAAAGGCTGACACCTACCTGACAAGTTTGAGATAAAGCGTCGAAGATATGCCAACTTCCCTTGAAAAGATAGTAGTTTTTTTAAGGTTTTGGGAGGCGGCATTTCTAAGATAGCTTTAATCTTTTCCGGGTCAATTTCAATTCCACGATGTCGGACAACGAATCCTAAGAATTCCCCGGAGGTGACGCCGAAGGCGCATTTTAAGGGATTCATCTTAAGGTTAAATTGCCTTAATCGTTGAAACTCTGTCTAAAATCTTTTTTGAAGACCTCGTCCAAGCGGTAGTCCATCCATCGTCAGTCGTATAGGGATCTATCAGAATGATGGGATCAGCTGAGACAACATCGACGGAACCTCCTTTCCGGGTTCCTTCATGTACTCCTTCGGGATTGTTATATTCCCTTTCCGAAGGTTGTCATTGAGCCAACTTTTCGAAGGTAATGCAATCTTCTATCTTGTGTCCAAGCATCCGGTGATAAGGGCAAAAGTCGGGATCACTTTTCTTGTCGACTACTCCGGTCTCTTAGGCTCCGGCAGCTGGAAATCCGGAGTTTTCATCGACTCACGGAACATTTTCGGCACCGCTTCATTCTTGAATGGATATTCCCCGCTCGAAGCTCCCTTAATGTACGTTGCGGACGAGGCAGCTTGTTCATTCCGTGGAGATGACCGATAGCCGGGCTCGGGTCGTCGATAATTCTGTTGAGATTGTTGTGGCCGTTCGGATGATATTTGTATCGGTTGCTTGTCTTTGTCGACTGCTGCGACGATCCCGGATTTCTTTTCAAAAGTCTTCACAGGCTTTTGCTTTTCTGTCTTGTCGGCGAAACTTAATTGCTTCGCCTCCTCTTGCAAGCTTCCGGCCTCGCTTAACAACTTCTCGAAAGTCTTAATAAGTGAATCCTTTCGAGGAGAAGTGCTATCAGGCCGTGAATGCTTTTAAGTAAGATGCCGATCGCATGTTGTTCTTGTAGTTGCGGTTCACACTTCATACTTAAGTTCCTCCATCGAAGTATGTAATCCACCAAAGTTTCATTCGCTTCGCTTCTCTACCACTAAGTCACCTATAGTGATGTGGTGCCGAGCTCCGCGAATCGCTCAAGAAAAGGTTTTCTAGTTCTGAGAACATCTTCACTGAACCATTTGGTAATTCTGCATACCAATCAAAGGCGATCCCTGACAGGCTGCTGATGAACTGTAGGAAGAGTAATGCATCGCTCCCGCCGGCATTGCAACAACTGGCACGAAAGTGTGCAACATGCTATCGGGGGTTCCCGGTTCCATGAAAGGTCTTGAACAGAGGTGGTACGAAGCCTTTTGGGTATTGGACAGCGTCGAATTCTTCCGGGTAAGGTCTACCTGTCCGAATAGATGCCCCGCTCTTTGATTGTGCTAAAGCTTCGCACTCTGCTCGTTCCACCAAGCTCTTGATATCTTTTTCCGGAATCATACTTTGTGTTGTATCTTTCTTTAGCCGATCATCCCCGTTGACGGATGTAATCTCCTTTCCTCCGTCCGCAATGTGAATGACCTCCGGGGTGTCTCTCTTTGGGGTTGCACTTGACTCCGGAGAGTGGCTAGTGGCTATAGCCATCTCTTCCATCTTCGCCATTCGGGCGATCATATCGTCTTTCTCCCGAAGCCGTCTTCTCATCACTTCGGCTCCTCTCTTCTCGCGGCCGCAGAGCACCTCGTGAAGCCGACGAAGCTCGTGTTTCGACCATGTTGATTTCTGCATACTCATCGTCCATGAATTCCGATGAATCAATATCGTCTCCAAATTTCTCTTCTCTTTCTTTTGCTAGTCGTCGAATATCAGTCCTCAACTTTTCCATAGCATTTTCTAGCGGTCTTTTCTGTGCATCTTCACAGTTGTCGTGTGATAGCTGCCGGGTTCCCTTCTCACGAGTCCCCTTTACTGCAGTGGCACTTTCTTCGCATTCAAGTCTCCCGACGAGACTTTCCTTCTCGAGCCGTTGTTTCAATCTCGTTGTCTAAGTAGTGGGACGCCATACCATCCTTCTAGCAGCAGAAGGTCTAGGACCGCGATGGTCCGTCACCCAAATGCCGGAAGGTGGTATCCTCCCTAATCTGTAATCCTGAAATGACGACAGGTGGACTAGCCTTCATCCTTTTATTTGGCTTTTCTGTAACGATGTCAGGTTCTACTCTTGGCCCAAGACGGGACTTGACTGGCACCCGCCCTATCCTTCGTAGAATCTCCGATACGGGGCATTTCTCTTTCTTTGCTAGCTTCTCAATCACAGTTTGTAGTCGGGCAAATGGCGTGATCCTAGCCCTTTTCTTTCTGCTGTCGTCGTAGTATGCGGGTCGAGGTAATGTAGAAACAATCCTGCGGACACTTTTCTCGTCAGCTGCGGCGGAAAGGGGATGGAATCTACTTCCTTCCAAAAAGGGTGTATCTTCAGCAATGGTATGTATTCAGTAGTGGTGTGTACTCCGGGATTTCCGGGACTTCCTCCAGAAAGCAACTTCGGCAGCTCCGGCCTTCCCGGCAATCTTCCTACTTCGTTCCTTCTTTGGGTCCGTGTTAGTGATGGAATTCTCGAGCTGGACCGCATTTCAAAAACGAAGGTCTCACAGAAAGTCTATACCTTCCACGGTAACGGTGTTCACCATAGTTCCGGATTTCCTTCCCTTTAATTTTGCGTAGGCTGCGGGTAGGTGCGAAACAACTAGACCAGGTGGGGAAGCAAGAACAGGTCCTCCGCGGACGACGAAGACTCCTCTCGACGGATCTTTTGCAGGGGAGGAAACTCTGGGTCGACCTAAGGTCGAACTCGATCAGCGGTTTCTTAGCTTCGGATACTTTGTTTGTCGACGCGAAAAGGGAAACGTCGGTGATCTTGACATTCGTGTTCTCGAATCCTTGTCCAAACCGGATGATCCCATTGTCGGGCGACTCATCCTTATAAACAACGAAGTCCAGTCCATTGGTGAAGGAGAAAATCAGCTTTGGGGCTTCCATTTCGCGAGGTAGATTCTGATTGTCAGTCCCCAGTTATGCTTCTTCTCATCAGGACGAAAAGAAAGGAATCGAAAGAGTCCGAACACATTCTTGTTCATGTATTTATAAGAAGGAATCATTTGTTAAAAGAATCATTCATTAAAGGGTTTGTTTATTTAGAATGGAATGTTCAAAGGTGTAGAGAAGGTAAGGAATCCGATTCGTAGTTGGAAAGGAAAAGAAAGTCTTATGCAAGACTTCTCGACTCGAAGGATCACTCCTAAACTAACACCTATTGGGGGTCTACCCCACCTCAGAAATGAGGTAAAAGGATCTCGGAACCTCTCTGTTTAGGGGTGTCTAAATAGTGGTTCCTAAATCCGAGAGAATGTTGGTTATACTTGTTCACGGTAGAAATGAACATGGTATTCCAACGGAAAGAAGGGTAGTTTGATCCACAAGGGACATGGATACACTACCGATTTTTGAAAGCGTAATTGTCCGATTAAAAATGGAGAGAGGAATCATCCTCACGTGAGTCGCCGAAGTTGCTCGGCACTATTTTTTAGGTTGTGTTGTATTTTAAAAGGGGTCGCCTACGTAAATTGTCGGCGAATTTTTAATTTAATTTAAAAAAATAATTTGAAAAGTTGTATTTAATTTTGAAAATAATTTTAAATTTAAAAATTTTTAAGATATGAAATCAAACTGATCTCACATCCCGAATAGTTTACATAAACGAGCACCGCACCACAAACCGTGTATCTATCCCTAAGGATAGACACACCGCTCGATGGTGGGGCTCGATTAAATAAACTAGAAGATTTGTGACATCCGTTTGGTCTGCGAACCAATTTTATAAGCCGACAAATTCTCCTGCTTAATATGAAAGCATTAAACAGGGTTTACATTACCTGGGTTCTTTAAAATTCCCTATAAGGGCAAGCCCCTATAGTTAATTACATCTTAAGTTACGGGAGTCACCTAAGAAAACTCTCGATAATAATCAATAATTCTGCTCTCAAGAATTTCAAAGTTTAAGTTTTCAAAGGATTGAATTTTGGAATTTCAATAGGGAATGGATCAAGTTTGGAACATTTTGTTTTGAGAATTCAAAGGAAGAAAGGTAGGAGAAATTACGAATTCAAAGTGAACTTCGGTAATTTTCCGACTATCCTATTGTTTGGCTTGAATTTAGGAAAGTCCTAATGTCTATTTAATGTTTTGATTTTGTCAATTTTAATTAATTAGGGCTTATATTTATACGATAGAATCATACAAATAGCCTTCGAAGATGTGAGGGTTTATGTCGTATCGACGACTACCTCGGAATCCTAAGACCTGTTAGGGCTTAATTTGCAATGCAAATGCCTAACGAAGAGTTGAGGATTTATGTTGCACTAGTACAAACTACCTCGAAATCCTATGGCTTTGTTGTTTAATTCTAAGACAGCTTTGCTGCGGTGACGATTCGAGTTTTGCTGACGACGATGGCCGTGCTGCCCACCATGCTCCGAGCTCCTTGTTATTGCAGGGGTTTAGTTTTAGAAGTCATAAATCAGGAGATGAGAAAAGTGTTTTGGTTTAGAGAGAATCTTAATTTCCAAGTGCTTTTCGTGTTTTAATTAAAATAAATCTTAAAGTTGATTATAACGACACCGGTTAAGATCCCACGGTTCCATCCTTCCGGCATCATTATTTTTATCGGATTCACTTAGTCTAGATGAATTTGCTAAACTCAACTAAATGAGTTCCACACTTTCATTTAGACCGTGGGAAATGCCGTTAGCAACACGTAGGTTACATCATCCGAGGTATTCTCGATCATCCAACAGGACGTTTTAATTTAGTTGTAATTGTAGTTTTGTGTTCCGTTTCGTGATTAAATTTTGAGTTGTTTTATATTTTCAAGTGTCGTGGCGGTGAATTTTATCTTGCAATGACTTTTAGTTTAATTTTGGTTTCAGCTTTAGGGACTATCCTAAAGGTGTGGGTTTTCATGCAACAGCTTGTTTATCATGCAAGAAAAAGTAAGTGCGATGCGATTAAATAAATTGTAATGATGTAAATTGCAAGAAAGTAAATCGCAATAAAATAAAAGCGTACCCTGAGGGTCTTCCCGTCATCCCAAGCTACACTTAAAACACAATTAAAATATTTAAGCAAGTTTCTAGGTAAAGCTAAGGGAAGGGTTATGGTTTTCTACCAAATTCCTAATCCTATAGCTAGTCATTTCCTATGACGTCTAGATTCCTCGTATTTTCGTTCGAGGACGATTTTCTTCATCAAAGAACAATTAAGTTCAATTGTTCTTATGAACATCCTATCATATCGAGGAAGTGCTTAAGGCAAATCTTAAACATCTTTTCAATATTTCTAGGATTGTTTTAAGTCCAAATGAATTCAATTACACAAATGAATTAATCGTTCGAGGTTTAGTTAAGTTTTGTTATTATCTTACTCAGTGAACGAGGATATTCGAATGTCCTATAAGTGAAGTAACATTTCATTTAATGTTCCGTTTAGAAGTTATGATAATCAAAGTTTTCGAGGGCAAATTGGTGTTCCAATAATTTGCGATTTAGTTTAACTTCAATTAATGGGTTTAAATTTGGAATAGTGTTCAAGTTGCTTTATATTTAATTTCTTTCTGTTTTAGGTGATGTTATTTAATTCAATTTAATTTTAACTTTAATTTAATTTAATTTTAATTTTAATTTAATTTAATTTAATTCAATTTAGTTTGATTTGATGTTAATTTAATTTAGTTTAATTTGATTTAATTTCCTTTAATTTAATTTAATTTAGTTTAATTTTAATTTAATTTGATTTAATTTAATTTAATTTAATTTAATTTAATATGTTTGATTTAATTTAATTTAATTTAATTTAATTTGTTTTAATTTAATTAAGACTAATTTAATTGAATTTAATTTATTCATTTAATTTAATTTAATTTAATTCATTCATTTAATTTAATTTAATTTTTTTATTTAATTTAATTTAATTTAATTTAATTTAATTTAATTATTTAATTTAATTTTTAATTTAATTTAATTTAATTTATTTATTTAATTTTAATTGAAATTTTTAAAAGAGTTTAATAATTTAACTTTAGTTTAATGATTAAGTCTTTTGATATTTTAAATTTGAGTTATCATTTTAATTAAGAATTAAATATTAATGAGATAATTAATTTAGGGATTTTTAAATTAAAGAATAAATCTCTTCCTAACAATATCCCTATTTTAATAATTCCAATTTTATTATTCTTCCCAATTTTAATCAATTATTTAATTAAGGTTTAATTATTTTAAATTGTTTAATGGGTTTCTACCCTTTAATTATTTAAATTTCAATCATCCAAAACAGATTAAGATAAAATATTTTACTTGTTAATTTTATTAAACCTAAAGTTTTAATTAAGGGTTAAAATTTTAATTACCATTTTGCCCTTTAAGCTTAATAATTTCATAACTTACTAAATTGAGCTTAAATGAACTTGAAATTTTTATGTGACTTTACTCATATGTCAATAAAGACATGAGAGGAGAAAATGTGATTTTTCTGTATTTAATTTATTTATATAATTATTTTTGGTAGAAAATAGAGATTTCCAAGGAAAATTTAATAACATGATCAAGGGAAAGTTTCTATTCTCAAGAAAATTAGGGGACATTCCTAATGACCAGAGGACCACTTGGACCAATTTTGGTGATTTTTTGAATTATATTATTTTTATTATAATTATTCTAAGTTTTGGAGTCTTAATTAATTTAAAAATAAAATAAAGGTTGAAAAATGAATTTTATATTTTTCAAAAATCTCTCTAACATCAAGAAAATCAGAGAATCAATTTTTGCAATTTTCTGATTTTCCTATGATTTATTATAATTATTTTAGTGAAAATGCTAGAAAATACATTTTTTTAATTTTTAAAATTACCCTAGAGCTTTAAAATTTAATATCTCATTAAATAAACCTATGAAAAATATGGAGTTTGTTCCTAAGTGATTAAAATTCAAAATGTGACATTTTGGTGAATTTTATTATTTTTGTGATTTTTATTATTTTTTAATTATTAAAATATTAAAATAATATTAAAAATTAACTTTTTTAGAAAATTGAAATTTTAATTTTCTTAAATTCCCCTAATATCAGAGAGGCTCCAAAACCAATTTGGTGAATTTTTGAAGGGTATTTTGAGAGTTATGAATTTTTAAAGTTCAAATTGACTAAATGGCTTAATCAACCCATTTAGTAGGGCTAACCAAGTCCAATTGTCTTCAAATTTTTATGGTGGGTTCCTCTGATCCTAAAGGTCAGTGGAGAATTGATTTCAAGTCAATTTGATGTATGATTAACTCTAATTAATTAGGGATCAATTTTGGGTGTTTAAGCCAATTAGGGTTATTTTAAATGAACTAACTCAAAACCTATTTTTCCTAGGGTCTTCTCGGTCATAAGGGACATCACCAAATTTTCCTAGAATTTATTTTACAACATGCTAATTATTAGAATTAAAATACTCAAAATAGTAACATGAGTTTGAAAAATCAATAACTTCTCATAGGATGGCCTCCGACTTTGGAAAATTCAGGGAATGTTCCCAAATTCGGAGGCTTCAAAAGCCCTATGGTGTCATGCCATGGTGAATTTCCTACATGCATGGAGAATTAAAGTAGTGCGTACAGTAAATAAATTATTAAAAATAAAATACTTAATGAAATTAAATGATTTCTTTTCCACATTATTCTCCTCTCGTTCACCGAGCAAGAGGGTATTTTTATTTTATTTTTCTGATTTTTCTACACAAAGTTATGAATTTTTAAAGTTTAGGGAATTAAATAAATGAAAAATACCCTAATTTTCTATTTATCCACGCGGCGCCGCGTTAACCTCGGCAGCTCCGAATGCACACGCGTCACGCTCCCATTCGACGCTGCCATCTGACTCAGCATTCCGGGTCCCGCGGTTCACGTACCATCTCCTGGTCCGACGCCATCCGAGCCGTCCGTCCGCGCGTGTATTAAATGGACGGCATCCGTTCATCGTCCCCGAGCGTCCTCACCCGAGAGCCATCCACACTAAATCCCTAATATCTCACTCGATACTCGATGGATTTTCGTTTTCTTATGCTCTATGGATCCTTCTTGAGAAGATGAACACATCCATACGTTTTATGTGGAATGAAATTTACTCAATAAAAATGGAGAATGTTCAGAAGCTCGGGAAGAAGAGTGAGGCCATACCTTTGCTCGCAGAAGTGCGGCTTCGATCCGAGGGTTGTTTCACCTTCGATCGGATCCCGCAAGCTCTAGAAGAAGTCTCCCGGTCTCGGTGAATTGCCTAGGTAGGATTTTGACCACGCCCGATCACAAAGCTTGGAGGCCGGAGCAACCGGGTGGTCCGGAGATGGGGCTTTTGTCGGTGGACACCTTCTCTTGAGTCCGGTGAAGGTGTAGGACCAATTCTTTTGGGATTGGCTCACCGTGGAGAAGTGTCCCGGTTTTGGGCTTGGATTTCAACTCCGAAATCGAGCTCACAGAGAGGAAATGGCAGGGGGATTTCAGTGGGGATCAAGTGCTCTATGTATGGGGAGTAGTCTGGAACAATTTTGGCAGAGTTTCCTTAAGGTTTGTTTCAACACCCTCTCATTGCCGAGAGGGGTGGTGTTTAAATAGGAGAGGGTGGAGGGCCTCCCAGGGAGAGTTAGGGCTTGGGATTAGCTGCTTAGATCAAGGGCAGAACAGCCATGGTGGCCATTAGGCATGGGGCAGCTCAGCAAGGTAGAATCCCAAAGTTGGCTCACATGTGAGCTCTCGGCCATGGTGTTTTCCGCGCGACCTGGTGGCCGGCCGGCCAGTGCATTGGTCACCATCTTGTTCAGGTGGGTCGTGGCTGGGGTTTGGTGCATTCAATTGAGGTTTGACAAGTGTAAAGTGGTTGAATCAAAGTAGAAAGGGGAAGGGGCCATTTTAGCTTATTTTGGTCAACCCATGCAAATGGGTCGGGTGCACCTCCCCAAGACCCGGTTTTGGGCCGAGGAGGTCGTGGGTCAATCTCCCATGTGTGGTGGAGTCTCCATCAAGGATTAGGTGGCAAAGCATGGTTTAGAGTGCGACATGCTTAAGGTAAAAAAAGGCTTAAGAAGGATTAGGAAATGGGGTCCTCCTTTTTCCATTAATGGCTCGATCACATGTCAAACCCTCCATGGCTAAATGTGGCTTCGTCCATGGCTTCGCATGGCTTGTCTTTGGCTTTGGGAAAGCTTCGATCAATTTCATGAAAATGGATTTTAGGAATTTTTGGTAATTTGATGGAAATTTGTATGAAACTTGATTTGGAATGATTCGATGATGAATTTAGGACATAGGTATCGAGTTTAATCGAAAGTATGATGAGGGGAAATGTCATATGGGCTTTGAGACCAATTTTGGGCCTTTGGATGTGGTAAAAGATGGGCTTTTAAAATGGTTTAAGGAATGGGCCTTTAAGTTTAAAAAATGAATTTATGGATGGGAATTTTGTAAAGAGGTTGGGCCAAATAATTGTTGGGTTTAGCTCATGGATGTGTCATGAGTGACTTGAAGCAAATTGGGGGTGATTTGGGTTTGAAGTGGGTTGAATTTGGGTGGGGTTTAGGTCTAGATTTTGGGAAAATCATGTTAGTGTTTTGCTTGTGGGGATGCTAAGGAAGATTTAGAAATGATTTGGGGTTAATTGGAGTTGAATTGGGTGAGTTCGGGTTAGGTTCGGGTTATGGGTTCAAATCGGCTTTAAGTCCAAAAGTGAAATTGGATCCAAATGTCAATCAAATTGACTCGAGTTTGGTCTAGATTGGTGTTGGGAATGTTTAATTGAAGTTTAGAATTGAATTGGACCAGAATTTGGGTCAATTGGGTAGGTTTGGTTCGACATTGGGTTCACTTAGAGTTAAAATGGGTCAAATTGGGGGTTTAGACAAAAGTAGGGTAAATTGACAAAATTGGCCCATGGTGTAGTTGAATAAAATGAAATTGGGAATATTTGGGATTTTCTGGAATTTTCTGGGAATTTTCTGAATTTTTGGATTTTTAGGTCAAGAGGGGTTTTTTGGGTATTTGGAGGGTATTGGGAGGTATTTTTGGAATTTTTGATATTTTTGGGTATGGATGGCCAATTTGAGTGATGTGGAAATGTTTGGGATTGATTTTGGGGGATTTTGGGTGATTTGGAAATTTTGAAAAATTTGGGTAATTCAAGGGCTTGGGTAGTTAGGCGGTGTAGTGGTCCCTGGGTTAAAAATTAAAAATTTGGAAAATTAAAGATCGGGTAAATTTGAGTGGAATGAAATCATTTTGGTTGAGCCATGAAGCCATACCAAGCCCACATAAGCCATGAAGGGACTCATTCGAGGCATTCACTATGTTGTTCCTAACCCTCTTAGCCAAGGGTTTAGGGGTTAAGGACCATCCATGCGAATCACCTACATGAGTCGGAGGTCAAGTTAGGTATGGGTGTAGTTTTAGGAGGAGTGTGAAAGTGTAGTGTATGAGTTTAGTGTGTGTGTAAGTCAGCCCCTTCACTGCACCATGACACCCAGTAGGCGGCCCTAATGCCAAAGAGTCCTACTGGAACTCATCCTTTAAACTTCCACATTTGATTTCAACCCTCTAGGTGATTAGGGGTCTACAGTCAAGTTTGTGGAGTTTGCAGGGAGTTAAGAAGTGGTTTGAAATTTTAGATAGTGGATCCCAATTCTAGTCCTTTAAGATAGTCAAAGGAAAAGCCTAAGGCTAGATCCTAAGTACTAAAGAGAGAAGAGAAGACCTCATCAAAAATGAGGTCAACAGATTCATGTGATATCTACTAGTTAAGAACTTGTCTCTGGGTAGGTCTCAAAATTCTTCAACAGGTTTTAACAATTCAAATGGCTAGTTTAAAAAGTAAATTAAGATCTAATATTAATATCATCACAATAATTAAAATTTTTTAGTTAAGTTCTCTAACAAAATTAAATTATCTTATTATCTTTTCATAGTTGAAAGGAGAAAGAAAAGTAACTACTCAAAACACATTGAATTAACACAACAAAACATATTTATAAAACTTTGAACCAAGTTATAAATACTTATTTGGAATGTTCCTTCCAGTCATCCGATGACTTCTACTGACTCCAATGCAAGGTACAAGACTTCAATAACAACAACACTTGCAAACTCACACTTAACACTCAAAATAACTATCACTAAATACTTAAGAAGAAAATATGGTGGCTCTCTAAATCTATCTCCAGATGCTAGAGATCTAGGGGGCACATTTCTCTGTAGAATTGACTCCTATTTATAGAGCTTCGAAAATGACCAGGGGTTTCTTAAGGCACCTCTTCAAAATTCGTCCAAATACAATGTATCTTCTAGAAAGTAACTGTGGCTCCTAGGCGCCGGAATCTGATGCCTAGGCACCAGAGTCTGTGACCAAGTCTTCGCACCTCTTCACTTTGGATCACACCTCTTCACGATTAAAACAATTTTCTCGTGTCCAAATGCATTGTATCACATGTCCTATGTATTAGGAGTAACTTCCAGTCTTCTAGAAGGTCTGATAACTGCTTAACACCATCAAAATAACTGCCCAAAGTTGTCAAAAATTCTTCACTGCATCAGTATCAAACTGGGGCCTAAAATTTCGGCAACTTTACTTTTAAGCTCTATTTTTGCTTCTTCTTCTTTCTTGAACTCTTTTTTTTTATCACCTACATCCAAAAATATAAAAAATACCTTTCATTAAAGCATAATATCCTTAAGAATTGAATCATAAATAAGGCATAAAAATATGTATTTTTAAAGTGGATCATTTAGGTTTTGTGTCGTTTTGAGTTGAGCCCAAATCCAAGCCTAATCCAAGGTCTTTGAGTTAAATAATTAAGTCTGAAATAAGCATAAAACATTAAATTAAGGCTTAAATTAAGAAAAAGAAGAAATAACTTACTAGGAGGAGAGGAGGCTAATTGGAGGACGAAGTGACCAGTCCTGAGGAGTGCCAGTGATCCTCTTTTATAGGTGGGGAAGACGGTGGAAAGCCATATGAAGCCATTCGAAAAGGTGGCAAGTCGGCGACACAATCAGTTTGACAGTTGAAGAGTCACGGATCACTGTCGGAAAAACAATGCTACGATTCGCGGTCTGATCCATGGATGAGAACCACTGAATTCAGGCATGTCAAGTTAGATTATTTAGGCTTGGACACGCTTAGGGCTAACTCTGAGGAACCTCCGGGTGTAGTCACACTTAGGCCAGACGTAACTAGGTCGAGGAACTTTGGGACATGGTCACTGATCCACCTAAATATTACTTTTCTTAGCGCACTTTTATGAGCATTTTACTCATAAAAGTGCGATAAAAGTACGCATTTTACTTTTCTTAGCGCACTTTTATCCACCTAAATATTACTTTTCTTAACAATACCACACTGAGGAACCTCCAAGTGTAGTCACACTTAGGCCAGACGTAACCAGGTCGAGGAACTTTGGGACATGGTCACTGATCCACCTAAATATTACTTTTCTTAGCGCACTTTTATGAGCATTTTATGTACATTTTATATGATATCGTACTTTAATGGAAGGTATTTTGCATGTTTTTGGTTTCAAGTACATGAAATGAACATTTAGAGAAAATGAGGGCAAATGAAGCAAAATTGGTCTACTTTTTTTCGCGTTATAGCGCCACTGATACACTAAAAAAAGGTTCAATTTTCATATACTTTTAATATCTATAGTTGGCAATTTTTTGTGATATTGCACTTTAAATAGGATATTTTCATGTTTTTGATGTAGGTATAATCAATTTAGGCATTTAAGCTAAAAAGGGGAAAAAATGACAAAATTTGGAACAAAATGTGTGGAAAATTGCATTGGCGTCAAACGACGCCAGAATTGGCACGGAACAACACCCGAATTGTTGAAATAGTGCGCCTTAAGCCGAACGGCGCTAGGCTGATGCCAAACACCAAGATGGTTACTTATCAAAATGCATTGAATTTAGACGAATTTTGAAGGGGGTACTTAAGGGAACTCTAGGAATTTCGGACACACATTATTTATTAACTATTTTTGACTGAATGAAAAAAGAAGGAAGGCAAGTAAAAAAGACAAAAATTATATGCTTATATTTTTGAGAGTTTTAAAGAGTCTTCTTTAAGAATTGTAAGAGAAGAGAGAACGTGAGAGATTTCTTCTTCATTACAATCTGTAGGGAGGGGTGCATACTCTTGTAAGGAGAGAGAAGTGATTCAAAGAAACTTTAAAGGATTTGGTTGTGAAGGAAACTGAGATAAGTTGTTTACTTCACTTTAGTGTTGTATAAACTTGCTTTAATATATATAAATCCACATTTGTTATATATCCTTCATAAATACCGAGTAGTTGCTTTGTTTTTCCTTTTACAATAAATTATGGTGATGTGAAGAATGATTAGATGTTTGAATATGATCTTAATTTTTTAATTGTGATGATTTAAATCTTGAACTTAATTTACTTTTCAATCTGGCCAATTGATTTGTTAAAATCCATGTGAAAACATATGAGCTCATAGAGCTATGCCTTCAGCATTCAAGAAGGAATCACATTGCACTTGTAGGTGAAGGAAAAGAAGCGTATAGTGGCAGTGCAAATAAATAGAGAAATATTATTTGATGGGGGCATCATTGGTGATTTTAGGGTGCAAGACTAAAATCAACAATTCGGTTCTGATGTTTAGAAACTAAAGCGAGACTGTTAGCCCTCAAGCAAGGGGAATTGAGAGCTCAAGAGTGACATCTTGTATCCTCCCAGTATCACCATGAATTTAGATTCGAAACATCTGAATTAGCCAATATTCTTAATTGCTCGTGCAGAGGATTAAAGAATATTATTTCTCATATTTGTGACATGCATTTTATAATAAAATTTGATTTTTCACTAGCTATAACCTTATTGTAAATGGGAAAGATACTTCTCTAAATTTGAAACCTTAGTTAAAAATACTTTACTTGCTTACATTAGATTTAATTTTGAAGTTTTTGCATAGTAATTATAGTTTTGTTAGTCTTGCATTTCAAAATTTATAGTTTACTTTCGTACAAATAGTTTCTGTAGTTTCCTTACTATATGTTTAGGTCTCTTTAATGAGTAAAGTCTTTCCTTCTCCCTGTGGGACCGATACTTAGGACTCCATTAGAGCTCTACATTATTTGAACGATACTTATACTTGTGTTTAAGACCTCAATATTATTTAATATTGGAAGCATATTTTGGGACATAAAAGTAATTTTATTAGTAAATTGAGCATAAAAGTTTAACTCTGATTATATAGAAAAATAGTACACACTAGGATCCACATCAAGTATTTGGTGTCGCTGCATGGGAGTAATGAAAAATTTTTAATTAAAAGCTAAAGTTCCTGTATTTAAACTATTAAACTTATTTTGTGTGCATACTAAATTTTAAAATTATTACTAGTGATTTTGTATGTGAAGTTTAGGATCTCAAGGATTAATAACTTTCGATTCTGACTTAGAAAGAACATTAAACAAAATTCGAAAAGAACAAAAAAAATTCACCAATTTGAACAAAATGGTGATTAACTTAAATAATCCAAATGAACATCAACAAAGTTTTAAGAGATTATGCTAATTCTACAACAGATGAAATACACTTGAGTATTCAAACTCCTATTGTAGCTGCAAATTCTTTTGAAATTAAACTTGCTATCATACAAATGATAAAAAATAACCATTTTGGGGATACACCATCTAAAGATCCTAATTTACATCTTGGTAGTTTTCTTGAATTGTGTGCTACATTTAAATATCACAGAGTTTTAGATGACTGATCATTGAATATTTATCCTCACGTTTATCACTTATATTTTTTTCCAATGATATTATCTCTTTCTTTGCAACAAAGCCAAAAACTTGACTCTGAAGCAAATAAGAAATATATTTTAATTATTTTATAATATGGGATTCTACGCAAGTATACGTATCGTTTATCAAGTAATATAAGACTTTCTGATTAAGCCCCGAGATATCAAACCCACAGGGAAATGTCTAAAAATATAAAGAAATAAGAAAATTAACTTTTTTACTTTTTAAATTTATTTTGTAAAGTATGTTTTAAAATAAATAATTTGAAAATTTGTTTTTGATAATTTCTACTTAAGAAAAAGTAAAGCAAGCGATTAAAATTAACAAGACTACTGATGCAGACTTTTTATATTACAAAAACTTATGAACTCAAATTTATATATATTCATAATGATTTTGTAAAGTCTAAACATTCAACGCAAGTATACGTATCGTATCAAGTAATACAAGGCTCTAATGGAGTCCTGGTTATCGATCCCACAGGGAAGGCACATTCCTTACAATAAATAATGCATTACTAAAATCCAATACTCAAATTGCAATTAAAGTTTCAGTTTACTTCTACTAACGACTGTAAAACAAGAATAATTAAGCAAACTACTATTACTTCTAATATCTTTAAAACGTAATTAACTAACACACACTAAGCTTTTATTTGAAAGGTTTTGATATATATGAAAAGTATCTTTCCTCTTGCAACGAGTATATGATGTGTGAATGATATGGAATGATTATTTATTGTATTGTGCTAAATAGGAGCATAAATATTTTTTTACCCTTAATAGAGTACACCCTCTTCCAAGCATGAAAAGAACATTGACATATCCTAAGTCCAGTCACTAAATCTAAGGCTAGGCTGGGAGGATATCGGCTGTCACTACGGAGCTCCTACTTACCCTTCACCTGAAAGCTAACCTTCGAGTATAGTTACTAATCTTAGGACCAAATTGAGGATCTCAACCTGTCACCCTGAAACCTTCAATTTGAAGTCCATCGAAGCACATTTCCATATTTATTTGCACTAAATTCCCATGAACTACGCAATTCATCCATGAAAATTGAATGGATTCTTCATTATTGTTGTAGGACACTAAATCCTTTCAGAGTTAATGTTCAACAACAGATTTTAATAATTCAATTGGCCGGATCGAAAAGAAAAATTAAGTTCAAAATGAAAAACCATCACAATTTCTTCAATACTTTAAAGGCACTTCAAATCCACGTCATCACATCATCACATCTCTATTCTAGAAGAAAGTCAAAGGAGACTACTCAGAATTCGTAGAGAAGACACAATAAAACATGGATTTTATATACAAAAGAAAATTCATACAAACCACAAAAGCAAATACAACTTATCTCTTTCTCTTTACCAATGCAAATCCCGTGAAGTTCCTTTCAATCCTTTTCTCTCTTCTTTACAACACTCAATTCTCTCTTTAGAATGGAAAGGAAGAAGCAATCTGTCACTTTACTCCTCCTTCCCTCCTTAGAGAAGAATCTCTCTCAAATTCTCACTTCTACACTCTTCTCTTACAAACCCTAACACTCAACACACTCACTCCCTCTCTAGAACTCTCTATCACTACCCTAGAACCTCACTAGAACCACACCATTTTCATCCAAAAATAGTTACTTATAAGTTAGAAACGAAATCCCAAGAGTTTCCTTAAGCATCCCTTCAAAAGTCACAAAAACTCTTCAACTTTGAATTGCACCGACATTGAGTACTGGCAACACTCTATCTTCTGAATATTTTCTGGACCTCTCCGGAAAATGACGCCGGTGGCGCCATAAGCTATTTTTGTCCATTTTGCTCTTTTTCACTCTGAATTTGTTCCTTTTCGCCTCTTTTCACTCCAATCACCTAAAATCATCATACCTGCAACAAATCATGAAAAATACCTTTATTTAAAGTGCAATATCACAAAAAATGGATAAAATTATATACCAAAATATTATATATTTTTGGTGCATCAAAATCCCCAAAACTTAACTATTACTTGTTCTCAAGTAATCTTTTTACTACATTAAAATATAACTCAAGATAATGTACTTTTCACCTGTAAGACACTAAAATTTTTCATTCAGAAGAATATAGTGGTAAAACTTTTAGAAAGAAATTCAGTAACTCAGGTCAACACTACAGGTATAAGAAAATTTAGCAATCAAGTTTAAGGGTTATAGTCTTCTATTTATTTCAAGATAAACCATAATTTGTTACATTAGGAGTGCCTTGAAAGACTATGTGAAAAATGAGTTCATGCAAACTTCATCAGAATGTAGGCCAATACTTTAAATTTAAATTCAGAAATGAAATCAAGTTCTCCCTTTAGGGTGACTGAAGTGAAGCCAATTTTTTATTAGGCATCTCCTTAAGCTTCTCTTCATAAATATTTCTCTTTCTTTTTCTTTTCTTTCTTTTTTCTTTCTTTCTTTCTTTTTGGGATTGTTTTTCAATCTTTCTTTTCTTTTCTTTCCTTTTCTCTCTTTTTTTAACGATGATTACTATATCTGGATAGCCTTTAATGATTTTGAACTTCACTCTCCTCTTTCTAAAGTTCAAACTTAAAACACCTTACTTTATAATTAGGTATAAGCTTTATTATTCATCATAAAGTCAAAATCTCTTCTTAACACACAATACTTTAAGTCTCTTAACATTTCAAAAATACAATTTTATTTACTTTAAATAGTTAACTATAATCAAATCCTTTCATACCAAATATCTTATTTCTATAAAATTAACCTTTATTAAAAAAAAACTTTCATCCATTCCTTCCATAATATTCAACTGAAATAAAAAGTTTTAGTTATCTTAAGTGCGGTTCAACTGCCAGAAGTTATGCTAATAATTTTTGAAAATATAATAATTGAGAACAAATAAGAGTTAATATTTTTCTACCCTCCCCCAAACTTAAATTTTTCAATAAATTTGAAACAGTAGAGAGTTAAAGAAACTAACCTTTTAGTGCTGGGATCTTGAAATCTTCAACAACTATCTGGTATTAGTCAAAATTTACAGCTAGCAGGCATGAAACAATTAGTAACAGTGATATTAAATTTTTAAAACATTTGCAGGGTAAAGAGAAATTAACTTTAAACATCTAAACATCCAACAAAACACCATAATTACTAAACAAACTATCACATCACTACACTGTTCATTTAACAATTTTAATTCACATCAACAGGTTTACACATCACATGGAAAGTAGATAACTACTACATCACAAAAACAACACAACACATAACAAGAAAAATAGAAACAAAAACAAATAAACTACCAATCCTCATCACCAGGTTCATCAGCAGGGTTAGCACGATCAGGTCTATACGATGTATAGCTGGGGTAGGTATGGAATATCACATCAGCCTCCCCCTTCATGAATCTGACCTGTGCATCATGATAAGAAATATCAAACTTAACTCTTCTTCTCATATAATCTTCATTCACATCACTTCTAGCCTCAAACATGTCCATCCTACCATGGAGTCTATCCATACTAGCACTCTGTAGTCTCAGCTGCTCCATAATATCAGATAATGTAGGGGCTCAGATGTAGATGGAATGTCATAACTCTTAGTAGGAATATCAGTACTACTCTCATCTCGTGCTCCCGCATGAGACTCATAAGTACCAATGATAGTCTTTGTAATGGGTCTCAGTGGTATAGCTATCTCTTTAGAACTGTTGAACTCTACTCCAGATTGAACACATAGGGCATGAACTAGGGCAGAATGTCCTAATCCTCCAGTGGACTCGCCTCTAGCAATAGACTGAATTTTCTTAAAGACAATAGCTCCAATATCAATCTTCTTCATATTGTGAATACAATAGTTCAGAATTGCTCTATCCCTTGTAACTTCACTATGGTGATAAGAAGGTAACAGTCTTACATAAATGAAATAGTGCCAAACTTTTGATGCAGCGTTTAACTTGGAAGCAAGGAAGTTAATCATCTGTTTTTGACTTACTTTCCATTCCCCTTTTCCATCTGTCAGAAAAGAAATCACTTCCTTCATATTCACCTCTCGGGTATCAAAATTTTCATATTAGAAACAAAATGTTCCCAAGTCTGATAAAATGCATTGATACATTGAGTGGTAAATTCAACCATTTTTTCCCCAACTAGCTCATACTCAGTCTCAGTCCAGGGTACATTTGCATATAATTCTCTAACTACACCCAAAACAACAGTCACAGTAAAATAAAAATATCTCTCCCATTTTCGCTCAGTAATTAATTGCTCAACAGATCCACCAGGATTGTCAAAAGCTCGATCCTGAATACACTTCTTATTGTAAAGGTAAGAATTAAAACGAAATTGCACTTTGACATTGACAATCTTTCTTCATCATAATCAAATTTTCTCTTCCCTTTACTCATCCTTGGAGCCATGTGAATTTCTAAAAAATTGCAAGAAAATTCCAATAAATTTTAAATCCATCATTTAACAAACTTCAAATTCTATTATAAACAAGTAAGAGCAATTTTCATCATAGGAAATCTCAAAATTTCTTCAAAAATCCCAAAATTCCAATCTAAGCAAAGTGAGAGATTCCTATGGTAAAAATAAAAAATTTTAATATAAAGTGAAGCTCTTACCAAGAGAAGTGTAGATCCGGTCTCGAAAATCCTTGAAATCGCTTCAAATCTAAGATCTAGCAAGCCCTAGGTCTTCAAAATCACGAAAATGGAGGAGGAAGATGAAAGCAATGGAAAAAACTGTGTGTCCCGAGGTCAAAATCGCAAAATAAAGGATTTTTGGCCTTTTTCTGTATTCGGGCGCCCGCGGCGCTCTATTTTTTTAAATAGGCCAAACTTTGTATTTGGGCGCCGGCAGCGCCAGTGCAAAAATTTTTCTGGTTCCGAAATTTTTTTCGTAATTTCAATAGTTTCGTCCTCCACAATAACATTTAATACTTCATTAAGAATCTATTTCATCACACAAGCAATAACTAACTCAATTCTCACACAAACAACACAAAACATACTTCTATATATAAAATCCACATTACAACATAAACACTAATATGTTCATCAAATTAAAACAAAAAATCTTAGATTTTTAGTGTTGCATATACGCTACGATAATCAAACATTAAAATCTACGCACACACAATGAAATTAAGCATATTAAATTCAAATGCAAACTATAAAGCAAAGCAAAGCAAATACTAAACACACCAATCAAAATTAAGCAAAGTAAAGCAAACACACATCAAACATAAGCAAAATCTAGTAATCACTCCTCATCGATCTGAGAACTATCTTTCTCTCTGATATCTCCAATAGATTACTGATGCACAAACAATTGTAGAAGGGACAAAATGGGAATTCATCAGATGAATCCTCAGCAATCACAACGTTCTTCTTCATCAGATTAATCAGGCCTATCTCAATCCGACCAGTGTGATCAAATTGTTCCTTCATCCTCTAGTCTGTATGATCAAATAAATCAGAAATATTATTAATGGCATTCATAACATTCTGCACCTCTTTTTCCAGCTGCTTAATTTTCTTCAGTATCACTCTGGAATTTTTAGGAAAGTAAGGCTGAAAGGGTTGTAAAGTCTGAGTTGGTTGATCAGCAAGCAGATGCATATCACCTTCATCTCCTACTGTTTGGTTGTCATAAAGATTAGTTGGATCAATAGGTCTCTAATGAAGAAGAACATTTTCCCAACTCTCATACGGAACTTGTGATTAACTACACAACAGAAATATGGTGGACGGGTGTCCAAGCCCATATTAAGATACATGAACTATCAATCCCAAAACTGATTTCACAATTATATTTCTAATATCAATCCATCTTCCAGTTTGAATACAAAAATTTAAAATAGCACTTTCCTTAGTTACTTTACTAATCTTCAAAGTTGGAAATAACTTTGCCGAAATAAAATAATGCCACTGCTTTGACACTAGATTTAAAGATGCAGAAGGGAAATTAATATATCCATTGTCTCTTACTTCCTAGTCTTCATTTTCATCCGTCAAATAATGATACACATCATTCATATTATCACTTGTCGCATTAAAATTGGAATAGTGCCAAATAGGTACATTCTCAATCATAAAGAGATCATTAATTCTCGCAAGTGTCAATTGCATAAACCTAACTCGCACAAAGACGAATCCTTGGTTGATCCCGTGAAGATTTTCATAGAATTCCTTCACAACCGAAACGACTATGGTAGCTGTAGTGTAACATAGCACTTCCCAACGTCTTTCCTTTATTATCTCTTCAACTCATGTAGTAGGACTATCCATACCTCAATTAATAAATAATATTTCCTTGATAATCCTTCTCTTTGTCATCACCTTGTTGAATAATCATTGCGCCTCGAAACTGATAAACTTTTGTCAGTTGAAAATACGAGTTGAAAATACAAGATTGAGGGGTTTCTATGGAGTAGGAATCCATGGGATGCGAATTGGGAAAGGAAGTTTTCATTTTTTTGAAGTTTGGAAGTTTAAAATGGAGTTTAGGGAGTTATAAGGAAGAAGATCCTGCTCAAAACTGCCAAAATTGCATTTTGAAACTCCAAAATCCGTCAACAGGTTTTAGGCGCCGGCGACGCTTGATAGGGTGCCGATGGCGGTCAAACTCAAAATTCTACAAACATCTCTGTATTTAGGCATTGGCGGCACCAGTGGTTAAAATCTTACCAAACTTCGTTTGGCCCAAAATATTTCAATATCTCAATTTGATCCAACATTTATCAATTTTTAAAAGTATTTAGGAGCGATTAGGATTCCATAAAGAAATATCTAATCGAGCAGACCAATCTAATTTGTCATTATCCACAGTTTTCTCCAAAATTCTTTTAATTTCACAATTAGACACTTCTGCTAAACCACTAATTTGGGGATGATAAGCAGTAAAGATTCTATGAATAATATTATATTTCTCAATCAATCTCTTAATTTGATTATTCCTAAGATGGGATCCACCATCAATTATAATCACTCTCGGTATTTCATATCTCACAAATATATTTTTCTTTAAAAATTTTGAAACACTCTAAGCATCACATCTAGGTAAAACAATAGCTTCAATCCATTTCAAGACATGATCAACCGCAACCATTATATATAAATTTCTAAATGAAGGAGTATATGGTCCCATAAAATCTAGTCCTCATACATAAAAAATTTCAATTTCCAAATTATAGTTTAGAGGCATTTCATTTCTTCTAGAAATATTACCTACTCTCTGACATCGATCACATGGTTTAATATATTTGTATACATCCTTAAAAAGCGTAGGCCAATAAAATCAAGATTGTAAAATCAAAAAATTAGTTTTATCAACACTGAAATGACCTCTAAATTCAGAATCATGACATCCTTGAATAATTAAATTAGTTTTTTATGTTTCACACATCTCCTAATAATCAGATCCTTACATTGTTTATATAGATAGAGCTCATCCAAAAAATAAAGTCTTGCATCATATTTAAACTTCTTTTGTTGTTGCCTTGTTAAATCAGGTG
Source organism: Papilionanthe hookeriana x Papilionanthe teres (assembly GCA_022702705.1). Taxonomy (NCBI): domain Eukaryota; kingdom Viridiplantae; phylum Streptophyta; class Magnoliopsida; order Asparagales; family Orchidaceae; genus Papilionanthe; species Papilionanthe hookeriana x Papilionanthe teres. The sequence goes on along the minus strand of CM040425.1, from coordinate 128,395,449 downwards.
GTACAATATCACTTACAATATAATTCACAATATCAGCATACCAAGGCAAATTTCTTCCCATAATAGTATAAAGTTGTTCATCATGAAATGTTTCAGTAACTTCCTTCTCAAATTCAGATAATTTATCATACTCTAATCTCGACAAATGATCAGCTATTTGGTTATCAGATCCCTTCCTATCAACTATCATAAAATCAAATTCTTGCAAAAGAAGATCCATCTAATTAGTCAAGGTTTGACATCCTTCTTTTGCATTAAATTTTGTATAGCTGAATGGTCTGTATGCATAATACTTTTAGCTCCAATTAAATAAGGTCTAAACTTTTCAAAAGAAAATACTATAGCTAATAACTCTCTTTCAGTAGTGGTATAATTAATTTGAGCTTCATTAAGAGTTTTACTAGCACAGTAAATGACTTTGAAAAATTTATCATGCCTGCCCCAATGCTACTCCGATCGCATAATCACTAGCATCACACATAAGTTCAAATGGTTTCTCCTAATCAGGTGAAACAATTATAGGTGCATTGATTAATTTCTCTTTCAATAATTTAAAAGCATACAAACATTTATCATTAAAAAATCAAATTTTCTATCATTTTCTAGAAGTCGGCACAAAGGTTTAGTAATTTTAGAAAAATCTTTAATATATCGCCTATAAAATCCAGCTTGTCCTAAGAAACCCCTCACCTCTCTCACGGTAGTGGGTGGTGGAAATCTCTCAATGACTCTATTATTAGCTGGGTCGACCTCCATACAATATTCAGAAATTTTGTGCCCAAGAACAATTCCTTCTGCTACAATAAGTTGACATTTTTCCCAATTCAGAACTAAATTTGTTTTTTCAAAAAGCTCTAAAACTTTTGCTAAGTTTTCCAAACAAATTTCAAATGAAGTCCCGATTATAAAGAAACCATCCATGACAACTTCTATTCCATTATATATCATACTGCTGAAGATAAACATCATACATCTGTGAAACGTTGCAGGTGCATTACATAGTCCAAAAGGCATTCTTCAAAAAGCAAAGGTTCCGTAAGGGCTAGTAAATGTTGTCTTTTCTTGATCATCAGGAGCAATAGGTATTTGATGGTAACCAGTATATCCATCCAAAAAGTAGTAGTACTTATGTCCAGCAAGTCTATCCAGCATTTGATCAATAAAAAGAAGAGGAAAGTGATTTTTTCGGGTGGCGGCATTTAATTTCCTATAGTCAATACAAATTCGCCATCCATTAATTTGTCTTGTGGGTATAATTTCATTACATTCATTCACTTCAACAGTCACTCCTCCCTTTTTCGGTACACAATGTATTGGACTCACCCAAGCACTATCCGAAATAGGATAAATAATTCCATCATCCAGCCATTTTAAAATCTCCTTCTTAACTACTTCTTTCATTATTGTATTCAATCTCATCTGCGGATCAACTCTCAATTTATGTACTTCATCTAATAAAATCATGTGCTTACAAATCGAATGACTAATTCCTTTAATATCAGCTAAAGTCCATCCAAAATTCTTTTTGTATCATTTTAAAATTTCCAAAAATTTTTGTTCTTGATATTCATTTAATCTGAGGATACAATAACTGGTAGGGTAGATGATTCTCCTAAAAACATATACTTCAAATGATTAGGGAGAATTTTCATCTCAAGTTCAGGAGGTTTTATTATAGATGGAATTAAGCTTTTATCTCCCCCTTCCATAGTGTCTAATAATTCAAATCTCTCCTGAACATACTCCAAATCTTCATTCTTCTTACTATCTGAATTTTCTTCATTTTCAATTCCTTTTTCAAACATATTTTCATACTTTGCTTCTTTTTCATATATATTTTCAAAATGATGATTTCTCAAATATTCACAGACCTCAATCCTAAAACATTCATTATCTTTTTCCATTGAGGGATACTTCATAAATTTCAATTTATTAAAGGTTACCTCTTGATCATTAAACCTCATAGTTAATTCTCCTTTTTGAACATCAATCACCGCTCTCTCTGTCGTAAGGAATTGTCTTCCTAAAATAATTGGAATTTCTTTATCTTCCTCCATATCAAGTACAATAAAATCCACAGGAAAGATAAATTTACCCACATTCATTAACACATCTTCCACCACTCATTTAGGATAAGTAATGGAACGATCAGCCAACTGATGAGTCACAGATGTAGGAGAAATTTCTCCTATTTCCAAACTTTTGAAAGCTGATAAAGGCATAAGATTAATAATAGCTCCCAGATCACATAAGGCTCTTCCGAAAAATTTTTCACCTATAGCACACGGGATAGTGAAACTACCAGGATCTTTTAGTCTTTCCAGAAGCTTCTTCTGAATAATTGCACTACACTCTCCGCTAAGTGCAACAGTTTCATGATCTATGAACTTTCTTCTCTTTTTAAGAATATCCTTCATAAACTTAGCATAGTCAGACATTTGTTCTAATGCTTTAGCAAAAGGAATATTTATCATTAATTTCTTAAGGATCTCCAAAAATTTTCCAAATCTGTTATCCCTGTTTTGTTTCTTCAATCTTTGAGGAAATGAAGGTGGTGGTTTATCAATAGTAATCTTCATTGGTTTAAGAGGATATTCCATGTCTGGATAAATCTTGTTTGAACCTTTTTCAATATCCACCTTCTCCTTTTCTATTTCAACTTCTTTTGTACTATTATCTCCAATTCCTTTCCACTCCTTAGTTGAATAGCCTTAAGTTATTCCTTGTTTTGATCTTGTGGATTGATCTTAACATTACTTGGATTCATTCTTGAAGGTATATTATTAAGTGCAGTGAAAATATGCCCCAATTGATTTTCAATATTTTTCATCGCAGCACCTTGAGCTTGTAATTGATTTCCCATATTTAAAATCATTTCTTCAGTAGACAACTTCTTTCCTTAAATTGTGGGTTACTATTGAATCTAGAAGGATAAGAGGGTCAAAAATTAGTATTTCCTTGATTGTTCGAACTTCCAACAAGATCTATAGAGCTGTTCCCCCAATGTGGGTTAACATTGGCATTGCTATTATTCTAGTTGAAATTTGGGTGATTCTTCCAACTAAGATTGTAATAATTCGAATAAGGATTATTAGGTCTATTAATAACATTCAAAGTCTCATAAGGTGTTTGAGATTCTGTTATCTGTCCAAATGAATTTTCCTCTAACACTTGAGGTGGTTGAGAATAATTCATTCCATATTGATTTATTTTCTTAGAATGGGCTGCAATTTGAGAAACTATCATAGTCATCATCTTTAAATCATGAACACTAGATACTCTCTTAAGATTTACCTCTTTAGAGGGCCATTGAAAATTATTAGTAGCCATTTCTTCTATTAATGCGTATGCTTCATCAAAAGGTTTTGACATTAACGATCCACTATCAACAACATCTATAATCGATCTCAATGATCCCACTAATCCATTATAATATGTTTGAATTATTAACCAATCTGGTAAAGAATGATGTGGACACTTCCTAAGAAGATCTTTCAATCTTTGCCGAGCTTCATATATTGATTCCCCTTCAAACTGACGAAAAGATGTGATATCTTTTCTTAGTATAACAGTCTTTGATCGAGGGAAACATTTTGATAAAAAATTTTTAGACAAGTCTCCCCAAGTTCTAATAGATCCAGGTGCTAATGAATTTAACCACGCCTTAGCTTTATTTCTTAATGAAAAAGGAAAAAGTCTAAGTCTGACAGCTTCACTCGACACTTCGTCATATTTAAAAGTAGCACGCAATTCTAGAAAATTAGCGAGATGTAAATTTAGATCCTCATTACGTGTTCCTCCAAATTGATTATTTTGTATCATTTTGATAATAACAGGTTTAAGCTCAAATGAATTAGCAGTAACATCAGGATTTTGAATAGCCACATGAATTTCATCTGCTGTTGGGTTAGCATAATCTCTTAAAGGTCTTAGCAAATTTCCAATATCATTTCTCTGATTATCTTGATTATTCGCCATTTCACAAGGATTTTCAGTTTGTTTTTGTGTTTCTAACTTTTCTAATAGTACGCTCTAACTCTTAATCATAAGGTATTAAATCTATAGATCCACTAATACACATATAAAATCACACAAATACTCTAAAAAGAAAACAAACACACAATTACACACTACAAAGTAAAGGTTTTCAGTTACTATATTATCAATAGATACCGTTTATACCTCCCAGGCAACGACGCAAAAAACTTGATGCAGACTTTTCATATTGCAAGAACTTATGAACTCAAATTTATATATATTTATAATGATTTTGTAAAGTCCAAACATTCAACACAAGTATACATATCATATCAAGTAATACAAGGCTCTAATGGAGACCTGGTTATCAATCCCATAGGGAAGGCACGTTCCTTACAATAAATAGTGTATTACTGAAATCCAATACTCAAATTGCAATTAAAATTTCAGTTTACTTCTACTAACAAGATGCAGAAAATAGTAACAATTAAGCAAACTACAATTACTTCTAAAATTTTTAAAACAGAATTAACTAATACACACACTAAGCTTGTATTTGAAAAGTTTTGGTATATATGAAAAGTATCTTTCCTCTTGCAACGAGTATATGATTTGTGAATGATATGAAATTATTTATTGAATTGTGCCAAATAGGAGCATAAATATTTCTTTACCCTCAAAAGAGTTCCCTCTCCTCCAAGCATGAAATGAACGACATATCCTAAGTTCAGTCACTAAATCTAAGGCTACGCTGGGAGGATACCAGCTGTCACTATGGAGCTCCCACTCACCCTTCACTTAAAAGCTAACCTTCGATTTTAGGTACTAATCTTAGAACTAAATTGGGGATCTCAGCCTGTCACCCTGAAACCTCCAATTTGAAGTCCATCAAAACACATTTCCCTATTTATTTGCACTTAAATTCCATGAACTACTCAATTCATCCATGGACATTGAATGAATTCTTTATTATTGTTGTAGGACACTAAATCCTTTCAGAGTTAATGTTCAACAACAGATTTTAACAATTCAATTGACTAGATCGAAAGTAAAATAAGTTTGAAATGAAAAACCATCACAATTTCTTCAATACTTTAAAGACACTTCAAATCCACATCATCACATCATCACATCTCTATGCAAGAAGAAAGACAAAGGAGACTACTAAAAAACTATAGAGAAGACACAATAAAACATAGATTTATATATAAAAGAAAAGTCATACAAACCATAAAAGAAAATACAACTTATCTCCTTCTCTTCCCCAATGCAAATCTCTTAAAGTTTCTTTGAATTATTTTCTCTCTTCTTTGCAACACTCAATTCTCTCTTTAGAATGGAAAGGAAGAAGCAATCTCTCACTTTACTCCTTCTTCTTCACTCCTTAGAGAAGAATCCCTCTCAAATTCTAACTTCTACACTCTTCTCTTACAAATCCTAACACTCAACACACTCCCTCCCTCTCTAGAACTCTCTATCAGTACCCTAGAACCTCACTAGAAACACACCATTTTTGTCCAAAAAACATTCGCTTATAAGTTAGAAACGAAATCCCAAGAGTTTCCTTAAGTATCCCTTCAAAAAGTCGCCAAAACTCTTCAAATTTGAATTGCACCGACATTGGGCTCCAATGGAGCCTGATAAGGTGCCAGCGGCTTTCTATCATCCAAATATTTTCTGAAGCTCTCAGGAAAATGGCATCGGCGATGCCATAAGCTATTTTTCTCCATTTTTGCTTCTTTTCGCTCAGAATTACTTCCTTTTCGCTTTTTTTTGCTCCAATCACCTAAAACCATCATACATGCAACAAATCATGAAAAATACCTTTCTTTAAAGTTCAATATCACAAAAAATGGATAAAATCATATAGCAAAAATAATATATATTTTTGGTGCATCAACTACTAAGAGATATGAAAGCAATGAGCATAATATATCTTTTTTTCTTTTCATGAATCAATAATAATTATGAAATTTTGTTATGGATGTTTCTAAATGTGTTGTGCCAAATAGGAGAAAATATATTCTTTACCCTTACTTGGTTCTATAAAGAACATTGGTTAATTTGAAGCTTTGAAATTTTGTAGATGGGTTAGGCAGGGAAGATACCAGCTCTCACTCTAGAGTTCCCTCGATTCCCTCCACCTGGGGGCTAACATCTCATAACAAAAATTTTCACCTCAAACCAAATTAGGGGGCTTTAGCCTGTCACTCTAAAGTCCTCTAATTTTACTCCCCATTAAAACATATCTCTTTATTTATTTGCACTCAATTATATGAACTACAATTCTCATCCATACAATTGCATGTGATTCTTTCTGATTGTTGATTGAGACAACACCACAATGAATCTTACATAATCTCCTAACAAATTTTAACATCATAATTGGCCAAATCAATAAGTAAATTAAGTGCAAGGAAATAATTCATCACAACTTCTTCTAACATTAAACATATATACTTCACACAACTTCCTCATAATTTAATTACTTCTTCATTTAAAAGGAAAAAGATAAAGAAAACTACTCAAAAATGATGGACAAAACACAAACATAATTTGATTAGTTTTGAATACACAAACCAAATGTAAAAACAAACATAAACACTTATATGAAAATCCTCTCAACGAGACTTTGAAAGTTCCTCTGAAGTTTTGCTTTTCACTATAAGACTCCAAAGAGGTTGGCACCCAACTCTGAGGATTGACTCTCCTAAATTCTAATACAAACTATGATAAAGTTAAGTAGAAGAGTAAAGAAAATTTGGTGAGTGGAAAGCTCTTCTTCTTCATCTTTGTTGGAATCAACTTCAAGCTTTCCTCCAACTTCTCCCACCAAAAGTTTCTCCAAAACTCTTCTTGGGTGTGGCACTACATTCTGATCTTTAAGTCTTCATTTTTATTAATTCTCCAAAAGGTGCTTTGGTGTCTCTTCAAAATATGTCCCGATTCAATGTATCCACCAAGAATGCATCCATCCATTCAAAATTTAAATGAACTTTGGCGCTGATGGTAATTTAGTGAAGTTTAAACTAAAGGATGCTTCGAAAACCCCTTTCAAATTCTTGCCAAAATTAATTAAAATTTGTCACTTTAACTGTGGCGCCTATGCGCAAGCCATCTGGCGAGTAGGCGCCAGAGGCAAAATTTGCACACCTTTCAAAATTTTCCCCAAATTTGATCTTTTTTTGCTCCTTTCATCACAATCACTCATTTTCATCATACCTGGAAGAAAAACATAGAATGACCTTCCATTAAAGTGCAATATCATCAAAAATAGGTATAAAATATGCTTAAAAACACTATATATTTTAGGTGTATCAAAATCCCCCGAACTTAAAATGTTACTTGTCCTTAAGTGACTCTAAAATCATATAAAAATCAAGCATGAAAATTATGTAAATGAGTTTCTTTAGGAAGGTTTCAAAATTTTGTTGGAGAAATAAAATAGTTAAATTTAGAAAAAAATTAATATATAAGACCAACTTGAAGTTTAGAAAGTTCTTAAGTAAAGGATCATGAAAAATAAAAGTTCCTATCTAATCCAAAAATACTTATAGATTCTTCAAAATATAGAATTTAATCATTTTATTTTCCTCATTTAAAAATTTCTTATTTGAAAATAATTTCACTCACTATATTATAATCTTAAGCTTTAGATTTTCTCAAAACTTATATTTTAATCTTTAGGTATGGAACCAATTTTTTATTAGTCCTTTAAATCCTCAAGCTTCTCCTCCTTTTTTTATAAGGCAAGGATTACTGTATCTGGATAGGCTTTAACGATTTTGAATTCTACCCTTCCAATTAAAATAAAGGCTTGATATATATCCTTCACTTAAAATTCATAATAACAGTGTTGAAAATTATTTTTCGATAAAAGAAATTTATGTTTTTAAAAATAAAAGTCAAATCTTCTATCTTTCCAAAAATACAATATTTCTTACTAAAGATAGTTTAACTATATTCATTATTTCTTTACTAAGAAAATTTTAACTTTATAATTTTCATCATTACTATAAATTTTAACTAAATTCTCTTATTCATTTATATATTCAAAATTTTGCTCCCCTAATATAACTTCATATACATAATTGTTTTCAATCAAAAATCAAATTTCATTATAACTATTCTTGAGAACAAATAAAATTTAAGTTTTTGAAAATTTCTTTTTAAAATTCGCCCTAAACTTTAAATTTTATTTAGGATTAAACATTTAAGCATAAAAAAGATACATGGGTAAGGATTAAAAAACTAAAATAACATGCTAGCAAGAATTTTCATATCTTTAATATGCAAGTATAACAGTTTAAAAACAAGGAGTAAAAAGAAATCAAATTTAGTTTTTCAGTTCAGTTTTTTTATAAAATAAAAATTTCAAAGGACTTCTACAGCAGTGGATGTTTTCAAAGCAAATACACACCAACTTTAACATAACTAATATCACTATAACATTAGATAATATATGGTAGCAGATTTTGAAAGGTTTAAACATTCAATTTAAATAGGGGTTTCTAATAGTGTTTTAAATTTTCCTAACAGTTTTGGAATTAAATTATACACTACTAAAAATCAAAAACTATATACACATTTAAAACATTTACTACCACATACATATCACAAACATACATCATAAAACATCATTTCATCACAGAAACATCTGATTGTGTATAACAGAAATAATTCAACAAAATACAACAACAAATACAACTTCAAACATCACAAAATAAATATACAAACATCAAAAACTCAACAACTCATAAAAAAAAACAAATCCTACTCATCCTCCTCCTCATCATCATGTTCGTTCCATTCTCTGGATGGCACATAAGGTATGTAAAAAGGATGAGGGGGCATCTCAGCACTGTGATCACCTCTAATCACTCTATCCATATAATGCTAATAATTCTCTCATATTCAACATATTTTACAATATACCTTTCAATATTCTCTATCTTACCATCTATATCTCTAACATGATCTCGAGTAAGACTCACTTTCTTTAAAATCTTCTATAACAAACTAGTTATGAATCTCTTGAAGTTGATGCATGTGAAGTAGAAGCTTAAGAAGTAGAGGCAGCAGAAGATAAAGCATTGGAAGCTCTAACAGATCCTCCTTTCAGCCAAATACTGAATGCACATTGTAAGTGTTTACATTTACATTGGTAATGAGTTTAAGTGGCTGAAGGACTTCTTCCCATGTTTCAAACTTAACACCAAACCGCTCATAAAGGGAATGAATCAGAGATGGAAATCACATAACTGCAGTAGCAGCAGCTCTGACACAGTTCAAAACATAATAAAAAATAATAGCTCCAATATCTAAAGGCTTTCCTTGCTGAATACAATGGTTCAGAACAGCTCTCTCCCTCGTAACTTCACAAACATGACTTGAAGGAAACAGCTTTGATGAGATAAAGTAATGCCATGCCTTTGAGGTGGAATTCAACTTAGAGACCTAAAAATTTACTCTTGTTTCATTTTCCATCTTCCATAAACCTCTTCCATCAGTAAGAAAAGACATTATCTTATCTAAATCTCCCCCAGAAGAATGATAGTTGACATAGAAACAAAACATATCATGAGGCAATCAGTAAAAGGTATTAATTACCGCTGAAGAAAAATCCGCTTGTTGACCTCTAACCATCACCATATTGTCTTCTGCAGCTGGTAAGTTTGCATAAAACTCTCTAACAACAGAAACAACAACAACATCACAAAAGTAACAATAATTTTCCTAATTCCTTCTAGCAATCATTTCTTTAATATCTCCTCCTGGCATACTGAAAACTTTTTCTAGAATCGACGAAAGTGCTTCGACGTATCTATCCTCCACTATAGAACTGAGAAATTTGTTGGAATCAAATTTTGCCTTCTCTCTCGTTCACTTCGACTTTGGAGCCATTTCTAAAACTTCACCATAAATTCCAAGTTCAAACTAAACTTACTACTTTAACTTCCAAATGTAATTTTCGCTAAATCTAAGTAATTTCTCATGTTTTTCCTCAAATTTTCACCATGAATAGTGATTTTTGATTTTTCAATAATGTACTCAAAATACATGGTGAAAATAAAAAAAATTTACTTAGAAGAAGTGTTCATACACAAGAAATTCAAATCTAACAATGTTCGGCGAAATGAGCTCTTAAACTATCCAATTTAGTGATGCCCTAGTCTTCTATTTCGCGAAACTGAGAGGTTGAAGGTGATGGGGGTTAAAATGGCAAATTTTTGGGTTTTTAACTGCAGAAAACTTATTTTTGGGAATCGGCGCCTATGCGTGAAGCATACAGGTCATAGTCGCGAAAAAAGCGCTTAAGCACCGATGATTTGGCGCTTAGCCGCCAGTGTCTAAATTTTGACAAATAATTTTAATAGCACAAAATCACTTGGTTAATCTTCTTTAATCACTTTTAATACTTAATTCTCCCCATAAACTCTTCTAATACTCCAAAATTTCCATCAATTCCAAACAAATTTCATACTAACACAAATTTATATTAATAACAAACTACACTTAATACAAATTAAAAATCTCTATCCAAACATTTTGGATGAAATTCCACAATTCATAAGTTCATAACACATATCATAAACATAATCTAACATCATTAAAATGTAACAAATATCAAATTACAGTGCAACAAAACATAAACATTAATCACAAACACAAAACACTTAACACAGAAAACCAAATCACAAGACTAAACTTAATTGTCGGTCATTTTTATTAGTTGAATTTTCATTTCATTGAAAAATATATTTCTTCGGTGTTTTGTTTAGAAAAAAGTTTTAATTTTATAAAATAGAAATTTGATTTAATTTAATATATATATATATATATATATATATATATATATATATATATATATATATATTAAACAAAAGCTTGCCAACAGGCAAGCACAAAATTCATTTCTTATAACTATGGAGGTACACTAGTTTCTTACATAAGGGATATTCAAGTTATCTCCATGAGTCAAGAAAGAAAGAGGTGTGGGGGAAATGGAACTAACATTTATCCCGTCATTACACCATCCCCGAGATGCAAGCCAATGTGCGAGTGCATTAACTTCCCTTGCTATGAAGACAAATTCCATAGTCATGCCGTCCTCGAACTCGTTCATTCCGGTCATCCATCTCATGATGTTCCATGGAGCTTGTTCCGCTTTGTTGAGGAAATTTATGCAGCCTTTGGAATCAGTCTCAACCACCAGATACTTAAAATCTCACTTGTAGGCAATCCCGATAGCCCGTAAAATGGCAATCATTTCAGCCTCCATAGCATCCATTGCAGCAGTTGGGGAATGAAAAAATAGTAAGCATTTCCCAAAACAGTCTCTAAAAATCCCCCCAATCCCAACATGTAACTGATGATAACTCCCATCAGTGTTTACCTTCACCCAATTTGTTAAAGGAGGAGCCCAGATCAGGACCTGAAAACTTCTGTTTGAGGCCAGCATTCCCACTTTACAAACATCCCTGAATTTATGGTATTTGATAAGCTTATGAATATAGGAAAGACAATGTGTAGCCACTTTACTTGATGAGGAGGATCTTCCTTCAAATTTATTCACATTCCTATTCATCCAAGTGAACCAAATAACCAAGCATGGAATCACCAACAAGTTTGCCTTCTCCCAGTCAGTCCAGCAATCAAAGAGATTATGTTAGCTCAGATTCAAGGTGTCAAGATTAAGTCTTCCAATGAGCTCCTTCCACACAGCTTGAGAAAAGGAGCATCTGAAAAATAATTGGTTGATGGATTCTTCAGCTTGTTTGCATAGCAGGCAATAGGAGGGTCCTTTTAATCCTTTGAGTTTTAGGATATCATCAGTGGGAATTAGTAGGTGTCTCACTCTCCAACAGAGAAAAGACATAGAAGGGGATAAAAGTTTTCCCCATAACTCCCCCCCAGGAAATCTTTTCCATGTTGAAAAATTTTTGGTAAATAAAGGAGGTTATTCTATGAGAGCTTCTGTTTTTGATCTTTAGTCTGTCCTTTTGGTCAGGTTGAAGCTTGGTAAGAGACATTTGTTGTATTTGATCAGGGAATAACAAGGTATTTAACAACCTATAATTCCACTGGTTATCTACCCAGTAATCTTTAACACAGCTATGTACCATGTTAGGAGGAGTAGAGGTTGCCAGCTTTTTCCCCTCCCAAGTCCATTGATCCAACCAAAAATTGATCCGTCCCTCTCCAATTTCCCAAATAAACAGTTGTTTAGCTTTATCTTTAATTTTCAGCAAAGATTTCCATAATCTGGAATCCCCCAGCTTAGGTGTGACCATGGAAGGGTGATCAAATTTGCAGTATCTACCATGCAAGAATTTAGCCCAAAGGTTGTCATTTACTCTAAATCTCATCCAAAGTTTACAAAAGGTTGATGGTACCTAACTGATTGAAGCTCTTGAAACCAAGGCCACCAGCATGGAGGGGTTTACGTAGCTGCTGCCAAGGAAGACAATGCATCTGCTTATGCTGCCTAGCCCATAAAAATTTGTTGAACATCCTTCCAATCTTAGTTTTGGTTCTTTGTTTTAGAGTGAACATCTGAAATGCATAAGATGGGAGAGCAGTAAGAATGCTCTTCAAAAGAGTTAACCTCTCCTCATTGGACAAGAAGGAGTTGGACCAGCTTGCAATTTGATTTTGGATTTTTTCAATAATCTCTTGCAATTGAATTTGCTTTGTTCTGCCTTTTGTAAGCTTTACACCAAGATAGTTGATGGGAAGGGAGGAAGGGTGAAACCCAGTGTATTCAGGGATCCAAAGCCTTACATTTAAACTGACATGTCTGCTGGAGAAGAATTGACACTTCGTAGATTAAGCTCCATTCCGAAACAAGATGCTGAAGTGGGTTAAAATGCTATGCACAGCCTTAATAGCATCCTTGGAAGCTCTAGAAAAAAGAATTATTTCATCTGCATAAGCAAGATGACTGATCCTGATATTGCACTTATGATGATATGCTAGGTGTGGGGCATTTGAGATGGCTTGATTCAGGATTTTAGATAAATAGTCTAATGCTAGTATGAAAATAGTAGGGGGATAAAGGATCTCCTTGTTTGATGCTTCTAGAATCACTAAAAAAACCATGTGCTTTCCCATTCACTAAGACTGAGTGAGCATTGTTCGATAGCCACCTTTTAAGGAGTTGGATGAAGCTTGGCTGGAAACCCCTAGCAATTAATACTTTGATGATGAAATCCCAGCTAATAGAGTCATAGGCCTTCTTGATATCAAGCGTAAAAATTATATTGTGTCCTCTGTAGTGTTTATCCAAGTCCAAAAGTAATTCCTAGGCCAACAATATATTGTCTGATATGATTCTCCCTTTAACAAAGGCTGCTTAATTTTCCACAACTATATTATTAAGATGGGGTTGGAGTCTAGCCACCAAAATTTTGCTCAACACCTTGGACATCACAGAGGTTAGGCTGATAGGTCTATAATCACCCCAAGTCTATCTTAGCTTGATCTTAGGTATCAACACAGTGGTAGAAGCCGAGAAGTATCTAGGGGGATCCATGCCTTGAAAAACTGACTGTACAACTTGAATAACATCCCATTTGATAAGCTCCCAGCTACTCTTATAGAAGGTAGATGTAAAGCCATCAGGACCAGCTGCTTTCTTTCCATCAATGGAGTCTAAAGCAGATTTAATTTCAGCTTCCTCAGGGACATAATTAAGACTTAGCTCCTGCACATAATGATAATTATCTTGAAACAAAGCATGTTTAATAGGAGTATTACAGGAGTGAATCTGGTTGAAAATGCAGTTGAAGTGAGTCACAGCATCCTTAGCTATATCCTCAGCATCAGTGAGAGTAATTCCAGCAGCATTAGTGATATTTAGGATCATATTACACTTCCTTTTGTAATTGATATAAGCATGATAATACTTTGTGTTTCTATCTCCATCAATAAATTTAGCAGATCTAGCCTCCTACTTATAAAATTCCTCCTGGTACTTGACCTGAGCTAACAACTGTTCAGAAGCTGAGAATAAGTCATTTTCACTTTTGCTTCCCTGCAAAAAACCAGCCTCAGTGCATTCAACATTGGCTTCAGCCTGTAGAATGTTATTATGAATGTTTCCAAAAGTATTCCAATTCCATTTCTTGAGATGCTTGGCGGCTAGTTTCGAAGTGTCCAAAGATTACCCCGGGGATTAAGCCCCTTATCCGTCCTCCACACTGTGTTCAGCTCAGTCAGAAAGTCAGGATGGCTTGCCCACATATTTTGGAACCTCGAATCCTCCAGTGTTGCTTAATTTAATATATATATATATATATATATATATATAAGGATTTTAAAATTAATACTTTTGATTTATTTTTGGAGAAATATGAAATCAAACCAATCTCATATAAATAATAGTTTAAATAATCAAGCATGTCGCCGCAAGACATGTATTTATCCAGAAGAATGAGTACAAGGCTTCAGGTGAAGCTTGATCAAATAAACTAAAGAATTTATGACATCTGTTTTACCTGCGAACCATTTTTTTTTACCGACAATTTCCCCTATCCAATATGAAGGAATTTTATAGGATTTATATTAATATTAGGTCTTTAAGTTTCCTATAAGGGCAAGCCCCTATAGTTAATCACATCCTAGATGACCGAAGTTACCTAAGAAAACTCTTGATATAGAACAAGAAATATTTATATTCACGACTTCCAAAGGTAAGGTTTTCCAATGAAATGTAATAGTAAAAAATTTAATAGGTGAATGACTCCAATTTTGGAACATTTTATTTTATCGGAATCCAAAGGAGCGAAGGCTACGGAAGAACACAGATTCAAAGGAAACCTTGATATCCTCCCAAACCATCCTATGGTTTGGCTTTAAATCTTAAAAATGAAGTTATTTAAGTTTCAATCCTACCAATTAATTATAGGGATTACATTTGCATAATATCCAATTATATAAACAACTTAGAAGATGGGAGGGTTTATGTCGTATCGGACAACAACCTAGGAATCCTAAAGCGAATTAGGGCTTATATTACGCAGTAGAACTTTAAAGGCCTACAAAAAGGGTGAGGATTTACGCTGCACTAGGCAAGCTACCTCGAAGTCCTATGACTTGTTGTTTTAATTCTAAGGAAAGGTTTTACTGGTGTAGACAAGTTTTGCTGTTGAAGATGGCCGTGCTACCCATAATGCATGCTCCAGGCTCCTCGTTTATAGTTTAAAGAAGTGTCAATTGAGGAGAAGAAAGAAGTGTCAGGTTTTTTGCCTGAATTTCTACTGGGAAATTGAGCTCAGGTGTTGGAGTTCAGGGCAGGAGAATGGTGGGGATTTTCTTCTCTTAGCTGGAATTTGGTTTGGGAGCCATTTGGGAAAGTGTTATGAAGAAAATTTCAGCACTTGAAATCTGACGGTGGAGAAGCCATTTTATAGAACTTGCCGGAGAGGGGAACACAGGGCCAGGCAATGAGTGCTCTGGGCCGCTTAGGGTGAGGGCTGAGTAGTGCCATTGATCACTGAGGTGATCCCTCACTGACAAGGCTCAAATTTGGATTTTATGGGGTATCGGGGTGCTTTGGCTGAGCTATTCTGGTGGCTATGGAGGCTGACAAGGACAGGACTGGCGACTGGCAGGTTGAGGAGTGGGGGAGGAGCTTAATGCATTCAATAGGGCAGAGGGGTTGCTTAAAAAAGAGTTTAAAGATGGGAATTAAGCTTAGCCAAAAGGCTAAACCCAATGTTCAAAATTGGTGGACTTTTGGTCAAAGTCTCAAGGGGTCTGGGTTGGGTCAGGTCAAGCCAGTCCTAGGAGGCCTAAGGTTGGCTGCCATGAAGTGGGTTTGGTCAATATTGACTTAGTTTGGTTCAATTTGAATCATGTGTCCAAATGGGTTCATTTGGGTTTGAGTTAGGCTAACTTGAGTATGGGTTTGATTTGGACCAAATTGATTAAGAAATATTGTGTATATGATTGTAATAAATATTTTTCATAAAGACTTTGAGTGGGTTTGAATTCATTTGGGGGGTTCAATTTGGTGGATTTTGGGATTTTGATCCATTTAGGGCAATTTGGATCCACTTGGGTTTAGGTTGAGCTAGGGCTTGTCTAGGTTCAATTTATGGTTCAAATTGGTGTAGGTAATTGTCATGAAAGGGGTTTGAATAAAAATTGGGTAGAAATTTTAGGGAGGATTCAATTTAAGGAATTTAGCCATGTGACAATTTTAGGGCAAATTTTGGTGATTTTGGTTCAAAGGGATTTTGCATGGGATTTTAATCAAAATTTTGTGTTTAGTGTAGGAATGTGTTATGAAGATTTTAGAACAATTTTGAAGAGAATTTGAGTTGAATTTAATTGGATTTGGGCATGTTTGGGTTCATGGAAATTTTGGGTATTTTTATCAAGTTTAGGACTTGGGTGAAATTTGAGTTCAAGTTGAGGGCAAATTGATGTTACATTTTGTTTGTGGGGATGTTAGAAAGAGTTTAGGATTTAAATTTGGGGAACTGGTTGACATTGGGTCAATTTATGGATTTTAGACTATTTAGGTAAAATTAGGAGTTTTGGATTTCAAGTGGAATTGAATTCTAGTGTGCGCCAAATTGGGCTTGGATTTAGTTTATATTAGTATTGAAGATGTTGAATTAAAGTTTGGAATTGAAATTGGGCAAGATTGGGATCAATTGAGTAGAAATTGGGTTTAATTTGGGCACTTTTGGGTTAAATGGGTAAAATTAGGGCTTTTGGTTAAATTGGGCTAAATTAGCCAAATTGGGTCATTTGGTAGTTGAGGGAAATGAAATTTAGAATATTTTGGAGGTTTTGGGAATTTATGGGAATTTTTAGAATTTTGGGCTAAGAGGGGCATTTTGGTCATTTTGGAGATTTTTTTAGGAAAATTGGCAATTTTGGGTAATTTGGGTAACTTTGAGTAGTAGGGAGTATTTTGGAATGCTTTTTGGAGAACTTTGGTCATTTGGGTAATTTTGGTTAATTTGAGTGGGAGGGAGTATTCTGGAATGATTTTTTGAGAAATTTGGGCAAAGGGGTTAGAAATATGGAATGTTTGGGAAAATTGAGATTGGTTAAAGATGAGTAGTATGGAATTGCTTAGATTGAGCCATAGATCAAGGGCCACCCTCATTTGGTCTTCTAGGTGTTCGTACTAACCAAACCCTAACCTGAGGCTAAAAGTTTGGGAAAACCACTTGAGTTTCCAAAGAGTTAGGGAGCAAAGGTGATGTGCCTTTTTTAGGGTTGTGAGTGTGTAATGTAAGTGTGATGTTAGCTCCAGACCTCCCAGGGTAGATCCTATGGTCAAACCACCTATAGGTGACTTCCCCTGGGCTTCCTTATGCTTGGTCTCTTCCTTCTAAAATTGGAGGTTAGGCCTTAAGCATATGAAAACTCTCAGTGAAGTAAGAAAAGTTTTAATTTCTATGGGGAGGGTTCCGTGACTAGTATTCTAAGAAAGTCACCAGGAGAGTCTTATAGATAGACCCTAGGCTATTCTAAAGAAAGACTAGACCTCAACTAAAAGTGAGGTCAACAAATGGACCCCCAATAGGTGTGGTATGCTTGGCAAGCATACTGCACGTATTGGTGTTGACAAACGAGATCAACAAAACCAACACAATTGTCTGAGTCAGAACTCAAGAAAAACACAGAATCTAGAGAGGAAGTTTTCGCTGGGGATTGGGAGATAGAACTTCAAGTCCCGGGAACTCTTACTGGGGAAGGAAAATGAAATACCTTTGTGAGAGAAGCTATGAATTTCAAGCTTTCAAACTCTGAAGGAGTTCGATCCGAATCGATTTAGAGTTAGAAGTTGGATTTAGAATTAGGATTTGATTTCAGTTTAAGTTTTGAATTTCAAATTTTAATTTGATTTTGAGTTTTAATTTTAATTTTTTTATTTTATGGAATTCATGGAAATTTCAGAATTTATGGAATTTTAAATTTGAAGATTTTAATTTTGTGGAGAAGAACTTTGAGTGTAGAGGGGAAATCAGAATTTCAGTACCAATCTCAGAAAAGATGAGAACTAGAATTTAGGTACCAACCTCAGAAATTAGAATCGGAATTTTAGTACCGACCTTGGGATTTCGTGGATGCGAAAAAACTTCTCGAAAGGGAAATGAAAGATTAAAGAATTTCGGGGAAATCAGACGACTAAGCTCCTTTCCCGAAATTTCATGGAAGGTAGGAAATTTCTTGGAATGAGGATGGAAAATTAGGGAATTTTGGGGAAATCGGACGACTAAGCTCCGTTCCTAGAATTTCATGGAGGGCGGAAAAATTTCTCAGATAAGATGTGGAAAATTAGGGAATTTTTGGGGAATCGGACGACTAGGATCTGTTCCCAGAATTTCTTGGAGGGCAGAAAAATTTCTTTGATAGGATGTGGAAAATTAGGAAATTTTGGGGAAATCGGACAACTAAGCTCCTTTCCTGGAATTTCATGGAAGGTAGAAAAATTTCTTGGAAGGGAGATGAAAAATTAGGGAATTTTGGGGGAATCAGACGATTAAGCTCTGTTCCCGGAATTTCATGGAGGGTAGGAAAATTTCTCAGATAGGATGCGGAAAATTAAGGTATTTTGGGATAATTGAATGACTAAGCTCTGTTCCCGGAATTTCATGGAAGACGAAAAAATTTCTCGGAAGGGAGATGGAAAATTAAGGAATTTTGGGGGAATCAGACGACTAAGCTCCGTTCCCGAAATTTCATGGAAGGCGGAAAAATTTCTCGGAAGGGAGATGAAAAATTAGGGAATTTTGAGGAGTTCTTGGGGAGGAAAGCTCAAGGACTCACATCCAACCTAAGGTGTCACATCAGGAAGGAAAGCACAAGGACTCATATCCAACCTAAGAGGTGACAGACGGGAACCATGATTTAGGTACAGATCCCAAAATTTCATTTGAGGAGAATTGGGTAAAATTTGGTATTTGACTTTCAATGAAAGCAATTTTGGAGTAATTCGGTCAAGACCGGTAACCATTGCAAGATTTGTCGAATTTCGAGATATTTCAGATTTGTGAGAAATGACGTTATATGAAAATTGTCATATTTTGCGGAGTGCTTGCGAAAGCGAGGGCAATTTAAAGATGAGTGCAAAGAATTAGAATTTAGAGAAACAAAGAGAGAGAGAGAGAGAGCGTTATCATTTACTCATTTTTAATTCATCACTTTCTTTCAATTTGTTCTGTTTCATATTGTTTCATTTATTTGATTTTGATTTGAAATTTAAATTTAATTTCATTTCTATTTCATTTTTATTTGTCTTAAGTTGCAGGTTTTCATTTTATCCTTTTCTTCTACATTATTATTTTTATCCTTTTCATTTTGGAACCAAACATATGGTTCAACGGCTTTCGACTATCTCGCTGAAAAGAAATCATCTTTTCGTTGTTTCTGCTGAAACTAGTACAACTGATCATATGCTGACAAGCTTCCGAAAGTAGATCATGTGTACAAAACTTGAATAAAGTTGACATATCACATCATCTGGCTGCTGCAAAAGTGGTGACACCGACAGTCATGACCTGTTGAAAGGAGTAGTAGATTTCTACTATCTGAGACTGCTGCGGGGATGAGCCAGCCTGTCAAGGTTATGCTCCGGAACAAAAGTCCCCTCGTAAACCCCCGGAGGTACAGCTGTCACAGTGGTAAAAGACGAAGGTTCTCCAATTCTGGATCTGGCTCATAGTAAAATGACACTTTGTCTTCATCTATTCTTCTGAAGGTGGCTGACACCCTTTTTCTTCAAACTCCTGGGATGCAGTGCTTCACTAAATTTGCTCCATTTCCTTTTAATACCAGCACCGATCTGACTGGTAGGGGAATTTCAATAGAACCTCAGAATTCTCCCGGTCCAACCATCTGGATTTTTTGTCCAAATAAGATATTACTTTCACTTATAAAGGAGACCGTGCATAAGGGTCCCACAAAGTCATGGTGGTCGATATGAGGCAAGATACAGTCCTCGTCCTCATAAATATTTATGATGCAGTTGTTAGGAATACAGTCTGCAGGCAACACGTGACACTTCACCATTCTCTTTATCATCTTCTTGATCAGTGGCGGCATCGAGTCCACCTCATCATGCTGTAAAATCCCTGGGGGATTGTCTTGTTGATCTATCACAAAGTTATAGCAACATCCACATTGAATAGTGACTCTATCCTTTCCTCTTTTCCATTTTGACGGCTCTGTATATGTCCTTGGCCTCAGACGACCTGCTCTGCCTAATGCACGTAGAGTGTCAATGCAATACAAAATTTCTTCTTCATTCTTCCTTGAGAATACGTCAGTGTATAACTCGAGTCCTTCCATGATATTGACAAACTTTCCTTGTATGTCTTCGTAGTGCTGAAATTCTTGCTTTCTGGTTCTTCTAATATTTATCATGATGTAGTCCAGAACTCCTCGTAGTGGCAGTAGAGATAGGACGAGCTGTGGCACGTATGGCTCTACCTCAGGATATTCTCTGCTCATTAGTAGCATTTAGGCAGCTGCATATGCCTCAAACGTGCCATATTCTTCAAGCTACAAAACATGACATTCCGACCATTCTGAAATACCCCTAAAACTGTTGGCAGCTAGGTAAACTCGAGTTCCAAGTCAGACACCCAGTAAAAATTTCTTTCATTGGATTAAATGTCGGCACAGGATCCTCTACAATCTCTGGCTCAGTATCGGTGTGTGGTGTACTGTCATCAGTTTCTCTCATTTCAGGATTGCAAGAATATTCTAGAATGGGTGAGAGTACGGTGGCTAGCTCTCGAGCTTGTCTCCTCTCCATCTTGTCCAAGAGGCGACGTGATGCACTGAAAAATATACGGTTTTTGCTATCTAATTTTTCCCATTTTTGGTGATATTACACTTTAAAGAAAGTATTTTTTATGATTTGCTACAGGTATGATAATTTAGGTGATTGGAGTGAAAAGAAGCAGAAAGGAACGAATCCAGAGCAAAAAGGAGCAAAAAGTTGAAAAAGTGTTCTGGCGCACCAGTGCTCAAATCCTGAGAGCACAGTAATTAAATGGCACGATAAAGCACCGCGAGCGCCCGGAGTTTTCTTGAAGAGTTTTGGTGACTTTTTGAAGGGATGCCTATGGAAACTCTTGGGATTTCTTCCCTATCTTATAAGTAACTACTTTTTGATGAAAAGTGGTGTGTCTAGAGTGTGTCTTGTGTCTCTAGAGTAGTTTTTAGTGAGTGTTAAGTGTTAGGGTTTAGGAGTAGAGAGTGTAGAGTGAAGATTTGAGAGGGATTCTTCTTTAAGGAGGGGAGGAGAAGAGGTAAAGTGAGAGATTGCTTCTTCCTTTCCATTCTAAAGAGAGAATCAAGTGTTGTAAAGAAGAGAGAAGAGGATTCAAAGAAACTTCAATGGAATTACATTGGGGAAGAGAAAGAGATAAGTTGTATTTTCTTTTGTGGTTTGTATGACTTTTCTTTTATATATAAAATCCATGTTTTATTGTATCTTCTCCATGAATTCTGATTAGTCACCCTTATCTTTCTTCTTGAATAAAGATGTGATGATGGATTGATGTGGATTTGATGTGCTTTTAATGTAATGAAGAAATTGTGACGGTTTTTCATTTAGAAGTAAATTTACATTCGATTTGGCCAATTAAAATGTTAAAATATGTTCTTGAACATTAAGTTTGAAAGGATTTAATGTCCTACAACAATAATGAAAGATCCATTCAATTTCTATGGATGAATTGCGTAGTTTAAGGGAATTAAGTGAAAATAAATAAGGAAATATATTTTGATGGACTTCAATGTGGAGATTTCAGGGTGACAGGCTGAAATCCCCAAATTGGTTCTAAGATTAGTAACTAATATCAAAGGTTAGCCTTCGGGTGAAGGGTGAGTGGGAGCTCCGAAGTGAGAGCCAGTATCCTCCCGAACCTAGCCTTAGAGTTAGTGACTAAACTTAGAATATGTCAATGTTCTTTTCTTACTTAGAAGAGGGGGTACTCTTTTAAGGGTAAAGAATCATCAATGCTCCTATTTGGCACAATAATATAGATAATTATTCTATATCAATCCACACATCATATTCTCATTGCAAGAGGAAAGATACTTTTCTTATATATCAAAAACCTTTCAAATACTTAGTTTAGTGTGTTTGTTAGTTAATCTTGTTCTTAAAGTTATTAGAAGTAATTGTACTTTGTTAATTGTTACTGTTTTGTTGTTCTTACGATTTCCTGCATATTAGTAGTATGTAGTAAACCTTAACTTTAGTGCTTATTACACATTGTGTAACGTTTTCTTAAAACTTCAATATTTTCCTGTGGGTTCGATATCCAGGACTCCATTAGAGCCCTGTATTACTTGATACGATACGTATACTTGCGTTGAATGCTTGGAATAAACAAATTTATTATAAATCTATATATCCGAGTTCATAAATTCTTGCAAAATATAAAGTTGAGCATCAAGTTTTCGGCGCCGTTGTAGGGGAAAGTAACAGAGTTAAGAAAGCAAAAGTTAAGTAATGAAGTAAGTTTATATTGTAGTGTGTAATTGTGCTTGTTTACCTTTATAAAAGAATTTATGTTTGTATATGCATAGTAGTGGATCTACAGGTTTAGTGCCTTACGATTCGGAGTTAGAACGTACTATAAAAAAAATTAGAAAACAAAAAAAATAAATTGAAAATCCGCAAAATGGTGAATATACAAGATAATCAAAGAAATGAAATTGGAAATTTGCCAAGACTTTTAAGAGATTATGCTAACCCAACAGTAGATGAAATTCATATAACTATTCAAATCCTGATGTTGCTGCTAATTAATTTGAACTTAAACTTGTTATTATCCAAAATGGTGCAAAACAATCAATTTTCTGGAACACCTAATGAGGATCCAAATTTACATCTCGCTAGTTTTTTAGAACTGTGTGCTACTTTTAATTATGATGGAGTGTCTAGTGACGCTGTCAGACTTAGACTTTTTCTTTGTTCATTAAGGGATAAGGCTAAGGTGTGGTTAAATTCGTTAGCACATGGATCTATTAGAACTTGGGGAAAATTATCTCAAAAGTTTCTATCAAAATATTTCCCTCCATGAAAGACTTTTAAACTAAGAATGATATTACATCTTTTTGTTAGTTTGAAGGGGAGTCAATATATGAAGCTCGGGAGAGATTTAAAGATCTTCTTAGGAAGTGTACACATCATGCTTTACCAGATTGGTTAATAATTCAAATATTTTATAATGGATTAGTGGGATCTTTGAGATCTATTATAGATGCTGCTGCTGGTGGATTATTAAAGTCAAAATCTTTTGATGAAGCATAAACATTAATAGAAGAAATGACTACTAATAATTTTCAATGACAATCTGAACAGATAAATCCTAAGAGAGTAACTAGTGTTCATGATTCAAATATGATGAATATGGTAGTTTCTCAAATTGCAGCCCTTTCAAAGAAAATAGATCAATATGGAATGAATTATTCTCAACCACCTCCAATATTACAGTAAAATTCATTTCAACAGAAAACATAATCTCAAACACCTTTCGAGACCTTAAATGCTATTAATAGACCTAAAAATCTTTATTTGAATTATTATAATCCTGGTTGGAAGAATCACCCAAACTTCAATTGGAATAATAATAATGTTAATGTTAACCCGGATTGGGCTAACAGTTCTATGAATCCAAATGGAAATTCAAACAATCATGGAAATTCTAATTTTAAACCATTTTATCCCCCTAGATTTAATAGTAACCTATAATTTAAGGATAAGAAGTTTTTTATTGAAGAAATGATTCTGAATATAGCAAATCAATTACAAGCTCAAGGTGTTGCCATGAAAAATATTGAAAATCAATTAGGACATATTTTCACTGCACTTAATAATATAACTTTGGGAACACTTCCAAGTAATGTGGAGATCAATCCAAAAGATCAAAACAAGGAAAAAGTTAAGGCTATTCAATTAAGGAGTGAAAAAGAATTGGAAATTAGAGTGCAAAAAGAAGTTGAAATAGAAAAGGAGAAGGTGGAAATTGAAAAAGGTTCAAACCAGATTTATCCAGACTTGGATTTTCCTCTTGAACCAATGAAGATAATTGTTGAAAAGTGACCCACTTTTTAATGTTTACAAAAATAGCAACGACACAAAAAAGTTGATCCTGCTTAATATATATTTAATTTTATGATGGAATGTATAATGTGGATTCTACGCAAGTATACGTATCGTATCAAGTAATACAGGGCTCTTGTGGAGTCCTGGTTATCGATCCCACAGGGAAGTTTTAAAAGATTTGTAACAGCTAAATTTAAAGGATTTACTTACTAATATAGTACACAGAATTTATAATACTTAACTAAAGCGATCTAAAGTAAACTAATGCTTTAAATAAAGTTGATTTAAAGATTTCAGAAAAGGTATATTTCCCCATGTTTTTAGAAACTTAAGTGAATGATGAATTCAAATAGATTTTTTTTATTGTATTGTGACAAATAGGAGCATTCTTATTCTTTACCCTTTGGTCCAGGTGCAAAGAACATTTACTAGTCCTATGCTTGATTACTGAATCTGCGGCTTGGCTGGGAGGATACTGGCTGCCACTTCAGAGCTCCCACGTTCCCCTCACCTGAGGGCTAACATCTACACTTCAGCTCTCAAACAATAGGACCAAATTGAATATTTTAGTCTCTCACACTAAAATGTCCAATTCTACGTCCGATAAATAATATTTCCCTATCTATTTGTACCCTCCTTCCAAGGCTTTTGACTTCATCTTTACTATAGTTGATAATTCAACATATTTTAACAATTTAATTGGCCAGATTGAAAGTAAATTAAGTTTTAAGTAAAAGATTATCACAATTTATTTTAATATATTAGGCACTTCTATTTAATTTCATCAATTCACATAATTTCATAAACAAGGAGAATGACTAAGAAAACTACTCAGAATGCATGGGAATTAAACAAAGCATGGATTTCATTTAAAGTTAACAACAATAAACAAAGATACTTATCTCAATTTCCTCCCCAATCAGACTCCTTGAAGTTCCTTTGACTTTTCTTTCTAGTACAACACACTTCTTAACTCACTACTTACACTTACTCACACCAAACTTCAAATTAGACTCAAAAGCACACTAATAGAATACTCTAAGACTCCTAAAATAGCCACACTACATACTAAAATTTGTCATCTATTTATAGAGGTAGACAAAAGTCCAAGGGGTACTTAAGCACCTCTTCAAAAAGCATCCAGGTTCAATGTATCTGACATTTTGAACGGTCTCGCAGTCGGTGAGAAACGACCTCACCATCAGCGGGGCTTTTAGAAGGTCTTCAAACAATGCTATCTCGCTGTCGGCGGGCTCGGGCTCGCTGTCGACGAGGTAGTTGCAAACCTTTAAGAAATTCTCTTTATAATCTCGCCGTCGGTGGGCTCGATTTCGTCGTCGGCGACTTAGTTTATTTTGCATGTATTTCTTCCTTTTTGATAAAAATTTGCTGTATTTTCTGCTTCTTTTCTTCCATTACTTATAAATCTTCATTCCTGCAATAAAATAAAGAAAATACCTTTCTTTAAAGTGCAATTTCATAAAAAATAGGTATGAATTTCTTAACATATTTTTCTGTGACCAAAATCCCCCAAAACTTAATTATTACTTGTCCTCAAGTAATTTTTATACTAAATAAAAACAATGATTTTTGTAATAGAATTTATTAATTCAAATAAACTATGAATTAAATTTAAATAATATGATAGTAAAGTTAAATAGAAATATTTTTAAGTAATTAAATTAACTTTATAAATATAAGATTATTTAGTTATCAGATCTAAGATTTGTAGCTCTCTATTTATTTCAGGAAAGACTATATTTAAAAGAGTAATTTAATTAAGATATTTAGATGATAGGAAGTTCAAGAAAACAATATTTAGTAAAATACTAATCCATATATATAAGTTTAGAAATATATTTGAGTTTTACCCTTTAGGTTGATTCAATTGAAGCCAATTTTTAATAAGGCATCTCCTCAAGCTTCTCCTCACTTATATTTTTCTTTTCTTTTCTTTTTTCTTTTTGGACTGATTTTCAATCCTTCTCTTTTTCTTTTTCAAGTTTGGATTACTGTATCTGAATAACCTGTTAAAAATTTTGAACTTCAACTTTCTCTTCCTAAATTTGAAACTTAAAATATTTCTTTGCTTATATGTATTTCGTAGCCTTTACTTCATTGAGTTTCAATGTCTTCTTTTTCACTTAAATACTTAAGAATTTCAATTTTAGAATATAGTTTCCCTTACTTTAAATAGTTTACTATATTCTTATTCCTTTTAATCAAATATCTTATTCTATTAAATTAATTTGGATTTCTTGAAATATTCTATTCAACTTTCTATAATAATTATATAAATTAATTCAAGTCACTGAATTAAAAATTATTGCACAAAATCAAATAATAATGATATTTTTTTTCTTTTTTTCTTTTTTTTTTAACATAGAAATTGAGAATAATTTAATAATTAAATTTATATTTTTCCTCCCCCAAACTTAAATTTTTTTTATCTATTTCTAAATGGTGAAAAAGAAAATATACAAAGAATTTACATCATACCTCTGAGCTTTAGGTATTTCTTTTCCTTGAAATTTTTGCAGGCTTTTTCATTATTTAAAGAACCTGTACTGTTAGTATTCTTCCATATATATAGTATTTAAAAGAGAGTGCTGGGTAAAGAAATTTTTGAAATAAGTATAAAAACACAAACATATTAAAACTTAATCTACTATTACACATCTAATCAACTGGGTTACTAAAACAATCTAAAATTAAAGTTCACTATTTATAAAATTTAAACAACACATTTAAAGAAAAACTAACATACTACCTTAAAGAGAATTTGCATACTAATTTAACATATATAAAAAGTCTAACATAACAGCTTAAGAAATTTAAAACAAACACACCAACTCCACAGTCCATAAAAAGTACATAACAATTACACACAAAGTAATAAAGTTTTTAAAATAACAATTAATCTAAACAAACCAAATAAAGTCTTTAATCTTCAACATCAAAATCCCAAACTATATCATCTCCCTGATCTCCAGGCTGAGAAGGCTGAGCAGACTGATACTATGTGTAGCAGGGGCATTCAGGAAAGACAACATCTAATTCACCTCTCCTGTAACGACGTTCAGCCTCATAATATGCTATTTCATATTCTGAATGTCACTGGAGATATTCACTGTCATAATCATCTCTTCTCTCCAAGCCTCCAATCCTTTGGTCCATATGCTCAAACATCCTTTCAATGTTCTCTCCAAATTTTTCAAAACTCTTTATATGTAGGGTCAGCTCATTCATCAGATCATGAAGGGTCGGGGTGGTATACTGAGGGGGGTCATAACTAGTAGAAGGTATATCTCTACTCGATGAAGGCATATAACTCCTCGTCCCTGATCTCCATCCTTCGTGGGATTCATACGTCTTAATATTAGCCGGAGTGATGGGCTTCATTGGTTCCACCCATTCCTCATCATCTCTAGCCTCAACTCCAGAGAGTTGGTAGAGTGCAAAAATCAGACCAGAGTGTCCTAGTTCTCCTCCACTTTCACTTCGTGTAGTGGCTAATATATTCTTATAAATAATATTTCCCACATTTATACTTTTTTGATTCTAAATACAATAATTCAGAATTACTCTATCTCTTGTTACCTCACTGTGGTGATATGTGGGTAACAAGGTAGAACAAATGAAGTAATGCCAGGCCTTAGATAATGCATTTAACATTGAAAGAGAAAAATTTACCCTTTTGTGCTGCTTTATCTTCCAAACTCCTTTCCCGTCAGTGAGAAAGTTTATCACCTCTTCCAGTGGTCCTTCCATTGTTCCAAAAGTATCATAGTCACTGGTATGCAGGTCACATACCTAATAAAACGAATTAATCCTAGCATCACTGAATTCAACAAAAAATCCTCTTACTTTGATCGGTGCATCTTCAATTGCAATCAGATTTGCATAAAATTCCTTGACAACTTCTGCAACAGCCCTGTTTATAGTGTAGCAAAAATTTTCCCATCCTCTTTCCTTAATTATTCGTTCCACTTCTCCTCCTGGATTCTTGAAAACTCGATCCTGTATGCATTTTCTTGCTTGAATGTTTTGAAAGTATCGAGTTTGTGCTCTTGCATTTATGAATTGAGTTTCGTTGTAATCCAACCTTCATCTTTATCGAGGAGCCATTTCATTCGATCTATGAAAATCACAAAAATTCTAACTAAACTTCCAATTATTACTAAAATGGCTTCCTATACCAACTAAAATCCATTTAAATCAATCTCCATGAATTTCTTCCAAGTATTTTCTCCAAATTTCAAATTTTTCCTAAATTTCCCAATGTAGAAGAAATTCATGGTGAAAATCAAAAATTTTTGCATAGGAGTGAAGCACTTACCAAGGGGAGATGAAATTCGGTGTCAAAAAGTGTTAAAATCACCTCAAATTGAAGATCTTAAGAGCCCTAGGTCAGTTTTTTTCGAAGTTTTGAGGAAGGGGATGATGAATAGTGTCGGTTGACTGGTCAAATATAGGACATTTCGCGATCTTGCTGTCGGCAAGATTTTTCTAGCCGTCGGCGAGCTAATTAATTTACCAAGGCCAAAGTTTCTAGAAAATCTCGTCGTCGGCGAGATCGTTCTCGCTGTCAGCGGGCTTTCCCTCACTGTTGGTGGGATAATTCTGGCCATAGGCGAGCTCTCAAAAATTTTAAATATTTAAAATTCTTCAATCATTTTCAACCTCGATTTGGCCTTAATTAATCTTCTGATCACTTAATTTGATAATTTAGTATGAAGACTAGATACTTATACTCACAAAAAGTTTACACAAACAATATAACTTTATATATGAAATCCATAATACTTACAAACTTCACACTTTTAAACACCTAACACTTAAGACTTCAATACTTCAAACTCTCATAAATACTCAGCATTGCAATCCACACTACAACACTCTAAATGCTGAGACATAACAAATACATATAATTTCATCAAATCTGAGATGATCAAATTTAAAGTTTAAATCATAGTAAAACCTAAATCCAAATCAACACATATATACACACAAATATAACATAAGATAGAAATCTTTACTACTCCTCGATTGTCCGAACTAACATCCTCTCCGATATTCCCGATGTGACGCAGGTGCACAAATAGATTGTAGAAAGGCTTGAAAGGGAATTCTGCAGTAGATTCTTCATCAATCCACCCTTTCTGTCTCAGTAAATGAATAAAACTGGCCTCCAGATGTCCAGTTTGATCAAAGTACTCTTTCATCCTCCAGTCAATGTGATCAAACATATCATAGATATTATTGATGGAATTCATCACGTTTTATAACTCTTTCTCTAATCCTTTAATCTTTCTCAGAATGATTTGTTTTATCAGTAAGGGGCCTCACTAAAGGATTGTTTTGTGATGCTCTATCAGAAATAATGGTAAACTCATCATTGTTATCCAAAGTTGGAAACTTATCCGTAGGATTGAGTGGTTTCCATGGCAAAAGTACCTTTTCCCACGCCTCATAAGAAACTTGGTACTGACTGTATAAAGCAAATATAGTCGATGGGTGTCCAAGTCCATGAACTGACCCATTCACAATCAATCCCAATGCAGAATTTACTATAATTAATCCAACATCGATAGGTAGTCCAATTTGAATACAGTAATTTAATATAGCGCATTCCTTTGAAACCTTATTTACCCTCATAGTGGGTAATAATTTTGATGAGATAAACAAATGCCAATGCTTCGAGATAGGGTTAAGAAGTGATGCAGAGAAACTGACATACCTGTCTTCGCGCAACTCCAAATCATCAGGTTCGTCGGTCAGATATCTATAAATCTCGTTCATATTGTATCTTGAAGGAACAAAGTTTGAATAATGACAGATAGGGGTATTCTCTATAGAAAATAATTCATTTATCCTTGAAGGAGTAAATGTTATCTATCTTCCTCTGATGTAGACACTTCCATTGTTGATAGCATGTAGATTAGAGTAAAACTCTTTAACTACAAGAATAACTACAGCGGATGTCGTATAGCAAAATACCTCCCAATGCTGCTGCACGATCATTTCTTCAATTTTTGTGGTGGAATTCTCTACTCCTCTGTTGACAAATCCCCTTTCTTTAATAAGTCACTTCTTCATCAAAACTTTATTGAAAATACGCTGCGCCTCCGAACTGACGAATTTTCTTCGGTTGAAAACTCCAGTTTTTGTGGTTTCGAAGAGTTTGGTGGCCATTTCGGATTGAAAGGAATGGTCTCTAGTCATTTCTAGGGAAGAAAACAGTGTAAAAATGAATTTGGGATGGTTTTATACAAAGAAATGGCTTTAGAACCGTCTAAAACCGCACATAAAACTTAAGAGACCAATTTTTCAACTGCCTCGCAGTCGGCGAAAAGTTTCTCGCCGTAGGCGAGCTAGTTATAAAACTGATTTAAAGATATGGCACGCGATCTCACTGTCGGCGGGCTTGGGCTCGCTGTCGGTGAGATTTAGTAAAATTGCCCAATTTTGCTCTGGTCCAAATATTTTCTGATCTCATCATATAGGTTTGAATTTGTGATGATTATAATTAAAAATTGAATAGTAAGATTTATTTTAATATTATAAACTCAATAATTTGTATATAATTAAAATAAAAGACTACTATGGGTTGCCTCGCATAAAGCACTTAGTTTAACATCGTCAGCCCGATCTAATTTCAGTTCGTTATCAGGTCGACTAAGCATTAAAACCTCTTTAAAATTTGGTCTTCTACCTTCGAAATATGTTTTTAATCTATGTCCGTTTACCTTAAATCTATGTCCTATTTTTGGATCTTCAATTTCTATAGTTCCATATGAAAATATTTGAGTTATAGTGAAAGGTCCTAACCATCGAGATTTCAATTTCTCAGGAAATAATTTCCATCTAGTATTATATAGAAAAACTTCTTGTCCTGGTTCAAAATTTCTCTGATTAATCTTCCGATCATCTCATAATTTCATCCTTTCTTTATAAATCTTATCATTATCATATGATTCATTCCTTAATTCTTCTAATTCATTTAATTGCAACAATCTCTTCTCACCAGCTTCTTTCATATTATAATTAAATTCTTTAATCACTGGTAAGTGACAAGTTTTTCCATATATAAGACTGTAAGTAGTCACTCCAATTAGAGTTTTATAAGCAGTCCTGTATGCCCATAATGTAGTGTCTAGTCTTATAGACCAGTCCAATCTATTAGGGTTTACAGACTTTTCTAAAATACACTTAATCTCTCGATTAGAAACTTCAGCTAATCCACTAGTTTGTGGATGATCAGCAATTGATATCTTTTGAATAATATTATATTTCTCTACTAGTTTGTGAATATATTTATTTCTAAAATGAGTTCCTCTGTCAGTGATAATTACTCTCGGCATTCCAAATCTAGTAAAAATATTTTTCATTAAAAATTTTGAAACACTTTTAGCATCACACCTAGGTAAAGCTTGCACTTCAATCCATTTGGAAACATATTCAACAGCTACTAATATATGAGTTTCTAAATGAAGGAATAAAAGGTCCCATGAAATCTAATCCCCAAACATCAAAAATTTCATCTTCTAATATAAAATTCAGAGGCATTTCATTTTTTCTTGATATATTTCCTACTCTTTGGCATTTATCGTAGGTTTTTATATATCTGTATACATCTCTAAATAGAGTAGGCCAGTAAAATCTTGATTGTAGAATTTTATACTCAGTTTTATCTGTCCCAAAATGTCCTCCAAAATCAGAATCATGACATTTTTGAATAATTGGTTCAGTTTCTTCATAAGACACGCATCTTCTAATAATTAGATCCTTACATTGCTTATATAAGTATGATTCATCCCAAAAGTATGTTTTAGTATCATGAATGAATATTTCTATTGTTGCAAAGTTAACATAGGTGGTAAAAAGTCACTTACAATATAATTTACTATATCAGCATACCAAGGTATTTTCCACTCATTTATATTATAAATTTGTTCATCAGGAAAACTGTCTATAATTTCATTATCAGTATCAGATAATTCATGATATTCTAATCTTGATAAATGATCAGCAATTTGATTATCAGTTTGCTTTTTGTTAACGATCTCAAAATCAAATTCTTGCATTAATAACATCCATCTAATTAATCTTGGTTTAGAATCCTTTTTTTGCATTAAATATTTTATAGCAGAGTGATCAGTATGCACAATACATTTAGTTCCTATTAGATAAGGCCGAAATTTTTTAAAAGCATATACAATTGGTAATAATTCTCTTTTAGTAACTGTATAATTTATTTCAGCATCATTTCGAGTTTTACTAGCATAATATATAACTTTGAAAATCTTATCATATCTTTGCCCAAGAACTGCTCCTATAGCATAATCACTAGCATCAAACATAAGCTCAAATGATTTCTCCCAATTAGGTGAAACTTTTATAGGTGCTGTAATTAATTTATCTTTTAATAATTTGAAAGCATTCAGGCATTCAGTTGTAAATTGAAATTTCTTGTCCTTTTCAAGAAGTTGGCATAGAGGTTTAGTAATTTTTGAAAAATCTAATATATATCGTCTGTAGAATCCAGCATGTCCAAGAAAACTTCTTTCCCCTTTCACCATAGTTGGAGGTGGTAATTTAGCTATAACTTGAATTTTTGCAGGGTCTACTTCCATGCCCTTTTCCGAAACTTTATGCCTTAATACAATGCCGCCTGCAACCATAAATTGACATTTCTCCCAATTAAGAACTAAATTAGTTTTCTCACATACTTCAAATACTTTTTCAAGATTATTTAATCATGTGTCAAATGATGTTCCAAATACAGAGAAATCAACCATAAATACTTCTATTCCATTATCAATTAAATTACTAAATATAGACATCATACATCTCTGGAATGTTGCAGGTGCATTACATAATGCAAAAGGCATCCTTCGAAAAGCGAAAGTTCCATAAGGACTAGTAAATGTAGTTTTCTCTTGATCCTCAGGAGCAATTTGTATTTGATGATAACCAGTGTATCCATCTAAGAAACAAAAATACTTATGTCCAGCTAATCTATCTAACATCTGGTCTAGAAATGGTAAAGGGAAGTGATCTTTCCTGGTGGCTGTGTTTAATTTTCTATAGTCAATACATAGTCGCCATCCAGTAACTTGTCTTATAGGGATAAGATCATTATTTTCATTAGCTTTTACGGTCACTCCTCCTTTCTTAGGCACATAGTGAATTGGGTTTACCCAAGCACTGTCAGAAATAGGATATATAATACCATTATCTAACCATTTTAAGTTTTCTTTCTTGACTACTTCTTTCATTATCGGGTTTAATCTCCTTCAGGGATCTACTTTAGGCTTATGTTCATTATCTAAAATAATTATGTGCATACAGATTGAAGGACTAATTCCTTTAATATCTGTTAAAGTCCAACCAAAAGTTTTCTTATATTTTTTTAAGGTATCTAAAAGTTTTTGTTCTTGAGATTCATTTAATTCAGATGAAATAATAACTGGTAGAGTTGAAGAATTACCTAAGTAAGCATATTTCAAATGATTAGGTAACATTTTTAACTTAAGTTCAGGAGGTTTAATAGTCGATGGAACTATATTTTTTCAGTGTTTTCTATATTATCCAAAAATTCAAAATTCTCTTGAATATAATCTAGTTCTTCATTTATATCGGCCTTTTCTATTAATTCAGTATTTTCTTTTTCTAATTTTTCTTCATAATATTCCTTAAAATGTTGTTTTTGTAAATGATCGAGTACTTCCATTTGAAAACACTCATCATTTTTTTCTAGCGTAGGATATTTCATTGATTTAGCAATATTAAAAGTAACTTTTTGGTCATTTACTCTCATAATTAATTCTCCTTTCTGAACATCAATCATAGCTTTCCCAGTGGCTAAAAATGGTCTTCCTAAGATGATAGGAATTTCTTTATCTTCTTCCATATCTAAAACAATAAAATCTAAATTTATCCACTTTTACTAAAACAACTTCAATAACTCCCTTTGGATATGTAACAGAACGATCAGCTAACTAAAGGGTTACTAAAGTAGGTGAAATTTCTCCCAATCCTAATCTCTTAAAAATTGATAGAGGCATTAGATTGATGCTTGCTCCTAAGTCACACAAAGCTTTTCCATAGAATTTTTCTCCAATATTTCACGGTATAGTGAAACTACCAAGATCTTTTAATTTTTCAGGAAGCTTTTTCTGAATAATAGCACTACACTCCTCACTAAGTGCGACCGTTTCATTATCGGTAAATTTTCTTTTTTTATTTAAAATATCTTTCATGAATTTTACATAGTTTGGCATCTGTTCTAAAGCTTCTACGAAAGGAATATTTATTGTTAATTTCTACAGAATTTTAAGGAATTTAGCAAACTGTTTATCTTTTTTTATGTTGATTTAGTCGTTGAGGAAATGGTGGTGGAGGTTTTTCAACAAAAATTTTCATTGGTATTAAAGGATTTTCTAAGTTCGGATCTTGTTGATTCTTTTTCTTTTCTATTTCCACTTCCTCTTTTTGACTTTCAAGTTCTTTCTGAATTCGAGGTTCTAATTTTTTTCCACTTCGTAATTGTATCGCTTTAATTTGTTCCTTTCCTTTGTCTTTGGGATTTATTTCCACATTACTAGGAAATATTCCAGGTATTCTATTATTAAGCATGGTAGCGATATGTCCAAGTTGAGTTTCAATATTTTTAATAGCTGTTCCTTGATTTTGTAATTGGTTTCCTTGTATTTATAATTGATTTCCTTGATTTTGTAAGATAATTTCTTATCTTTAAATTGAGGGTTATTATTATTAAATCCAGGTGGATAACTAGGTTTATTGTTAGAATTTCCTTGGTCAGAGGGATTTCCTAATGGTTGTGTTATGTTGTTGATCCATGGTTGATTAGTTTTATTATTATTCCAATTAAAATTAGGATGATTTTTCCATCCTGGATTATAATAATTCTCATAAAGATTATTGGGTCTGTTATTAATAGCATTCATAGTTTCATATGAAGGTTGAGATTCTATAAGTTGTCCAGATGAGTTTTTTTCTAATATAGTTGGAGAGTAATTCATTCCAAAATGATCTAATTTTTTAGATATAGCACCGATTTGGGAAGCTAACATAGATATTGCATCATTTTCATGAATACTGGCTATCTTTTTCGGATTCATTCTATCAGCAGGCCATTGAAAATTATTGATAGCCATTTCTTCGATTAGTTCATAAGCTTCATCAAATGGTTTTGACATTAATGATCCTCCAGCAACAGCATCGATGATTGATCTAAGAGATCCTACTAATCCATTATAGAAAGTTTGAATAATTAACCAATCTGTTAATGCATGATGTGGGCATTTTCTACGAAGTTCTTTAAATCTCTCCCAAACTTCATATATTGATTCTCCATCAAACTGACTAAAAGAAGTTATATCATTTCTAAGCTTAGCAGTTTTAGATGGTGGAAAATATTTGGATAGAAATTTTTGTGATAACCCCCCCCCAAGTTTTAATAGATCCAGGTGCTAACGAATTTAACTACATTTTAGCCTTATCCCTTAAAGAAAAAGGAAAAAGTCTAAGTCTAATAGCATCGTTAGATACTCCTTCATATTTGAAAGTAGCACATAGTTCTAAAAAACTAGTAAGATGTAAATTAGGATCTTCAGTAGGTAAACAGCTAAATTGATTATTTTGTACCATTTGGATAATTTCAGGTTTAAGTTCAATGTGTTAGCAGCTACATCTGGGGTTTGAATAGTTAAATGAATTTTATCTAATGTAGGGTTGGCATAATCTCTTAATGGTCTCTGTTGATTGATATATTCATTTTCAGGAATATTCGCCATTTGTGTTAAATTTATAATTTCTCTTTTTTGTTTTCTAATTCATTTAATTGTACGCTCTAATTCTGAATCGTAAGGTATTAAATTTTTGTTTCCAAATTTAAGCATACAATTTTGTAAAATAAATTTTAAAATAGTCCGTTACTCTAGTAAATAATTTCTTTACTTCCCCGGCAACGGTGCAAAAAACATGACCCACTTTTTAATGTTTACAAAAATAGCAACGACACCAAAAACTTAATCTCACTTAATATATATTTAACTTTATGATGGAATGTATAATGTGGATTTTACGCAAGTATACGTATCGTATCAAGTAATACAGGGCTCCAGTGGAGTCCTGGTTATCGATGCTACAGGGAAGTTTTAAAAGATTTGTAACAGCTAAATTTAAAGGATTTACATACTAATATAGTATACGGAATTTAGAATACTTAACTAAAGCAATCTAAAGTAAACTAATGCTTTAAATAAAGTTGATTTAAAGATTTCAGAAAAAGTATCTTTCCCCTTGTTTTTAGAAACTTAAGTGAATGATGAATTCAAATAGATTTTTTTATTGTATTGGGACAAATAGGAGCATTCCTATTCTTTACCCTTTGGTCCAAGTGCAAAGAACATTGACTAGTTCTATGCTTGATTACTGAATCTGCGGCTAGGCTGGGAGGATACTGCTGCCACTTCAGAGCTCCCACGTTCCCCTCACCTGAGGGCTAACATCTACACTTCATCTCTCAAACAATAGGACCAAATTGAATATTTTAGTCTGTCACACTAAAATGTCCTTTTCTACGTCCGATAAATAATATTTTCCTATTTATTTGCACCCTCCTTCCAAGGCTTTTGACTTTCCTGAATATTGGATGTAATCTTTACTATAGTTGATAATTCAACATATTTTAACAATTCAATTGGCCGGATTGAAAGTAAATTAAGTTTTAAGTAAAAGATTATCACAATTTATTTTAATATATTAGGCACTTCTATTTAATTTCATCAATTCACATAATTTCATAAACAAGGAGAAAGACTAAGAAAACTACTCAGAATGCATGGGAATTAAACAAAGCATGGATTTCATTTAAAGTTAACAACAATAAACAAAGATACTAATCTCAATTTCCTCCCCAATCAGACTCCTTGAAGTTCCTTTGATCTTTCCTTCTAGTACAACACACTTCTTAACTCACTACTTACACTTACTCACACTAAACTTCAACTTAGACTCAAAAGCACACTAATAGAATACTCTAAGACTCCTAAAATAGACACACTACATACTAAAATTCCTCCTATATTTATAGAGGTAGACAAAGGTCCAAGGGGTACTTAAGCACCTCTTCAAAATGCGTCCAGGTTCAATGTATCTGGCATTCTGAACGGTCTCGCCGTCGGCGAGAAATGATCTCGCCGTCCGTGGGGCTTCTAGAAGGTCTTCAAACCGAACGATCTCGCTGTCGCCGGGCTTGGGCTCACTGTCGGTGAGGTAGTTGCAAACCATTAAGAAATTCTCTTTATAATCTTACCGACGGTGGGCTCGATTTTGCCATCGGCGACTTAGTTCATTTTACATGTATTTCTTCCTTTTTGATCCAAATTTGCTCTATTTTACGCTTTTTTTTCCATTACTTATAAATCTTCGTTCCTGCAATAAAATAAAGAAAATACCTTTCTTTAAAGTGCAATTTCATAAAAAATAGGTATGAATTTCTTAACATATTTTTTGTGATAAAAAAGCCGCCACCTCCATTTCCTTAAAGATCAAAGAAACAAAATAAGGATAACAGATTTAGAAAATTTTTGGAGGTCCTTAAGAAATTAATTATTAACATTCCTTTTGTTGAAGCATTAGAATAGATGTTTGACCATGCTAAATTTATGAAGGATATTCTAAGAAAGAAAAGAAAGTTTATAGATCATGAAACTGTTGCACTTAGCAGAGACTGTAGTGCAATTATTCAGAAGAAGCTTCCAGAAAAAACTTAAAGATCCTCGTAGTTTCACTATTCCGTGTGCTATAGGTGAAATTTTTTTCGGAAAAGCTTTATGTGATCTGGGAGCGAGTATTAATCTTATGCCTTTATCAACTTTCAAAAGGTTGGGAATATGAGCAATTTCTCTTACATCTGTGACTCTTCAGTTGGCTGATCATTCCATTACTTATCCTAAAGGAGTGGTGGAAGATGTGTTAGTGAAAGTGGATAAATTTATCTTTCCTGTGGATTTTATTGTACTTGATATGGAGGAAGATAAAGAAATTTCAATCATTATGGGAAGACCATTCCTTGCTACTGGAAGAGCGGTAATTGATGTTCAAAAAGGAGAATTAACTATGAGAGTTAATGATCAAGAGGTGACCTTTAATATTTTTAAAATCTATGAATTATCCCTCAATGGAAAAAGATAATGAATGTTTTAGAATGGAGGTCTGTGATTACTTGGGAAACGATCATTTTGAAAATATATTTGAAAGAGAAGAAGAATATAAAAATATATTTGAAGAAGAAAGTGAAGATGAAGAAAATTCAGATAATGAGAAGAATGAAGATTTGGAGTATGTTCAGGAGAGATTCAAAATATTAGACACTATGGAAGTTAGAGATAAAAGCTTAATTCCATCTATCATAAAACAACGTGAACTTGAAATGAATATTCTCCCTAATCATTTAAAGTATATGTTTTGAGGAGAATCATCTACTTTGTCTGTTATTGTATCTTCAGAGCTAAATGAATACCAAGAACAGAAGTTATTGGAAACTTTAAAAAGATACAAGAAAGCTTTTGGATGGACTTTGGTAGATATTAAAGGAGTTAGTCCTTCGATTTGTATGCACAAAATTTTATTAGATGAAGAACATAAACCGAGATTTTATGAAAGAGTAGTTAAGAAAGAGATTTTAAAAATGGCTGGATTATGGAATTATTTATCCTATTTGGGATAGTGCTTGGGTAAGTCCAATACATTATGTACCAAAAATGTGAGGAGTGACTGTTGAAGTGAATGAATGTAATGAAATTATACCCATGAGATAAATGAATGGATGGCAAATTTGTATTGACTATAGGAAATTAAATGCCACCACTAGAAAAGATCACTTTCCTCTTCCTTTTCTCGATCAAATGCTAGATAGACTTGTTGGACACAAGTACTACTATTTTCTGGATGGATATATTGGTTACCATCAAATACCTATTGCTCCTGAGGATCAAGAAAAGACAAAATTTACTAGCCCTTATGGAACCTTTTATTTTCGAAGAATGCCTTTTAAACTGTGTAATGCACCTGCAATATTTCAGAGATGTATGATGTCTATCTTCAGTAGTATGATAGATAATGGAATAGAAGTTTTTTATGGATGATTTCTCTGTATTCAGAACTTCATTTGAAATTTTCCTGGAAAACTTAGTAAAAGTTTTGGAGCTTTGTGAGAAAACAAATCTAGTTCTGAATTGGGAGAAATGTCAATTTATGGTTGCAGGAGGAATTGGGCTTGGGCATAAAATTTCTGAACTTGGTATGGAGGTCGACCCTGCTAAAATTAGAGTGATTGAGAGAAACCATGTGCCAACTTTTAGAAAATGATAGAAAGTTTGATTTTAATGATGAATGCTGAAGAGATCTCAAATTATTAAAAGAAACCATTTGAACTTATGTGTGATGCTAGTGATTATGCAATCAGAGTAGCATTGGGGCAAATACATGATAAAGTATTCAAAGTCATTTATTATGCTAGTAAAACTCTTAATGAGGCTCAAATTAATTATACAACAACCGAAAGAGAATTCATAACTATATTATTTGCTTTTAAAAAATTTAGACCTTATTTAATTGGAGCTAAAAATATTGTGCATACAGACCATTCGGCTATTAAATATCTAATGCAAAAGAAGGATGCGAAACCTAGACTCATTAGATGGATACTTCTTCTGCAAGAATTTGATTTTATGATAATTGATAGGAAGGGAGCTGATAATCAAATAGCTGATCATCTATCCAGAATGGACTATGATAAATTATCTGAATTTGAAAAAGAAATTACTGCAATTTTCCCTGATGAGAAAATCTATATTATTATGGGAAATAATTTGCTTTGGTATGCTGATATTGTGAATTATATTGTAAGTGATATTGTACCACCTGATTTAACAAGGAAATAACAAAAGAAGTTTAAATATGATGAAAAATTCTATTTTTGGGATGAGCTCTATCTATATAAACAATGTAAGGATCTAATTATTAGGAAATGTGTGCCATAAGAAGAAACAAATTTGATTATTTAACGATGTCGCGATTCTGAATTTGGAGGTCATTTTGGTGTTGATAAAACTGTTTTTATAATTTTACAATCTGGATTTTATTGGCCTACTTTTTTTAGAGATGTTTATAGATATATTAAATCATGTGATCGGTGTCAAAGAGTAGGTAATATCTCTAGAAGAAATGAAATGCCTCTAAATTATAATTTGGAAGTTGAAATTTTTGATGTATGGGAATTAGATGTTATGAGACCATTTACTCCACCATTTTGAAATCTATATATTTTGGTTGTTGTTGATTAAGCTTCAAAATGGATTGAAGCTGTTGTTTTACCCCGATGTGATGCTCGGAGTGTTTCAAAGCTTTTAAAGAAAAACATATTTACAAGATATGAAATGCCGAGAGTAATCATAACTAATGGTGGATCCCATTTCAGGAATAATCGAATTAAGAGATTAATTGAGAAATATAATATCATTCATAGAATCTCTACTGCGTATCATCCCTAGACTAGTGGTTTAGTAGAAGTGTCTAATCATGAAATTAAAAGAATTTAGGAGAAAACTGTGGATAATCATAAATTAAATTGGTCTACTCGATTAGATACTGCTTTACGGGCTTATAGAACTGCTTTTAAAACCCCTATTGGAATGTCTTTTTATAGACTAGTGTTTGGTAAGTCTTGCCATTTACCAGTTAAATTGGAGCATAAAGCATATTGGGCAATAAAAGAGTTAAATTTTAATTTGAAAAATGATGGAGAGAAAAGATTTATGAAATTGAATGAATTGGAAGAGATTAGAAATGCATATTATCACAATAATAGGATCTATAAAGAGAAAAGGAAATTATGGCATGATCGGAAGATATTGAAAAAGAACTTGGAAAATGGACAAAATGTTTTATTATACAACGCAAGATTGAAGTTATTTCCTGGAAAACTCAAGTCTAGATGGTTAGGACCTTTTACAGTTGAAAAAGTTCATTCTTTTGGAGCTGTTGATATTAAAGATCCTAATACTGGAAACATTTTCAAAGTTAATGGGCATCGATTAAAGCCTTACTTTGATGGGTTTTAACCTGACTTCAAAGAGGTTTTAATGTTGAGTCATCTCGATTAACTGAATGGTTTGTTGGGCTGATGACGTTAAACCAAGTGCTTTATGGGCGGCAACTCATATGTATCTTTATGGTGTGTTTGCTTGTGTGTTGTAGTTGTGCTTTTTAGATAGTTTTTTTTAATCCTAATTACTCCTAAATAATTTAAAAATTGATAAATAATGGATCAAATCGAGATATTAGAATATTTTGGACTAAACGAAGTTCAATGAGAATTTTTTACCACTGGCACCGCCGACGCCCTATCATTTTTCCTGGACTAAACTTGACTGTTTGAGCGCCGCCGGAGCCTTATTGAGCGCAGCCGGCGCCCAAAATCTTCTTGACGGTTTTTAAGTTTCAAAAGGCATGTTTTGTGGGTTTTTTGCGGGATCATCGTTCTTATAACTCCCTAAACTCCATATTTGACTTCTTAACTCCAGAAAAATGAAAACCATTTATCTTAATTCATATCCTATGGATTCCTTTCCCATTGAAACCACTCGATTTTTTGTTTTCAACCGAAGGAAGTTCATAAGTTTTGAAGCACAGCGTTTGTTCAACAAAGTGATGATGAAAGAAGGATTATCAAGGAAAGAGGCTTCATAAATCGAGGTATGAATAATCCTACTACTAGAATTGAAGAAATTATTAAAGAGAGACGTTAGGAAGTTCTTTGCTACACTACAGCTGTCGTTGTTGTTCCTGTCCTGAAAGAGTTTTATGCAAATCTTCACGGGATCAACCAAGGGTTCGTATTTATGCGTGGTAGATTTGTTCAATTCACTCCTACACGAATCAACGATCTCATTATGATCGAGAACGTACCTATTTGCCATTATTCTAATTTCAATGCCAGGAGGGATAATATGAATGATGTATATCGATATCTGACGGATGAGAATGAAGAATGGGAAGTTAGAGAAAATGGATACATGAGTTTCCCATCTGCATCTCTCAATCTAGTATTGAAGCGGTGGCATTACTTTATTTCGGTAAAGTTATTTCTCAAATTGAACATTAGCAAGGTAACCAAGGAAAGTGCCATTTTGAATTTCTGTATTCAAACTGGGAGGCCGGTTGACATTGATAATATTATTGTGAAATTAGTACTTGTTGTGCATGGCTCTAAATATGGGTTTGGACACCGGTCCACCATATTTCTGTTATATAGTCAGTCACAGGTTCCTTATGAAAGTTGGGAAAAAGGTTCTTCTTCCATGGAGGCCTATTGATCCAACTAATCCCTACGACTACCGGACAGTTGGAGATGAAGATGACATGAATCTGCTTGCTGATTAAACAACACAAACTTCATAGCCGATTCAACCCTATTTTTCTGAAGGTTCCAGAATGATAATGCAAAGGATCAAACAATTGGAGCAAGAGGTACAGAACATTATGAATGCAAACAATATCATTTCTAATTTATTCGATCATATAGATTGGAGAATAAAGAGCAATTCGATCACACTGGTCGAATTGAGATGGGCTTAATCAATCTTATGAAAAAGAACACGACGATTGCTGAAGATTCATCTATAGAATTTCCATTTCTTCCATTCTATAACTAGTTTGTTCATCAGCAATCAATTGGAGACATTAGATGAGAGGATAGTTCTGAAACTGATGTGGAGTAATTAATGGATTCTACTTATGTTTGTTGTGTGTTTAGTTTACTTTG
This sequence comes from Papilionanthe hookeriana x Papilionanthe teres, assembly GCA_022702705.1. Lineage (NCBI taxonomy): Eukaryota > Viridiplantae > Streptophyta > Magnoliopsida > Asparagales > Orchidaceae > Papilionanthe > Papilionanthe hookeriana x Papilionanthe teres. Next base: position 128,352,517 of record CM040425.1, on the reverse strand, counting down.
CCTAGTTATGTTTGGTTTGTGTAGTATTTGCTTTGAGACTTGAACTTGGATTTAGATGTGTTTACTTTCATTATGTGCTTAGATCTTAGTGCTTGCTTATCGTATAGTACTTGATGCACTAAACATCTAAGAATATTTGGTTTGAATGAACATATTTAGTGTCTATGATGTAACTTGAATTATATATATATAAAATTGTGTGTATTGTTTGTGTGAAAATTTGTGTTAAGTATTGCTTATAGGGCGATGTAAATGCATATTGGAGTGTTAAACATCATTGTGGCTGTTGAACTGATCAAAATTATGAAAAAAAATTTTGGACTCAGAAAATATTTTGGACTAGCACCACCGGCACACAAATCCAGAGAGTTGGCTAATTTATTTAAATAGAGCGCCGCTGATGCCTTATCGAGCATCGTCGGCGCCCTATCAAGTGTCGCTGGCACCCGAACCCAGAAAAAGTCCTAAAACCCTCGATTTCGTAATTTTTGCCCTGGGACCCGCAAAATTTTCCATTTCCTTCATCTTCCTTCTCCATTTTAGTGATTTTGAAGATCTAGGGCTTGCTAGATCTCAGATTTAAGGAGATTTCAAGGTTTTTCGATACCGGATTTGCACTTCTCTTGGTAAGAGCTTCACTCTAAGTTAAAATTTTTGGATTTTCACCATGGAAATCTCTCACATTTCTTATGGTGGAATTTTTTTTAGTTTTAAAGAAATTTTAAAATTTCCATGATGAAATTTGCTCTTACTTCTTTAGAATAGATTTTGGAGTTGTTACATTGTGAATTTGGGATTTATTGGAATTTTGTTGTAAATTTTTGAAATTTACATGGCTCCAAGAAGGAAGCGGAAATTGGATTTTGATGAGGAGAGGTTTATCAATGTTAAAGCCCAATTTCACTATAACTCTATCATTCACAACAAGAAGTGTATCCAGGATTGAGCTTTTGATAGTCCTGGCGGATCTGTAGAAGAATTAATTACATAACAAAACTGGGAGCGATTTTGTTTTTTCACTGCGATTGCTGTTATGGGAGTTTTTAGAGAATTCTATTCTAACGTACCCTGAACTGAGACTGAGTATGTGCTTGTTAGAGGGAAGATGGTTAAGTTTACTACTTAGCGTATCAATTCATTCTATCAAACTAGGAAACCATTCGTGTGTGAATACGAAAACTTTGACACTGGGAGGGAGAATATGAGAGAAGTTATTGCTTTTCTAACTGACGGGCGAGGAGAATGGAAAACAAGTAAAAAATAGTTGATAAATTTCCCAGCTTCCACATTGAATGTTGCTTCAAAAGTTTGGCATTATTTCAATTCTGCAAGACTATAACCATCTTATCACCACAACAAAGTTACTAGAGATAGAGCAATTCTGAACTACTGTATTCAGAAGATGAAAAAGATTGATATTGGAGCTATTATTTTTAAGAATATTCAGACAATTGCTAGAGACGAGACCACTGGAGGATTAGGACATCCTGCTTTAGTTCATGCCTTCTGTGTTCAGTCTGGAGTAGAGTTCAGTAGTTCTGATGAAGTGGCTATACCATCGAGACCTATTACAAAGAATATTATTCGTACTTATGTGTCTCATTTGGGAGCCAGAGCTGAGCGTAAGAGTACTAATATTCCTACTACTAGTTATGATGTTCCATCTATATCTCAGCCTCCTTCCTTATCTGATATTATGGAGCAGCCGAGATTACAAAATGCTAGTATGGATAAACTCCATGGTCGGATGGATGCATTTGATCCAAGAAGTGATGTGAATGAAGATTATCTGCAGAGGAGACTTGAGTTCGATATTGCTTATTATGATGCTCAAGTCAAATTTATGTGGGGGGAGTCCGATGAGATATTTCCTACTTGCCCCAGCTATACACCATATACACCTGACCCTGTTGATGACCCTGCTGATGACCCTATTGATGACCCTGCTGATGACCCTGCTGCTGATCCTGGTGATGGAGACTGGTAGATTGTTTGTTTTATTTCTGTTGTTCTTAGTTTGTTGTGTTGTACTGATGTGATGTAGTGGATATTTACTTTTCATGTGATGTGTAACCCTGTGTTGTACTGTTGTGATGTAGTGTTATTTACTTTTCATGTTGTACTGTTATGTTGTACTGAAACATTAAAACTGTTAGTTGTACTGTTAGTAGTGTGATAGTTTGTTTCATGTTATAGTGTTCTGTTGGATGTTTAGATGTTTAATGTTAATTTCTCTTTACCCATGCAAATATTTAAAATTGTTATATCACTGTTACTAATTGTTTCATGCCTACTAGTTGTGAATTTTGATTAATACCAGATAGCTATTGAAGATTTCAAGATCCCAGCACAGAGAGGTTAGTTTTCTTCTACTCTGAACTGTTTCAAATTTACTGAAAAATTTAAGTTAGGGGGAGGGTAGAGAAATGCTAACTTTTAGTTGTTCTAAATTATCATATTTTCAAAAATTATTAGCATAACTTCTGGCAGTTGAACCTCATTATAAGATAACTAAAACTTTTTATTTCAATTGAATATTAAGGAAGGATAAGATAAAAATTTTTAGTGATAAATGTTAATTTTATAGAAGTATGATATTTGGTATAAAAGAATATTATTATAGTCAACTATTTAAAGTAAAGAAAACTGTATTTTTGAAATGTTACGGGACTTAAAAGTATTGTGTATTAAGAAGAGATTGTGATTTTATGATGAATAATGAAGCTTATACTTAACCATAAAGTAAGAAGATATTTCATGTTTAAACTTTAGAAAGAGGAGAGTGAAGTTCAAAATCATTATAGGCTCTCCAGATATAGTAATACTCAATAAAAAAAAAGAAAAAAGAAAAGAAAAGATGGATTGAAAAACAATCCCTAAAAGAAAAGAGAAAAAGAAAAGAAAAGAAAAAGAAAGAAAAATGTTTATGAGGAGAAGCTTGAGGAGATGCCTGATAAAAAATTGGCTTCACTTGAATCATCTTAAAGGGAAAACTAGATTTCATTTCTAAATTTATGTTTTAAGTACTGGCCTATATTCTAATGAAGTTTAATTGAACTCTTTTCTCACATAATCTTTTGAAGTACTCTTAGTGTGACAAATTATAGTTCATCTTGAAATAAATAGAAGACTAGAACTCTTAGATTTGATTGTTGAATATTCTTATACCTATAATGTTGACCTGAATTACTAAATTTCTTTCTAAAAATCTACCAATATATTCTCTTTAATGAAAAATTTTAGTGTCTTACAGTTGAAAAGTACATTGCCTAGAGTTATATTTTATGTAGTAAAAAGATTACTTGAAGACAAGTAATAGTTAAAGTTTAGGGATTTTGATGCAATAAAAATATATACTATTTTTGCTATCTAATTTTACCCATTTTTGGTGATATTGCACTTTAAAGAAAGGTATTTTTTTATGATTTCCTACATGAATGATGATTTTAGGTGATTGGAGTGAAAAGAAGCAAAAATGAACGAATCCATAACAAAAAGGAGCAAAAAGGAGCAAAATGGTGAAAAGTGTTCTGGCGTCGCCGGTGCCTAAATCCAGAGAGCACAACAATTAAATGGCATGATAGAGCGCCGCCGGCACCTGAAGTCAGTGGAGTTCAAATTTGAAGAGCTTTAGCGGCTTTTTGAATGGATGCCTATGGAAACTCTTAGGATTTCGTCCATATCTTATAAGTAACTACTTTTGGATGAAAAATGGTGTGTCTAGAGTGTGTCTTGTGTCTTCTAGAGTAGTTTTTAGTGAGTGTTAAGTGTTAGGGTTTAGGAGTAGAGAGTGTAGAGTGAAGATTTGAGAGGGATTCTTCTCTAAGGAGGGGAGGTGAAGAGGTAAAGTGAGAGATTTTTTCTTCCTTTCCATTCTAAAGAGAGAATCAAGTGTTGTAATGAAGAGAGAAGAGGATTCAAAAGAACTTCAAGGGAATTGCATTGGGGAAGAGAAAGAGATAAGTTGTATTTTCTCTCGTGGTTTGTATGACTTTTCTTTTATATTTAAAATTCATGTTTTATTGTATCTTCTCCATGAATTCTGAGTAGTCTCCCTTGTCTTTCTTCTTGTATAGAATGTGATGATGGATTGATGTAGATTTGATGTGCTTTTAATGCAATGAAGAAATTGTGATAGTTTTTCATTTAGAACTTAATTTACTTTTAATTTGGCCAATTGAAATGTTAAAACATGTTGTTGAAAATTAAGTTTGAAAGGATTTAATGTCCTACAACAATAATGAAAGATCCATTCAATTTCTATGGATGAATTGCGTATTTCATGGGAATTAGTGCAAATAAATAGGGAAATATGTTTTGATGGACTTAAATGTGGAGATTTTAGGGTGACAGGCTGAAATCCCCAAATTGGTTCTAGATTAGTAACTAATATCAAAGGCTAGTCTTCTAGTGAAGGGTGAGTGAGAGCTCCGAAGTGAGAGCCGGTATCCTCCCAGCCTAGCCTTAGAGTTAGTTACTAAACTTAGAATATGTCAATGTTCTATTTGGGGGTACTCTTTTGAGGGTAAAGAATCATCTATGTTCCTATTTGGCACAATAATATTGATAATTATTCCATATCAATCCACACATCATATTCTCATTGCAAGAGGAAATATACTTTTCTCATATATCAAAAACCTTTCAAATACTTAGTTTAGTGTGCCTGTTAGTTAATCTTGTTCTTAAAGTTATTATAAATAATTGTAGTTAGTAATTGTTACTGTTTCGTTGTTCTTACTGTTTCCTGCATAGTAGTAGTAAGTAGTAAACCTTAACTTTAGTGCTTATTACACATAGTGTAACATTTTCTTAAAACTTCAATATTTCCCTGTGGGATCGATATCCAGGACTCCATTAGAGCTCTGTATTACTTGATACAATACATACATTGAATGCTTGGACTTAACAAATTTATTATAAATCTATAAATTTGAGTTTATAAATTCTTACTTACGTTGAATGCTTGGACTTAACAAAATTATTTTAAATCTATAAATCCGAGTTTATAAATTCTTGCAAAATATAAAGTTGAGCTTCACGACGCTTGCAGCGATTCACATTTCTTCTCTTTTTACGTGCCAATGGTGCATCTGGGACTCTCTCGACTGAAGCAGCAATACGATCACCTTCCAGAGTATAATCATGGATTGAACCTGAGTATGTCTCGCGTTGAGGAGGTGTAGGTCGACAAATCCCCCAGTTCCTCCGTATCCTGAAGTATGCCCGGTCTCTTTGCGACCACTTTTCCACATTTAATTTATATCTATAGTCTTCTTTTTGTGTGTTTCTTTTTCAAAACGTGAAGTCCAATCCGTTTACAGAGGCAAACACCATTTCACAACCTGACACCACCTACACAAGTAAACAGGGGAAATATCAGTGGGTGGTGTTGTGCACAAACAAGAATAAGGACAAAAATCATTATCTTTCAAGTTTTAATAAGTTTTGTAATTATTTTGATGCTATTATCTTATTTAATATAATTTTATAAGTTTTAGATTTAGAAATTTCAACATGTGCATTTCATTATGTGAGAAAATTTATTTAATTTCATCTAAATTTTATTTTATTACAAGATTTGGACCCAGTCACAGACGCTGGCCCTATTCTACATCAGAACAAATATTTTTCTCCAGATTCCTCATGTCGCGTAGTATTTCTTGAGATATCGTCCATTTATCGGCAACATGAGTCTTTCCCTTTGAGAATGTACTAACTAGTACAATCCTCCAGAGTAAACCTTCTTTACAACGAATGGTCCCTCCCAGGTCTGTTCAAATTTTCCAACTATCTTGCGATGTGCAAGAATAGGCCTTCTGAGAACTAGCACGAGGTCAGCAGTTTTGAATGACCTCAGGCGGACTAACTTATTGTGGGCTTGAATCATCTTTGCTTGGTAGAGTTCCAAATTCTGCTGTGCAAGCAATCTTTTTTCCTTCGAGACTTTCTAGTTCAACCAGTCATAGTTTGGCGTTCTCTTCTGTTGTAATTTGATTAGCGACGATGATCTGGAGCGACGGTAAATGAACTTCTAGCGGAAGGACTGCCTTAGACCCGTAAATAAGTGCATACGGCGTAGACTGCTTCGGTGTTCTGACTGTCATCCTAAAGGCCCACAAAGCTTCTAACAATTTCTCATGCCATCCTCTTTTGTTTTCGTCGAGCGTCTTCATTATAATTTGAATGAGAGTCTTGTTGAAGGCTTCTACCAAACCATTTGCTTTAGTATAATAGAACGTAGAGTATCTCCAATCTATCCCATGTATTCTGATGAAGTTGTTGATTTTTGTGCTCTTGATGGTCGAAGGTGATTCTTCGTGGCACACCGAAGCAGTTGTTTACCTCATTTTTGGTGAGGTCTTTTCTCTTCTTAGTGCTTAAGATCTAGCCATAGGTTTTCCCTTTGACTATCCTAGAGGACTAGAAATGGAACCCACGACTTAGAAATTCAAACACTTCTTAACTCTTCTTGAACCACACAGATGACCATAAACCTTTAAGCCACTTGGATGATAAAAGTCAAATGTGGAGGTTCAAGGATGAGTTCCTATAGGATGGTCAAGCCTTAGGACAACACTGGGTGGCCTGGCCTTGGTGAGGTTCAACTTGCACACACCACACTTCCACACAAATTCCAAACCCTAAAACCACTCTTACCCAACTTAGTTTTCTGACTCATGTAGAAAACTCATATGGATGGACCTCAACCCCTAAGCCCCTGGCTATGAGGATTAAGAACAACATATTGAGTACTCTCATGGCTCTTGTGGCTTAATATGGCTTCATGGCTCAACCAAAATGATTTCATTCTACTCACATCTAATCAATCTTCATTTTTCCCAAATTTCAATTTTTAACCCCCGGGGGCCCTAAACCCACCAAACCTACCAAATACCCTTGAAATTGCCAAAAATTCACAAAAATTGCCCAAATTACATAAATTCCCCAAAATCAATCCTAAACACTCCCCACAACTCAAATTGAACATCCATGGTGAAATATACCAAAATTTCCAAAAATACCCCCCCAATACCCTCGAAATACCCTTTTTGGCCCAAAAATCCAAAAAATCCAAAAAATCCAAAAATTATGAAAAAATTTCAGAAAATCTCAAACATTCCTAATTTCATTTTGTTCAACTGCCACATACCCTAATTTTGTCAATTTAACGCAATTTGATCAAAAATCCCAAATTTGCCATTGAGGCCCAAATTGATCAAGTGACCCAATCCATCCCAAATTAAACCCAAATGTCACCCAATTTTCGCCAAATTTGTTTTGAAATCTTCCTAACATCCCCACAAAAAAAAACGCTAACTTAATTTACCCAATATTTGAACCCAAACACCACCCAAGCCTAACTCAAACAAAAAATTCCCCAAATTGGCCTAAACCAATCATGAACCCATACAAGCCCAAATCCCAAAATCAAGACCCAACCAAATTTGGAAACTCTTTTTCACACTCTAATAAACCTTTTGCAACATTAATTTTACATTAAAATCAACATCAGCCCAACCTTAGTCCAAGTTAGCCTAATTTGACCCACTTTGACCCTATTATTAAAAAAAACCCAAATTAAACCCAATTGAACTCCAAATTACCCCAAACTTGTTCTAAATCATTCATGGCACATTCCTAAACCAAATGCAATATTTATTTGGCACAACCTTTTACCAAAATTTTCATCCAAAAGTTTATTTTGAAACCTAAAAAGCCCACTTCCTTAAAGCATTTTTAAAAGCCCATTTTCACTAAATTTAGAAGGCCCAAAATTGGCTCTAGAGCCCACATGACAATTCCTTCTCATTATCCATTTAATAAAATCATCCCCTAAGATTTATTTCATCATTTAATCAAACCAAATATGGCCTCATGAAAATTTTCCACCAAAATACCAAAAAATTCAAAAAACCCTTTTTCATAAAATTGACCAAGCCATTCCCAAGCCACATGGAGCCATGAAGCCATTGACAAGCCATATGTAAGCCATTTGAGTCACTTTACAAATCAACATGTCATTTATGGCAAAAGGAGGGAGTCCTTTAATGATTCCCTTAAGGGTGATTACGCCTTTTCATGACTCTTCTAAATCTTGACTAAACCTAAATGTACTTAGATGGTGACTTCTCCCCACTAAGCTAGCTGACTTACCTGACCCCCACAACACTCAAAGTCTCCTTGGTGGGTGCAAAAAACCCTAATCCATGACTTGGACCCATTTAGACCCAAAATTAGCTCTTCCCCCATTCCATTTAAATGAAACCTTACACACATGACCAATGCCAATTGTTTGCACAAAACTCAAATCCTGACTCCCCTGACCATGAGGGTGACCCATGCCTGGCTAGACCACCACCTGGGTTGCCTGAAAGCTCCAGGACAAGAGCTCCATGTGAGCCAAAAAAAATAAAAAAATCCCTTGTTGAGTTGTCCCATGGCCAGTGGACACCATGGCCCTTCTTCCCTTGACCTAAGCAGCTGATCCCAGTCCCTGGTTTGCCCTGAGAAACTCCACAACCATGGCTATTTAAACTCACCACCCCACGTCCAAAAGAGGTGATGAACAAAAATGTTGCTAAAACTCTGCCAAAATTACTCCATAATCTTCTCCTAGCATAGAGAAGTTGATCCCCACTGTTTTCCTGCCCTAATTCCCACTGGTTGAGCTAAATTTCAGAGCTCAATCTTAGGCTTGAAACCAGGACATCCCTGAAACCTCCACCAAAGTCAAATTAAACTCACCCACACCTTCACCAGACTAAGAGAAGAAGTTACCCAGTGGAAGCCGCCTCACCAGGCCAGCCATTTGTGCTGGAGACCAAAGCTTGAAATCGGGCTAGGTGGAAATCATACCAAGGAATTTCACCACAGCTCCAGGCTTCATCCATAGCTCCCCTGGACTCCAACGAACGTGTCACGCCCCTCTGATTGAAGCTTCACTTCTCAAAGCCAAGCTATTGACCTCTTCTTCCTCCCGAGCTTCTATAAATTCTCAAATTTATTTTGCTTGATTTTAATGCATCATAGCCATATGGATATGTTCGTCTAGTCTAGACGCATCAATAGAGACCAACCACGCATGATTTGGTTGAGTATCGAGCGAGATCTTAGGTATAGAAGGTCTACAGTTCTCAGGTTAGGATGCCTGGGGACGACGAACGGATGCCATCCATTCGCACGTGTATTGGATGGACGGCTAGCATCGCGTCGAACGGAGACACGGAACAGAACAGTGGGACGCGTGGCTACTGAGTCGGATGGCGGCGTCGAATCAAATTGCGCCGCGTGTGCTTTCGACCCGAATGAGGATGACGTGGCGCTGAGTGGTTTAAGTAGATAAATAGGATTTTATGAATTTATTAAATAACTATAACTTCAAAAAATTCATATCTTTGCATAGAAATACCATAAAAATAAAATAAAAATACTCTCTTGCTCAGTGAAGAGAGGAGAATAATGTGGAAAAATAATTAAGTTAATTTGTCGAGTCTATGATTTTTAATGATTTAAATAACCTATGTGGAGTTTTAATTCTCCATTTGCATACACATTTCATCATGGCATGAGACCATAGGGATTTTCTAGCCTCTATTCTTGGGAACATTACCTGAAGTTTGCAAGGCCAGAGGCCATCTTTATGAAAAGTTATCTAATTTTCATGTTTATGTGTCTGTTTTGGTATTTTAATTCTAATAGTTAGTAAATTGCTTAGAAAACTCTAGAAACATTAGGGGAGATATCTTATAACCAGAGGACCCTAGGAAAATTATGGTTTGATTTAATTTCTTAAAAATAACCCTAATTAGCCCAAACACTTAAAACTGAACTTTAATTAATTAGGAGTAACCACACTTCAAAATCACTTGAAAACAATTCTCCTTTGTTACTTAGGATACAGAGAATCTGAAATAAAAATTTCAAGTCAATTTGAAATAATTTAGCCCATTAAATGAATTAATTAAGTGACATAGCCATTTTGAAAATTAAAGAATTCATAAAACCCAAAATACACTTAAAAAATTTACCAAATTGATTTTGTGGGCTCTTTGATATCAGAGGAGTCTAAAAAATTAAAATTTGAACTTTATAAAAATTTTCATTTATAACCCTATTTTTAATATTTTAATAATTAAAAATTAAAAAAATCACAAAAATATTAAAAATCACAAAAAAGTCATATTTTGTTCCCTAATAACTTAAGAACCAACCAAATATTTTTTTCTAAGTCTCTAGGTAAAGATAATGAATTTTAAAAGCTTAATGTAATTTTTAATGTTAAAAAAATGAATTTTCAAACCTTTCCACTAAAATAATTCTAATAAATAAAAAAATTAGAAAATTATAAAATTTGGTTCTCTGACTTCCTTAAGGTCAGAGGGACTTAAGAGAAATATAAAATCTATTTTTTCAACTTTAATTTTATTTTATAATTAATTAATACCCTAAAGCTTAAAATAATTATAATAACTAAAATATAATCCAAAAAATCACCAAAATTGGTCCAAGTGGTCCTCTAGTTAGTAGGAACATCCCATAATTTTCCTAAGGACAGAAATTTTACTTTGGTCATGTAGTTGAATTTTCATTGAAAACCCTTATTTTTTCATTAAAATAATTATATAAATTAAATTAAAAATGAAAAGAATCACATTTTCTCCTCTAATGTCTTAATTGACATGTGAGTAAGGTGACATAAAAATTTTAAGTTCATTTGAGCTCAATTTGGTGAGTTATGAAATGAACATGTTTAAAAGGGCATAAAAGTAATTAAGGATTTTAACCATAAGTAATACTTTAGGCCTAATCGAAGGGAGGGTAAAATATTTGATCTTAATTTTCTCTTGGATGATTGAAACTTAGAGAATTAAAGGTATAAACCAATTAATCACTTTTAATGAATCAAAATGGAACCTTAATTAATTAAATTATTTAAATTTTTGGAGAATAATTAAAATTTGGATAATTAAGATTAGGGATATGCCTTAAGAAGATATCAATTCTTCAATCTAAAATCACTAAATGGATCAATTCAATAATACTCAATTCTTAATTAGTTCTAAAGAGTTATAATTGAAATTAATATTTTAAAAAAATAAATAATCCTTAATTAAATTAAAGCTTAAAACATTAAATGACTTAATAATTAAACTAAAATAAATATAAAACATTAAAATTAATTTGAAATCACTTGGAAACAAACTTAAAAAAAATTTGAAACATAAAAATTAATCTCAAAATAATTAATAACAAAAAAAAATGTGAAAACCAAACCAATTAAAATTAACCTATAGTACTATAATTAATTTAAACGAAATTTGAATCATTAAAATTTAATGAAATTAAATAATCTAAACACCTATTTCAACTTAAATAATTTGAAACATCAAAGATTAACCTAGAACAATTCATCACTAAAACATCATAAATTAAAAATTAAATCACTTTAAGACATTAAAATTAATTTAAGACATTAACATCATTTAAAATATAAAAGTTTAATTGAATTAAACAACTTGAATACTATTCCAACTTAAAATGGTTTAAAACACCTAAAAAGATCAAGTAAAAATTTATAATTAAATTAAAACCACTTTAAATCTCCAACTCAAATTTCAATTAAGAATGGCTAAATTCTTTGATGAACTAATCTGCCCCTAAAGGCTTTCACCTTCATAACTCTCAAATGGAGTGTCAAGTGAAATGTCACTTAACTCATCGGACAATCAAATGTCCAAGTTCACTGAGCAAGAAACAAAACTTAACTAAATTCTTGGATGACCAAATCACCTGTACAGTGAAATTCATTTGGACTCGAAATAATCTCAGAAATATTGAAAAGATGTTCAGGACTCGTCCTAAGCACTTTCTCAATATGATGAGATATTTTAGAAGAACAATTGAATTTAATTGTTCTTTGGTGAAGAAAATCATCCTTAATAAAACACAAGAACCTAGATGTCATAGGAATCGACTAGCAATAGGATAAGGATTTTGGTAGATAACCAGAACCTTCTCTTAGATTTACCTAGGTGCTCTCCATGAAATATATAAATGCTCTGACATGTGTTTTAAGTGTAGTCGGGAATGACGAGAAGACCCTCAAGGTACGCTTTTATTTTATTGCGATTTATTTACCTGCACTGTACTTTACTTCTCTTGCATGAAACAAGAATGTCACCTCGCATGAAAACCGAAACTTTTATGATAGCCACAAAATTGAAACCCAAAACAAAACTAAAAGTCACAACAAGATAAAAATTCACCACCACAACAATAAAAAATATAAAAATAACTCAAAATTTAATCACAAACAGAATAACAAAACTACAACTACAACTAAATTAGAACGTCTCGTTGGATGATCGGGAATCCCTCAGATGATGTAACTGATCCATGAAAAAATACCCCTTTTATGCCTTAATTTTTATCAAATTTTTAAGGATATTATGCTTTAATGAAAGGTATTTTTGTGTTTTTGGATATAGGTGATGGAAAAATGTTCAAGAAGAAAAAAAAGTGAAAAAGGAGCAAAAAGGAGCAAAAATGAAGCCAAAATGCAAAATTGTCAAAATTATTGGTCTGGCGCCTAGGCGCCAGAATGCGGAGCCTAAGCGTTAGGTTGATATGGGATCTGTCAAGATTTTTGAATACTTTTGGACGATTATTTTAATGGTGTTAGCAGTTATTGGACCTTCTAGAAGACTGACAGTTGTTCCTGGTTTATAGGACATGTGATACAATGTATTTGGATGCCTGGAAATGGTTTTAATTGCGAAGAGGTGCGATCCAAAGTAAAGAGGTGTGAAGAACTTTACGCAGAGTCCGGCGCCTAGGTGCCAGATTCCGGCTCCTAGGTGCCAGACACACCTTCTAGAAGATTTATTGAATGTGGACACATTTTGAAGAGGTGCCTCAAGGCAACCCTTAAAGCCTATAAATAGGAGGGTATTCCTTCAGAGAAAAATGCCCACATATTCCCCCCATACATACCCCTATCTAGAGCCTTATCTAGAGGGAGAATTAGAGAAATACTCTAGGGTCACTTTTATAAATTAGTGAGTTTATTTAGAGTTTGTATTGAGAGTTTAAAGAGTTGGTGCTTTTGAAGTTTATTTGCTTTGGAGTCAGAAGAATTCAGAGGTTCAGTAGAAGAAACACTTGAGATAAGCATTTGTAATTTTATTCAAAGTTTTATTATCATGTTTTGTTGTTTAAATTTAATGTGTTCTGAGTAGTTAGTTTACTTTCTCCTTTTAATTATAAAAAGATAAATAATATAATATAAAATTTGATGGAAAATTAAAAACTATTTATATTTTAAAACATTGTGATGATATTAATACTGGATCTTCATTTACTTTACAAATTGATTACTTGTATTGTTAAAATCTGTTGAAGAGTTTTGATACCTAGAAGGATATGAATTTTTAACTAGTAGATATCACATGAATCCTTGGGTAGTCGAAGGCCTTGTGTGGGTTATTTAAGGTGAAGTGCAAATAAATAGGAAGATATTATATAATGGGCGCAGAATTAATAAGTTTTTAGAGTGATAGACTAAATTCTTGTGATTTGGTTTATAGAAAAGGAAAGGGTCACTAGTAGGGCCGACCATTACCACCCTTGGATATCTAGTAGTGTGAGCCAAGATTAACCCATTCTACTTACAATACATCCAGACCTGATCTATAAGCTAGGAAATGTTCATTACACCTGGATCAAAGGGTAAAGAATATGAATGCTTCTATTTAGCACAATACCATAAATTTATATTCTCCACAAATATTATCATTATCTTAGAAAATCTAGGATTAATTGAAAGGAAGAAAGTTGTGTTCTTATTGCTATTTACACCAATCATTTCATTACTGCTTAATTATTTCATCTTTCATTACTGCTTTATTATTGCATCTAGTAAATTAAAAATATCAAATTTATAAACTATAAAAAAAATACATAAAAATAAAATTAAAAAATTTAAAAATCCATAACTCACTCCTCGTGGGATAGATACTGGGGTCTTTGTTTCAAAGCCCTATATTACTTGATATGATACGTATACTTGCATAGTACCCCTAGTGTGTAAATTATTTTCAACAAAATTATATTTGTATACACTAGTTGCTATTATTATCTATTACATATATTTGAAAAAATTAATTATTATATTTGTCATCAGCGAATTGCGGGTCAAGTTTTTGGCGTCGTTGCCAGTGATTGAATTTTTAGTATGCATATTTATAACATTGGGTCATGCTTTTAGCGCCGTTGCCAAGGATTGTATTTTTAGTACACATATATATAGCATAGAGTCAAGTTTTTGGCACCGTTGCACGGGGAGGAGTGGAGTAGATTGTAACTCTTTTTATTTTATTCATTTTCTTTTATTGTCAAAAATATAAAATACCAAAAATATATATATATAAAATAAAATAAAATTTTTTTTTATAAGTAGAGATTTTATTTCTTGTTAATTTAATTTTTATGCGTAGTGATGGATCTAAAGGATTATTTCCTTTAGATTCTCAATTAGAAAGAACTATTAAAAGCATTAAAAAAAGAAAACAAACTAAAAAAATTCAAGAGATGGCTAATTTACATAACAATTTACAAAATCCAATTGAAATTAATGAACAAAATGTTTACAAACCATTAAGGGATTATGCTAACTCTACAGTTGATGAACTTCATAGTAGTATTCAAATACCTACTGTAGATGCTAATTCTTTTGAGCTTAAACCATCCATCATTCAAGTGGTTCAAAATAATCAATTTGGAGGAACACCAAATGAGGATCCAAATTTACACTTTGCTACTTTTAGAACTTTGTGCTACCTTTAATTATAACAATGATTCTGATGATGCTATTAGACTTAGACTCTTTCCTTTTTCTTTAAGAGATAAAGCAATGATGTGGTTGAACTCATTTGCAGTTCTATTAAAACATGGGCTAAAATGGCACAAAAATTCCTTGCTAAATATTTTCCTCCTTCTAAAACTGCTAAATTAAGAAATGATATTACTTCATTTAGTCAATTTGACGGGGAGACAATTTATGAAACTTGGGAAAGATTTAAAGAAATATTAAGAAAAAATCCTCATCATGCTTTACCTGATTGGTTAATTATTTAAACATTTTATAATGGTTTAATTGGATCACTAAAATCAATTATTGATGCTGCTGCTAGAGGTTCTTTAATGTCTAAATCATTTGAAAAAGCTTAAACTTTAATTTAAGAAATGGCTAATAATAATTTTCAATGGCCTTCTGAAAGGATTAATCCTAAAAGAATGTCAAGTAATCAAGATAACGAAGCCTTTTCTATCTTAGCTTCACAAGTAGCTGTAATATATAAAAATTAGATAATTTTTCCATCAATGTAACACATAACAACTCATCTAATTTTGAAGATTCTCAAACTATTGAAACTTTACAAGGTATTGCTAGTAAAAATAATCCATATTCAAACTATTATAGTCCTAGATGGAAAATCACCCTAATTTTAACTTGAATAATTAACAACAACAATGGGGTAATAATCAATCCCATCCAACTGGAAATTGGAATTATCAAGTAAATTCAAATTATAAACCACCTGGATTTAATAATCAACAAAAAAAGTTATCAATAGAAGAATTAATTTTACAAATGAGTAATCAATTACATAATCAAAATACTGCTATTCGTAATATTGAGAATCAAATGGGACAAATTGCTAATTTAATTAATTACAGATCTCAAGAAATACTTCCTAGTAGTGTTGAAATTAATCCAAAAGAAACTTGAAAAGAACATGAACATGTTAAAGTTGTACAACTTAGAAGTGGAAATGAATTAAAAGAAAGAATGCAAAAAGAAATTGAAAAAGAGATTGAGGTTGAAGAGATTGAAAAACCTAAAGAAACTCCTTCTCCTAATCAAGATCAAACTAATATTTCTATTAATGCGTAAGTTGAAAAAGCACCACCACCTTTTCCTCAAATATTAAAACAACAGAAGCTTGATCATCAATTTTCTAAGTTCTTTGAAATTTTTAAGAAACTTACTATAAATATACCCTTTGCTGAAGTATTGGAAGAGATGCCAACTTATGCAAAATTTATGAAGGATATATTAAGTAAGCAAAGAAAATTTGAAGCTTTTGAAACTGTTGCACTAAGTGAAGAATGTAGTGCAATAATTCAAAAGAAATTACCTTAGAAACTTAAAGATCCTAGAAGTTTTACTATACCTTGTGCTATTGGAGAAAATTTTTGTGGAAAAGCTTTGTGTGATTTAGGAGCAGGTATTAATCTCATGCCATTTTCTATTTATCGAAGGTTGAATTTAGGAGAGATTACTCTCACCACTGTAACTCTACAGTTAGCTGATAGATCTATCACTTACCCTAAAGGAGTTATAGAGGATGTACTTGTTAAAGTAGATAAATTTATCTTCCCTGTGGATTTCATTGTGCTTGATATGGAAGAAGATAAAGAAATACCAATTATTTTAGTGAGACCTTTTCTAGCTACCGGACGAGCTATGATTGATGTGAAAAAAGGAGAATTAACTATGAGAGTTAATGATCAAGAAATTAAATTCAATGCTCTTAAATCGATGAAGTACCCTGACAAAGAAAAATGTTATCGAATGGATATTTTTGATCTTATAATTGAAAAGCACTATCGAGAAAAATGTAAAATCATTCCTAAAGAAGAAATTAAATTTTTAACTGATGAAAATGAAGAACTAAAAGAAGTTGAATTATTTAAAGAAACTCATTCTATTAAAGACAACTGGGAAACTTTAGACATAACTCAAAATGATATACTTTTACCCTCAATTAAAAATGCCCCTAAACTGGAATTAAAAATGTTACCTTCACATTTAAAGTATGAATTTCTTGTTAATTTCTTAACTTTACCTGTTATTATTTCTTTTGCTCTAAGTTTAGATAAAGAAGAAAAATTAATAGGAGTGTTAAAGAATTATAAAAAAGCTTTTGGTTGGACTATTGCTGATATAAGAGGAATAAGTCCTTCCATTTGTATGCACAGAATTTTATTGGAAGAAAATTTTAAACCTACTATTTAACTGCAAATAAGATTAAATCCTATCATGAAAGAGGTTGTTAAAAAAGAAATTTTAAAATGGTTAGATGCTAGAATTATTTATCCTATTTCGGATAGCAAATGGGTAAGTCCTATTCATTGTGTTCCCAAGAAAGGATGAGTAATTGTCACTGTCAATGATAAAAATGAACTAATTCCTACAAGATAAGTTACTGGATGGCGAATTTGCATTGATTATCGGAAGTTAAATGATGCCACTAGAAAGGATCATTTTGCTTTACCTTTCTTGGATCAAATGCTTGAGAAATTAGCTGGACACTCATATTTCTGTTTTCTGGATGGATATTCTGGTTATCATCAATTACTTATTGCTCCTGAGGACCAAGAGAAAACAACATTTACAATTCCTTATGGAACATTTGCCTTTAGAAGAATGCCTTTTGGTTTATGTAATGCACCTGCAACTTTTCAAATATGTATGATGTCAATATTTTGTGATTTGATTGACAAAGAAATTGAACTATTCATTGACGATTTTTCAGTTTTTGGAACTTCTTTTGAGTCTTGTTTGGGAAATATTTCCAAAGTTCTGAAAAGATGTGAAGAAACAAATTTAGTTCTTAACTGGGAAAAATGTCAATTTATGGTCACAGAAGGCATTGTAGTTGGTCATAAAGTTTTACAAAAAAGGATGAAAGTTGATCATGGAAAAGTAAAAATTATTGTTGAACTGCAACCCCCTACTACTGTTTCTGATGTGAGAAGTTTTCTAGGTCATGCTGGATTTTATAGAAGATATATTAAGGATTTTTCTATAATTGCTAAACCTCTTTGTCATTTATTGGAAAAAGAAGATAAATTTGGATTTAATGAAGATTGTGTTAATGCTTTCAATGTTTTAAATGACAAGTAAATAACTGCACATATAATTATTGCACCTAATTGGAATAAACCTTTTGAATTAATGTGTGATGCAAGTGATTTTGCAATTAGAGCTGTATTAGGACAAAAATATGAGAAAATTTTCAAAGTTATATATTATGCTAGTAAAACTCTCACCGAAACTCAAAGAAATTACACAAATACTGAGAAAGAGCTTTTAGCTATAGTATATGCCTTTGATAAATTTAGACCTTATCTTCTTGGTACCAAATGCATAGTTCATACTGATCATTCTGCTATTAAATATTTAATGACAAAAAAAGATGCTAAACCTAGACTGATAAGATGGGTTTTACTTCTACAAGAATTTGATTTTCAAATAGTGGATAGAAAAGGAACGGACAACCAAATTGCTGATCATTTATTTGGAATTAAGAATGATATTACTGAAGAAAATATAAATGAGAAATTTCTTGATGAACATTTGTATGTTATTCAAGAATACCAAATACCTTGGTATGCAGATATAGTTAACTATTTAGTTAGCAATATTTTACCTTATGAATTGGATAATAAATTTACTAAGAAATTTAAAAATGATGCTAAATCTTATATTTGGGAAGATCCTCATTGATTTAAATTAGGAAGAGATTCTATAATTCATAGATGCGTACCTTATGAAGAAACTTATGCTATTATTCAAAAATATCATGATTCCGAATTTGGAGGACACTTTGCAGTAGATAAAACTGCATTTAAAATTTTAAATTCAGGATTTTATTGGATACCTTATTTAAAGATGTAAGACATTATGTGAACACATGTGATCGATGTCGAAGGATGGGAAATATATCCAAGAAAGATTAAATGCCTTTAAACTATATATTGGAAGTTGAAATTTTTGATATATGGGGTTTAGACTTTATGGGACCATTTGTACCATCATCTGAAAAGATTTATATTTTATTAGCTGTTGATTATGTTTCAATGTGGATTGAAGCTGTAGCTTTACCTAGCTTTGATTCCAAAATTCTTTCAAAATTTTTACAGAAGATGATTTTTTCAAGATTTGGAACGCCTAAGGTAATTATCACAGATAGTGGAAGTCATTTTAGAACTATAAGAATTCAATCATTATTGGAAACATTTGGAATCAAACACAGAATTGCAACTGCATATCACCCACAAACAAGTGGAATGGCTGAAGTATCAAACAGATAAATTAAATGAATTTTAGAGAAGACTGTTAATCCTAAAAGAAATGACTGGGTTGATAGACTTGATTCTGCATTATGGGCTTTTAGAACAGCTTATAAGATTCCAATCGAAATGTCACCTTACCGGTTAGTTTATGGTAAACATTGTCACTTACCTGTTGAACTTGAACATAAAACTTATTGGGTGATAAAGGAGTCTAATTTTGATTTGAATACTACAGGAGAAAAATGATTATTGCAATTGAATGAGATGGATGAAATAAGAAATGAATCATATGAAAATGCAAGGATTTATAAAGAGAAAATGAAAGTATTACATGATAAAAAGATTTCAGGAAAAATATTTGAGCCTGGATAAGAAGTATTATTATTTAATACTTGTTTAAGACTTTTTCCTGGAAAATTAAGATTAGAATGGATAGGACCATATATAATTGAAAAAAGTATATCATTATGGAGCTGTGGATGTTAAAGATCCCAAAATGGGAAAAAATTTTAAAGTTAATGGATTAAGACTGAAGCCTTATTTGGGAGATTTTAAAAAGATTTATAAAGAGGCTTATGAGTTGAGTCTACCTGATTAAAAGACTTAATTAGGTCGGGCTGACGACATTAAACCAAGCGCTTTGTGGAAGGCAACCCATAGTTATTTGTTGTTTTGTGTGTTTTTACATTTGTAATGTAAGGTTATGCCTCGATCTTGTTTAATTTTATATTATTTTAGAAAATTTGAATGCTAACAAGTCTTTATTGACTTAAGCTGAAAATTATCTCTAATTATATAAACTTAGACATTGGATCACTCTATTTCATATATGAGTAAAAATAAGATCAAGTTAACCTTCATTAGGATTTCTTATAATTTGTGTTACTCAGTGTATATTGATCTTACCATTCTAAACTACCTATTTTGGAGAACGAAACTTTGAAATTTGACGTTAGGAGAAACGGAGTCAAACATGGTTCCGGCGCCTAGGAGCCAGATTTGGCGCCTAAGTGCCAGAGTAAAACTATGTGTCGATGGGTCCGGTGCCTAAGTGCCAGATTTGGCGCCTAAGCGCCACAGTTACTGGATCATGTCAAAACCGAAAATCTTCAGTTTTTCACACGATTTTCTCTTATAAATGACCCTATCTTCGTCCCCAATCCTTATGCAATCATTATTTCAACTCATACACTCCATTCTTGAGAGATTAGAGAGGATTATTGAAGAAATGGAGAGGAGAAATCTTAGAGAAGAGGCTAGAGACAAGGTTTCAAAGGATCCTCAACCCTACTTCAATGGTTTCATCGCTGTAAGTTTGGAGAAAATTTCTAGTCATCTAGATAAGTTTGAAGCAGAGTTTAAAAGCATTGGAGATCGCCTCCATGAGATGTATCATCAAATTGAACATCTAGAATGGTAGACGAAATTTCAATTTGATCATCTTGCGGCTTATCAAGATGCTTAAGTGGAGATGTATGTGAAGAACAATTGGATCGACAAGAAAATGACTACTGATTTTCCGAGTACGTTAATATTCTTTCCAAGTGGGCTGAATAGTTTTCCTTGCCAAGATAATGGGAAATATATAGTGATGTGGTGAGATTGTGATTTATCTATTATGTCATTGTATCGATTTAGTGAATGGATTGTGTTTGTTTGTGTGTTTGCTTTCATGTTCAATGTGTGTTGTATTTGCTTTGAAATTTGTGTTGTGTGATTGTTGTTAGAACTTGAATCATGTTATGATACTTATTTGAATTGTATTCAGCCCGAAATTGAAAATCATGAATGGAATTAGAAGAGTTTGATTTAAACTTTTGTTTAATTGGTGGATTTAATTTTTAATTTTTAAAATTTTTGGAAAATATTTTGGAAGATGGAAACTGAAGCAATACACTTATATGAGTAATTAGAAGTTTAATTTATGAATTTTGGTGGAAAATAAAATTTTTAAGAGATTTTTTTGAAAAGGCGAGTCTGGCGCCAGAATTCGGCCTGCTTACCCGAAAAACACCATTTAAACACCCATTATCCATTTTTGACGCCTAAGCTTCATCTTCTTCCTCTTTTTCACGAAAATCCACCTCCTAAATCCATTTTGAGGTCAAAACATCAAGATTTTAAGCCTGAAATCACTTGATTTCTTCATCTCAAGTTTAGATCTATACTCTAATCCCTTTATTTTTTATTTTCACCATAGTTTTTCCTATTTTTGACTAAAAACTGAAATTTTGAGAAACATTTTGATTTTTAGTGTTTCTCCATGAATTTATAAGCTCATTTTAAGTTTCTTAAGCTTAAAAAGAGTTTAAATCTTTGATTGCTTAATTTATTTGTGTTTTCTTTCTCGTTTAGATGGCACCGAAATATAAGCGAGGAAAGGCACAAGAAAATTTTGACAGTAGCAAGTTCGTGACTGCAGCAGCATATTTTTGATATCACAAATTTGAGACGTCCAAAAAATTTATCTCAGAGCGAAGCTTTTACAATCCCGGTGAAATGATCGAGAACACGATCGTTTCGCCCAACTGGCAATGATTCTGTTATTTCACTGTTGTTGCTGTTATTCCAGTCGTGCGAGAATTTTATGCTAACTTCTTGGATGCGGAAGACTACGAAGTCTTCGTCAGAGGTGTTGGAGTAGGATTTACTCCAGAAAAGATCAATGTTTTTTATGGACTGCCACCTACCATCGAGTGCCACTATTCTGGATTATCTCCATCTGAGGGATATCTTGAGATGATTATTGCTTATTTGATTGATGAAAGTGGAGCTTGGAAGATCCGGAACGATAAACTGCTAAATTTTAAATCTTCCAAGTTAAATGGTATTTCAAAGGCATGGCATTACTTTATTTTTGCAAGACTTATACCTTCCAACCACCTGAGCGAAGTGACTAGAGATCGAGCTATCTTCAACTACTGCATTCAGGAGAGGAAACCGATAGATGTCGGCAATATTATTTATGATTCTGTGGGGTCTACTGCTAGATCCAGTACTTCTATAGGACTAGGATACCCATCTCTGATTTATTCTTTATGTGTGAACAATGGAGTCCCTGCTGATGTTTCTGCGGAGAAGCTGAAGTCTACCAAGCCAATTGGGCAGGAGAGTGTTTGTATCTTTGATCGTCTTCGTGGGAAGAGATCTACAACCCCTTCTACTTCTGCACCTACTCCAGGTAGAGCATCCACTTCCAGACCTTTTACTTCTACTGTTGAGCCACCGTCTAGTTTTTGGGAATCGATGCATGATCAATTTCTGGAGCAGCAGAATGAGTTATTTCTAACTCACTTGATACTATGGATAAGAAGACTGATCACCTATCTGATTACACCCAGAGGAAGAGTGAATATGATGTTGAGTATTCAGAATCTTTAGTCAGATTCTTGAAGGGTGAGCATGATATTTAGTTTCCCACCTGTCCAAGATTTTCACCATATGTTGATCCTAAGGATGTGGAGTTTTCTTTTGGTGATGATGATGACAAGGCTACAGACAGTGATTAGTAGCCTGATTTACCTCTGAGATGTGCTGAGTCTGTTGTTAGTTGTGTTTTTGTTTGCTAGTACTGATTGTTGCTTGTTGTTTGCTAGTTTAGATTTGTTTATGAGACTTTGTATGAATTATTTGATGTTGAGATTGTTTTAGATATTTAGTTGTAGAATGAAATTTAAATGAATTTGTGTTCATTTTTTAGTTTCAGCCTACTTCTTAGTTTTCTAGAATAGTTAGTAATGTTATTTTATTTATGTTAGTAATATAATTATTTAATTCAACTACTGCTATATAAAATTTTTGAGCCTGCTTACTTTTATATGCTCCATTATTTCTGTAATATTCATAAAAAGCATGTGTAAAAGTAAATTATATTTCTTTCTAGAATTTTTTTTACATTCTTATAAAATTTCTTTTTAAGTTTTACTTTTCTTTCTCTCATACTTTATTATATTCATGATATACCAAAACTTAAGTTTGGGGGAAGAGAAAATACATGTAAATTTAAATTTTATTTGTCCTTGATAAACAAATATTTTCTAAAAAAAAATCTTAACATAACATAAGGAATGAAGAATCTATTTAAGATCACTTAAATTTTTGAAATTATAAATAATTTAGTGGACTTAACCAAAATTTTAATAACTTTGATTGATTTTAAGAATAGAATTATTTAACTTAAAGAAGAATAAGATTAAAAAATTTTTCTATTCATAATAGAAATAATTGAATTTTAGAAGTATTAAGAAATTAGAAATTATAACTTGAAAAAGAAAAGATTGAAAATCTTTTTGAAATTCTATTCATGTTATAATAATTAAGTGAAAATGTAAAAGTTTAAAAATATAAGTTAAGGGTAGTGAAGTTCAAAATCATTAACAGGCTATCCAGATACAGTAATCCTCACTGTAGAAAAAAAAAGAAAGAGAAAAAGAGGAGAAGCTTCAGGATATGCCTAATAAAAAATTGGCTTCACTTGAATTATCTTATAAGAAGAAAACTAGTTACATACTTTTACTTAATTTTCATGCATGGATCTTTATTTAAGAAAAACTTTTAATGAAAATCTTTTTCTTGTAAATAATCTATGTGATCTTAATATAATAAACTTCTATTATTTTCGAAATGAATGAAAAAATTTTGAAGTCTTATGATTTGGTAGTTGAATATTATTTAAATTCTTAAAATTAAACATAGTTAGTGAAATTCGGTTAATGATTTACTAAAGCCTTTATAAGATCAAAAATTATAAGGAGTCTTAAATATTTATCTTTCATTCCAAATGTTATACATTTTATATAGTAAAAAGGGTTACTTGAGGACAAGTAACATTTAAGTTTGGGGATTTTGATCCATGAAAAAAATACCCATTTTTATGCCTTGATTTTTTATCAAATTTTTAAGGATATTATGTTTTAATGAAAGATATTTTTGAGTTTTTGGATATAGGTGATGGAAAATGTTCAAGAAGAAAAAAAAGTGAAAAAGGAGCAAGAAGGAGCAAAAATGGAGCCAAAATGTAAAATTATCAAAATTATTGGTCTGGCGCCTAGGCGCCAGAATTCGGCGCCTAAGCGCCAGGTCGATACGGGATGTGTCAAGATTTTTGATGACTTTTGGACAGTTATTTTGACGGTGTTAGCTGTTATTGGACCTTCTAGAAGACTGGCAATTGTTCCTGGTTTATAGGACATGTGATACAATGTATTTGGACGCTTGCAAACAATTTTAGTCTCGAAGAGGTGCGATCCAAAGTGAAGAGGAGCGAAGAACTGGATGCAGAGACCGGCGCCTAGGCACCAGATTTCGGCGCCTAGATGCCAGACACACCTTCTAGAAGATTCATTGAATGTGGACACATTTTAAAGAGGTGCCTCAAGGTAACCCATGAAGCCTATAAATAAGAGGGTACTCCTTCAGAGAAAAACGCCCACATATGCCCCCATACATCCCCCTATTTAGAGCCCCATCTAGAGGGAGAATTAGAGAAATACTTTAGGGTCACTTTTATTAATTAGTGAGTTTATTTAGAGTTTGTATTCAGAGTTTAAAGAGTTTGTGCTTTTGAAGTTTATTTGCTTTGGAGTCAGAAGAATTCAGAGGTTCAGTAGGAGAAACACTTGAGATAAGTATTTGTAATTTTATTCAAAAGTTTATTATCATGTTTTGTTGTTTAAATTCAATTTGTTCTGAGTAGTTAGTTTATTTTCTCCTTTCAATCATAAAAAGATAAATAAGATAATATAAAATTCGATGGAAAATTTAAAACTATTTATATTTTAAAACATTGTGATGATATTAATACCGGATCTTCATTTACTTTACAAATTGATCACTTGTATTGTTAAAATCTGTTGAAGAGTTTTGATACCTAGAAGGAGATGAATTCTTAACTAATAGATATCAAATGAATCCTTGGGTAGTCGAAGGCCTTGTGCGGGTTATTCAAGGTGAAGTGCAAATAAATAGGAAGATATTTTATAATGGGCGTAGAATTAATAAGTTTTTAGAGTGACAGACTAAATTCTTGTGATTTAGTTTATAGAGAAGAAAAGGGTCACTAGTAGGGCCGACCATAGCCACCCTTGGACATCTAGTAGTGTGAGCCTAGATTAACCCATTCTACTAACAATAAATCCGGACCTGATCTATAGGCTAACCAATGTTCGTTACACCTGGATCAAAGGGTAAAGAATATGAATGCTTCTATTTGGCACAATACCATAAATTTATATTCTCCACGAATATTATCATTATCTTAGAAAATCTTGGATTAATTGAAAGGAAGAAAGTTGTGTTCTTATTGCTATTTACACCAATCATTTCATTACTGATTTATTATTGCATCTTTCATTACTGCTTTATTATTGCATCTAGTAAATTAAAAATATCAAATTTATAAAGTATAAAAGAAATACATAAAAAAAATTAAAATATTTAAAAATCCATAACTCACTCATCGTGGGATCGATACTGGGGTATTTGTTTCAAAGCCCTATATTACTTGATACGATACGTATACTTGCGTAGTACTCTTAGTGTGTAAAATATTTTCAATAAAGTTATATTTGTATACACTAGTTGCTATTATTATCTAATTATTGTATTTGTCATCAGTGGATTGCGGGTCATGTTTTTGGCGCTGTTGCCGAGGATTGAATTTTTAGTACGGATATATATAGCATTGGATCAATAACCCACGTGTTTCTAACGAGATTATCCACAGTCTAAATGAAAGCGTGGTACTCATTCAGTGGAGTTTAGCAAATTCATTTGGACTAAGTGAATTCGATGAAAATAGCGGTGCTGGGATGATGGAACCGTGGGATCTTAATCGGTTCTATTTAACAAACTTTAAGATTTGTTTTAATTAAAACACTAAGCCATCTCAATCTTCAACTTTTTTAAACCAAAACACTTCTCTCATCTTCTGATTGCCACTTTCTAAAACCAAACCTCTACAACAACGAGGAACTTGGAGCATAGTGTGCAGCACAGCCATCTTCATCAACAGAACATGTGTCTACTTCAGTAAAACCTTTCTTAGAATTAAATAACCAAGCAATAGGATTTCAAGGTAGTTTTCCTTGTGCAACATAAATCCCCAACTTTTTGTTAGGAATTTACATAATTGTGTTATGCAAATTAAGCCCTAACCGGTCTTAGGACTCCGATGTAGTCGTTTGGTACGACATAAACCCTCACATCTTTGAGGCTATTTATATGATTATGTCATATAAATATAAGACCTAATTAAATAAAATTGGCAGGATTGAAACATTAAATAAACTCTCAAATTGAAGCCAAACAACAGGATAGTCAGGAAGTCACCGAATTTCACTTCGAGTCTGTGACATCCCATACTTCTCTTCCTTTGGACTCCTGAATTAAATTGTTCCAAATTTGAGTTGTTCCCTATTGAAATATCCAAAATCCAATTTATTTGAAACCTTAAACTTTGAAATTCTTGAAAGTAAAACCACTGATCATCATCAAGAGACTTCTTAAATGATTCCCATCATTTAAGATGTAATAAACTGTAGGGGCTTTCCCTTATAGGGAACTTTAAGAACCCAGGTAATATAAACCTTGCTTAATTCCTTTTCCTAAAGCAAGGGAACTTGTTGGCTTATAAAATTTGTTCGCAGACCAAACGGATGTCACAAATCTTTTAGTTTATTTAATCGAGCCCCATTATCAAGCATTGTATCTATTCCTCGGGATAGATACACGGTTTGTGGTGCGGTGCTCATTTATATAAACTATTCGGGATGTGAGATCGATTTGATTTCATATCTTAAAAATTTTGAAACATAAAATTATTTTCAAAATCAAATGCTACTTTCTAAATTATATATATATATTTAAATTAAATTTAAAATTTAAAATTCGCCGACAACTTCTGTAGGCGACCCCTTTTCAAAACACACAACCTATAAATATGCCGACAATTTTTGGTGACTCTGCTGGGGACTAGTTCCTCTCTCCATTTTGATCTGATGGTTTTTCTTTTATAAATCGGTAGTGAGTCCATAGCCCTAGTGGACCAAATTACCATTCTTTTTGTTGGCATACCTCGCTCATTTCTGTCTTGAGCGAATGTCGTCAACTCCTTTTGGATTCTGGAGCCACTGTTTAGACCTCCCTAAACAGAGAGGTTCTGGAATCCCCCCACCTCCCCAAAGAGTCGAGGTAGACACCCAATAAGTGTGTTAGGATAGGGCGCTTGGTCCAAGAAAAAAGTGCCTATTTTTGGTATAGATTTCATGCTCATTTTATGCACATTTTTAATGATATTACAATATAAAAGAAGTAATTTTGTATATTTTTGTCTTCAAGTATAAAAATATGATTTTAGATAAAATGAAGCAAGAACTATATAATTTTGAGCCAAAACGAGCAAGAATGAAAATTCTGACGTGGCACATATTGATATGTCTTCCTATGCTTAATATCTTTTATATTTATCTCATAGTTTTGGATGAAATTATACTTTTGAGAAAGGTTGTTTTTATGTCTATCTTGTAGGTGAAGATGTTAGGAATGCAACGCAACTGAAATGGGGCGAAACAGAGCCAATCAAAGCAAAATGGTGAAGCTACGCACAGGGTGGCACCTAGGCAGCAAACCCGACACCCAGGTGCCAGTGAGAAGGTGAAAACGGCGCCTAGGCACCAGAATCAAGGCCTAGGCGCCAAAATCATCTTGAAACGGTTATTGGATGGGATTTTGATGACTTTGGGAGTTATTTTGAAGGTGTTAAGTAGTTTCTAGACCTTCTAGAAGCCTGAAAGTTATTCCGAATATATAGGACATGTGATAGAATGAATCTAAACACATTGGAGCGGTTTAAATTGCAAAGAGGTGCGAGCCAAAGTGAAAAGGTACGAAGAACTGGACGCGGTGTCCGGCGCCTAGGCGCCAGACAAACCTTCTAGAAGATTCATTGAATTTGGACATGTTTTGAAGAGGTGCCTCAAGGCAACCCATGAAGCCTATAAATAGGAGGCCACTCCTTCAGAGAAAATCGCACCCTGTAGTCTCTTTCTTCTCCCTTAGTCATTTTAGTCATTTAGAGTTATGAAGATTTAGATTTCTACCTCTTTTGGAGAGATTGGTGAGGGATTTTGAGATCTTTATGTAAGGGATGTACGAGCGTCGCATGGATCAGTGGGAAACTTTGGTGGAGAGATCTTTTTCTTTCTTCTAAAAGGAAAAAGCTAAGTATTGTGTTCTTCATTCTAATGTATTTGTTGTAAACACTTTCTAGTAGATTTTCTTTGTTTTAAACCGAGTTTTCTGTCGTGAATTATCCGTGTTACATAAGTGATTTCCTTTACTCTTTCTTTTAATATGAAGTAGTGGCATGTGTAGGAAAAATATTTTTATGATGGAATTATCTATTAAATGCTTCTAGGTCACAGATAGTTGCGTAAATATAATAAAATACTAATGAAATAAGTTCCTTGTTGGCACTTAGATTATTAAATAATTCTATCAACCCTTTTACTTCTTATGCCATTATTTTCATTTACTTTTATGTTGTAATGAAATAGATGCATGTTTAGGAATTGAGATTTGCTTAGATATTCTCTTATTAAATTATGGTGATAATATTCATATCAGATCTTCATTTACTTTACAAATTCATCACTTGTATTGTTAAAACCTGTTGAAGAATTCTGAGACTTATAAGGAGATGAATTCTTAACTAGTAGATATCACATGAATCCTTAGGTAGTCGAAGGCCTTGTGCGGGTTATTCAAGGTGAAGTGCAAATAAATAGGGAGATATAGTTTATTGGGTGCATAATTGATTAGTTTTTAGAGTGACAGACTAAATTCTAATAATTTGATCTATAGAAAGGGAACGGGTCACTGGTAGGGCCGACCATACCCACCCTTGGACATCTAGTAGTGTGAGCCTAGATTAACCCATTCTACTAATAAAACATCCTAAACCGATCTATAGATTAGCCAATGTTCTTTATGCCTGGACAAAAGGGTAAAGAATAGGAATGCTTCTATTTGGAACTACTACATTAATTCTAAGCATATCTTTCTTATACATTATCTATGTAATTGCAAGAGAAAGGTAATTTTTAATATCTAGAATTTCCCCAAACCAATTTATCCATAAGTTATCTTTTTAATTAAGAATTTAATTTAGGATTAGTTATTAGAAAACTCATTTTAATAGACATTCCAAATTTAGGCCTTATAGAAATAGATCGGAATTAGCTTAAAGGATTTCTTACCTCGCTTCTCTGTGGGATCGATACCGAGGTTATAAAAAAAAACCCTATATTACTTGAAACGATACGTATACTTGCATAGTACCCCTAGTATGTAAAATATTTTCTAAAATTTTACAATATTTTGATTTTATACAGTAGCCGCTATTTATAAATTGAGTCAACGTTTTGGTCATCTTTTGGAAACGAATATTACTGCGTTATTGCGGGTCGCGTCAGCACTCTATCGAAGTGAGTTCGATGGGAATTCATCCTCATCTAAATCTCGAACTGGGTCTGATACTTAATTCCTATTTAGGTTTGACTTGTTGTAAACATGTCAAAATGAATTTCCACTCTAACAACATTCCAATAAACTCTAAAAAAAAAAATTTTCTCTAAATTTTAAGTAAAAAAAAAAACTCCTCAAAGCACATTAAATATACAATAATAAAATAAAATAAAAAATTTTGAAACAAAAAAAACTTCACATGAATAAATTTTATAGGATGCCCAGTTTACAAGACAAGTACGTTAACCGGAGTATTACCGCTGAAATTACAAGGCAAATGATGTCACTGACTTCTGAATGTTCTTCAAAAGACGATCTATACATCCACCGAAGGACCGTCTCGCGACAAAGCTGCCAACAAGTTCAAATGTCATGGATTGACAAATAAAAAGGATATGAGAAGGATAATGGGTAGTGGGTCCCGACCCTCCCACCACAAAACAGTTAAAAGAGACAACAAAGTGATGATGGATTGTGGGTCCCGACCCTCCCACCACAAAACATTTAAAAGAGACAACAAATTGATGATGGATCGTGGGTCACAGCCCTCCCACAACAGCAAAAAAAAATATGCTCAAGGACATTCAAAGTTCAGTAGAAAGACCATCAAGAAGGGGTGATACAAGGTAAAACTTCAGCATTTTAATAAGAATATGACTTCAGGGGAGAATGAAATTAGTGCCATAATAATTGGATCCTTCCCTTTAAGGAATTTGGACTGGGTCCTATGTAGATTTCGAAATGAAGCAGTGTGGTTGAAATACGAGTAATTGACTCAGGATATCAAGAGTCTTTTAATTTTCTGCCACGTGACTGGGTCCAGACTTTTGGATGAGTTATAATATCCCATGATTCATGTTAAGAAACATTTCAGAACTATTAATTAGGTGAGTTTCGACATTCAAAATCCTTAACAAAAATATGTCTTACCAGATACAATAATTCTCAGAAAACAAATGGTGCAAAAAAAGAAGAAAAAAAAAGAAGGAAAATGTTTCTTTGTGAAGATCCAACTGAGCAGAAGCTTGAGGTGAGCACAAAATCAAAAATTACTGTCACAATCTAGACATTCAAAATTTTTAACATGTGCTCCACCGAATATAGTAATCCTCAATAAAAAAAGAAGTGAAAAGCTCAATAAAAAAAGAGAAAACAAGTAAGCTCCCAGAGAAGAAGCTTGAGGCAAGCATATAATCAAAAATTGGTGTCTTAATCCTCCCCCGATTAATAAAACTTGAATGGCTATGTTTCGAAGATTTCTCTGATATTATGCTTTGAAGATAGTTAAGTGATTTTATGTCTTTTGGCCGGTCATTAATTGACTCATAAATATCTTTGGCCAATGAAAAATATTTCTATCACATGAGCATAAATTTTGAATCTGCTTAGGCTTAGAAGGAAAGAATTAAAGAAATGGGCTATGTTATTAGCATTTAATGGAAATTCAAACCTGAAGTCATGCCTTTTAATACCAGAGGTTACAAATCCAACATACATTCAAAGGACGTTAGGGCAACTTCGCAAAGATAACCTAGACAATCCTCCTAAATCAACGTAAAAGAGTAACGACTGTTACAAACGAAGCTACGAAGTTCCTGTCCCTTAAGCTGTGGTGTCTATAGAAATAACAAATCATTGTAGGAACTTGAAAGGATATAATTCCAATAGTACCTTGAAGACTAGGTCATTTTCTACTAATGTCTTCGGTCAGTGGACGATACCTCAAGGAGAACTACGCATCGTGATGTTTCAAAGACAACCTCGTTCTACAAAGCACAGATGCCACACTTGCTTATGACTAGGTCCAAACCCTAACTAAAAAAATAAAAATTAGAAAAAAAATGAAAAAAATCATGAAACAAAAATGAATAAAATAAAACTTCACAAAAAAAAACAACAATAAATTTTCCAACAAATGATAACAGATAAATAAAAAAATAAAAAAAAATGAAAACTTAAAAAAAAAGAAAAAAAAAATAAGATAACGAAACAAACTTCAAATCAAAATGAAATCCAAAATCAAATTGAGATCTAAATCAAAATGAAATTTCAATCAAAATGAAAATTGAAAATAAAAACAAAATCAAATCACTAAAAACAAACAGTGAAAAAGAATTCTCGAATCTGAAACCCCCAGCCTCCGGTTATTCTCAAATCTTCTCGACACTCCGCGATACCTTCCGCCTTTTGTGAAGGTCGACTGAGTCTACTGACACAGAACCACAAAAATTTTGATTTGGTTCTGATGGCATGGATTCATATCCTTCGCCAAACAATCAAACTTTGATCAACTCTCTTGGGATGTGAAACACTTTCATGTCTCCATTCCAATCTTCTACTGCACTAAATTTCTGTAGAATCTTCAACAAATAGAATAAAAACAATTTTTTGGGATTGGTACCTAAATTCCAGTTTCCATCCTTTTGAGGCTGGTACCTAAGTTCCAGTTCTCATTTCGAGATCAATACTTAAATTTCGACTCTCTTCTCTGAATTTCCACCAATCTCACATTCTTTCCGAGAAACTTTTTCACATTCTAATCCTCAGACTTGGGTATAAGACCGACAAGGCATCCTAATCTTAGCGTCCACTAATCTCGTATTCTTTCCGAGAAAATTTTTCGTATTCTAATCCTCCGACTTAGGTATAAGACAAAAAAGGCATCCTAATCTCGAGGTTCACTAATCTCTTATTCTTTCCGAGAAACGTTTCCTCATTCTAATCCTCCGACTTGGGGATAAGACCGACAAGGTATCCTAATCTCAGTATCCACTAATCTCGCATTCTTTCCGAGAAACTTTTACGCATTCTTATCCTCAGACTTAGGTATAAGACCGACAAGGCATCCTAATCTCGGTGTCCACTAATCTTGCATTCTTTCCGAGAAACGTTTTCACATTCTAATCCTCCGACTTGGGTATAAGACCGACAAGGCATCCTAATATCGGTCTCCACTAAATTTACATTCTTCCGAGAAACTTTTCCGCACTCCTGAAATTTCGGGGTCGGTACCTAACTTCCGACTCTCTTCCGAGACTGGTACCTAACTTCTAGTTCTCACCCTTTTCGAGGTCGGTACCTAACTTCTGACTCTCTTCTGATACTGGTACCTAACTTCCAGTTCTCACCCTTTTCGAAGTCGGTACCTAACTTCCGACTCTCTTCTGAGACTGGTACCTAACTTTTATTTCTCACCCTTTTCGAGGTCGGTACCTAAGTTCCGACTCTTTTTCGAGGCTGGTACCTAACTTCGAGCTCTCATTTAGAGGTTAGTACCTAAATTCTGATTCTCATCCTTCTCGATCGATACTTAAACTTTGATTCTCTCTTCGAGGCTGGTACCTAAATTCCAGTTCTCTTTGCAATCCCGACGTTGGAACCTAGATTCCAATTCACATCTTAAATCCAAAATTTCTGCGAAATACATCTTGAAATCAATCTCAAATCAAATTTCAACCAAAATTGAAACCGGAATCGAAATTCAAAACTCAAACTTAAAACTTGAAATAAAAATGAAACAAATCTAAAATCCAATCTCTTGAAATCTTGTGATTTGAAATTCACCTCCTTTTTCCCCAGCGAGAGTTCTAGATTCTTCAGTCTTGGAGATTTACCTGCTACTCTCCAGTGGAAATTTTCTATGCTTTATTCTAAGTGTGTCTCTTAGACGTCTGTGTTGGCTTTGTTGATCTCTTCGGTCAACGACAATATGCACGGTGTGTTCCTTTAGCACACCACACCTATTAGGGGTCCATTTGTTGACCTTATTTTTGGTGAGGTCTTTTCTCTTCTTAGTGCTTAAGATCTAGCCATAGGTTTTCCCTTTGACTATCCTAGAGGACTAGAAATGGAACCCACCACTTAGAAATTTAAACAATTTCTAACTCCTCTTGAACCATACGAGATGACCATAAACCTTCGAAGCCACTTGGAAGGTTAAAAGTCGAAATGTGAAGGTTCGAGGATGAGTTCTATAGGATGGTCGAGCCTTGAGACAACTGCGGGTGGCTTGGTCTTGGTGAGGTTCAACTTGCACACACCACACTTCCACACACATTCCAAACCCTAAAACCACTCTTACCCGACTTGGCTTTCGACTCATGTAGGAAACTCATGTGGATGGACCTCAACCCCTAAGCCCCTGGCTAAGATGGTTAGCAACAACATATTGAGTACCTAAAATGAGTCCTCTCATGGCTCTTATGAGCTTAATATGGCTTCATGGCTCAACCAAAATGGTTTCATTCTACTCACATCTAATCATTCTTCATTTTTCTTAAATTTCAATTTCTGACCCGGGGGGCCCTAAACCCACCAAACTACACCAAATACCCTTGAAATTGCCCAAAATTCTAAAAAATTTCCCAAATTACTAAAATTCCTCTAAATCAATCCTAAACACTCCCCACCACTCAAATTGATCATCCATTGTCAAATATATCAAAATTTCTAAAAATTCCCCCCAATACCCTCCAAATACCCAAAATACCCTTCTTGGCACAAAAATCCAAAAATTCCAAAAATTCTCAAAAAATCCCAGAAAATCCGACATATTCCTATTTTCATTTTCTTTAACTGCCACATACCTGAATTTTGTCAATTTAATCCAATTTGTTCTAAAATACCAAATTTGCCCTTACGGTCCAAATTGACCAAGTGACCCAATCCATCTCAAATTCAACCCAAATGTCTCCCAATTTTCCCCAAATTTGTTTTGAAATCTTAATAACATCTCCAAAAACAAAACTCTAACTTAATTTACCCAATATTTGAACCCAAACTCCACCCAAGCCTAACTCAAACAAAAAATTCCTCAAATTAACCTAAACCAATCATGAACCCAAAAAAGCTCAAATCCCAAAATCAAGACCCAACCAAAATTGGAAACTCTTTTTCACACTCCCATAAACCTTTTGCAACATTAATTTTACATCAAAATCAACATTAGCTCAACCTTAGCCCAATTTAGCCTAATTTGACCCACTTTGACCCTATTATTAAAAAAACCCAAATTAAACCCAATTGAACTCCAAATTACCCCAAACTTGTTCCAAATCATTCATGGCACATTCCTAAACCAAATGCAATGTTTATTTGGCACAGCCTTTTACCAAAATTTTCATCCAAAAGTTTATTTTGAAACCTAAAAAACCCACTTCCTTAAAGCATTTTTAAAAGCCTATTTTCACTAAATTTAAAAAGCCAAAAATTGTCTCTAAAGCCCACATGACAATTCCTTCTCATCATCCATTTAATAAAATCATCCCATAAGTTTTATTTCATCATTTAATCAAACCAAATATGGCCTCATGAAAATTTTCCACCAAAACACCCAAAAATTCAAAAAACCCTTTTCATGAAATTTACCAAGCCATTCCGAAGCTCCACGGAGCCATGAAGCCATGGAAAAGCCATATGCAAGCCATGGGAGTCACTTTACACATCACCATGTCATTTATGGCAAAAGGAGGGAGTCCTTTAATGATTCCCTTAAGGGTGATTAATCCTTTTCATGACTTCTAAATCTTGATTAAACCTAAATGTACTTAGATGGTGACTTCTCCCCACTAAGCTAGCTGACTTACCTGACCCCCACATCACCCAAAGTCTCCTTGGTGGGTGGAACAAACCCTAATCCATGACATGGACCCATTTGGACCCAAAATTAGCACATCCCCCATTCCATTTAATCAAACCTTGGACACATGGCCAATGTCAATTGTTTGGACAAAACTCAAATCCTGACTCCCCTGACCATGAGGGTGACCCATGCCTGGCTAGACCACCACCTGGGTCACCGGAAAGCACCAAGACGAGAGCTCCATGTGAGCCAAACAAAAAAAATCAAAAACTCCCTTGCTGAGTTGTCCGATGGCCAGTGGACACCATGGCCCTTCTTCCTTTGACCTAAGCAGCTGATCCTAGCCCCTGGCTTGCCCTGAGATGCTCCACAGCCATGGCTATTTAAACTCACCAACCCACGGACAAAAGAGGTGATGAACAAAAACCTTGCCAAAACTTTGCCAAAATTACTCCACACTCTTCTCCTAGCATAGAGAAGTTGATCCCCACTCTTTTCCTGCCCTAATTCCCACTGGTTGAGCTTAATTGCAGAGCTCAATCTCAGGCTTGAAACTAGGACATCCCTGAAACCTCCACCAAAATCAAATTAAACTGACACACACCTTAACAAGACTAAGAGAAGAAGTTCCCGAGTGGAAGCCCCCTCACCAGACCACCCATTTGTGGTGGAGACCAATGCTTGAAATCGGGCTTGTGGAAATCATACCTAGGCATTTCACCACAGCTCCAAGCTTCATCCTTCGCTACTCTGGACTCCAAAGAATGTGCCAAGCCCCTCTGATTGAAGCTTCACTTCTTAGAGCCAAGGTATTGACCTCTTCTTCCCCCCGAGCTTCTATGAATTCTCCATTTTATTTGGCTTGATTTCAATGCATCATAGCCGTATGGATATGTTTGTCTAGCCTAAACGCGTCGATAAAGACCATCCACGCATGATTTGGTTGAGTATTGAGTGAGATCTTAGGTATAGAAGGTGGAAGGTTCTCGGGTTAGGATGCATAGGGAAGATGAACGGATGCCGTCCATTCGCGCGTGTATTGGATGGACGTCTAGCATCGTGTCGGACGGAGGCACAGAACGGATCCGCGGGACACGTGGCTGCTGAGTCAGATGGAGGCACCGTATCAAATTGCGCCGCGTGTGCTTTAAACCCTGACGAGGATGATGCGGCGCTGACTGGTTTAAGTAGATAAATAGGATTTTCTGAATTTATTAAATAACCAGAACTTCAAAAAATTCATATCTTTGCATAGAAAAATCATAAAAATAAACTAAAAATTCCCTCTTGCTCAGTGAACAAAGGAGAATAATGTGGAAAATGAATTAAGTTAATTTGTTGAGTGTATGATTTTTAATGATTTAAATACCCTATGAGGTATTTTAATTCTCCATTTGCATACACAATTCATCCCATGGTATGAGATCATAGGGCTTTTGTAGCCTTTGTTCTTGGGAACATTCCATGAATTTTTCAAGGCCAGAATCCATCTCTATGGAAAGTTATCTAATTTTCAAGTTTATGTGTCAGTTTTGGTATTTTAATTCTAATAATTAGCAAATTACTTAGGAAATTCTAGAAAAATTAGGGGAGATATCTTATAACCAGAGGGCCCTAGGAAAATTATGGTTTGATTTAATTTCACAAAAATAACCCTAATTAGCCCAAACACTTAGAATTGAACTTTAATTAATTAGAAGTAACCACACATCAAAATCACTTGAAAAAAATTCCCCATTGTCACTTAGGATACAGAGAACCTGACATAAAAATTTCAAGTCAATTGGAAATAATTTAACCCATTAAATGAATTAATTAAGTGACATAGCCATTTTGAAAATTAAAAATTCATAAAACCCAAAATACACTTCAAAAATTCACCAAATTGGTTTTGTGGGCTCTTTGATATTAGAGGAGTCTAGGAAAATTAAAATCGAAATTTTCTAAAAATTTTAATTTTTAACCTTCTTTTTAATATTTTAATAATTAAAAAATTGAAAAACTCACAAAAATATTAAAAATCACAAAAAAGTCATATGTTGTTCCCTAATCACTTAGGAACCAACCAAATATTTTTCCTAAGTCTCTAGGTAAAGATATTGAATTTTAAAAGGTTAATGTAATTTTTAATGTTAAAAAAATGAATTTTCAAACTCTTCCAATAAAATAATTCTAATAAATAAAAAAAATCAAAAAATTATAAATTTTGGTTCTCTGACTTTCTTGAGGTTAGAGGGAGTTAAGAGAAATTTAAAATCTATTTTTTTAACTTTAATTTTATTTTATAATTAATTAATACCCTAAAGCTTAAAATTTTTATAATAAATAAAATATAGTTCAAAAAATCACCAAAATTGGTCCAAGTGGTCCTCTAGTTAGTAGAAATATCCCATATTTTTCCTAATGACAACAATTTTACTTTGGTCATGTTGTTGAATTTTCATTGAAAACCCTTATTTTTTAATTAAAATAATTATATAAATTAAATTAAAAATGGAAAAATCACATTTTTCTCCTCTTATGTCTTAATTTACATAAGAGTAAGGTGACATAAAAATTTTAAGTTCATTTGAGCTCAATTTGGTGAGTTATGAAATGAACATGCTTAAAAGGGCATAAAAGTAACTAAGGATTTTAACCCTAAGTAATACTTTAGGCCTAATCAAAGGAAGGGTAAAATATTTGATCTTAATTTTCTCTTGGATGATTGAAACTTAGGGAATTAAAGGTATAAATCCATTAATCACTTTTAATACATCAAAATGGAACCTTAATTAATTAAATTATTTAAATTTTGGGAGAACAATTAAAATTTGGATCATTAAGATTAGGGATATGATATAAGAAGATATAAATTCTTCAATCTAAAATCTCAATTCTTAATTAATTCTAAAGAGCGATAATTGAAATTAATGACATGGACCCATTTGGACCCAAAATTAGCACTTCCCCCATTCCATTTAATCAAACCTTGGACACATGGCCAATGTCAATTTTGCACAAAACTCAAATCCTGACTCCCCTGACCATGAGGGTGACCCATGCCTGGCTAGACCACCACCTGGGAATTAAAATTAAAATGTCTCGTTGGATGATCCAGAATCCCTCGGATGATGTAACCCAAGTGTTGCAAACGAGATTTCCCACGGCCTAAATGAAAGTGTGGAACTCATTCAGTTGAGTTGAGCAAAATCATTTGGTCTAAGTGAATCCGATGAAAATAGCGGTGCCTGGATGACGGAACCATGGGATCTTAATCGGTTCTGTTTTACCAACTTTAAGATTTGTTTTAATAAAAACACTATTTTATCTCAGTATTTAACTTTTCTAAACCAAAACACTTCTCTCATCTCCTGATTGCCACTTTCTAGAACCAAACCTCTGCAATAACAAGGAACTTGGAGCATAGTGGGCAGCACGACCATCTTCATCAGCAGAACTTCTGTCTACTTCAGCAAAACCTTTCTTAAAATTAAATAACCAAGCCATAGCATTTCGAGGTAGTTTGCTTAGTGCAACATAAATCCTCAACTTTTCGTTAGGCATTTGCATAATTGTGTTATGCAAATTAAGCCCTAACTGGTCTTAGGACTCCGAGGTAGTCGTTTGGTACGACATAAACCCTCACATCTTCGAGGCTATTTATATGATTATGTCATATAAATATATGTCCTAATTAATTAAAATTGGCAAGATTAAAACATTAAATAAACTCTCAAATTGAAGACAAACAATAGGATAGTCGAGAAGTCACCGAAATTCACTTCGGGTCTGTGACATCCCCTACTTCTCTTCCTTTGGACTTTTGAAATAAATTGTTCCAAATTTGAGCTGTTCCCTATTGAAATTTCCAAAATCCAATTTGTTTAAAACCTTAAACTTTGAAATTCATGAAAGTAAAACTACTGATCATCATCGAGAGTCTTCTTAAATGATTCCCATCATTTAAGATGTAATTAGCTATAGGGGCTTGCCTTTATATGTAACTATAAGAACAGGTAATATAAACCCTGATTAATTCCTTTATATTAAGCAGGAGAACTTGTCAGCTTATAAAATTGGTTTGCAGACCAAATGGATGTAAAAAATCTTTTAGTTTATTTAATCGAGCCCCATTATTAAGCAGTGTATTGATTCCTCGGGATAGATACACGGTTTGTGGTGCGGTGCTCGTTTATATAAACTATTCGGGATGTGAGATCGATTTGATTTCATATCTTAAAAATTTTCAAACTTAAAATTATTTTCAAAATCAAATGCTACTTTCTAAATTATATATAAATTTAAATTAAATTTAAAATTTAAAATTTACCGACAACTTCTGTAGGCGACTTCTTTTCAAAACACACAACCTATAGATATGCCGACAACAGTATATAACCTGATTCTTGAAGAACTAGAGAACTTGTTGTCTGTAACTTTTCATAGCAGAACTGCCTCTGCCCACTTAGAGAAGTAGTTTATAGTTGCGAGTATGAATTTGTATCCTTTTGAAGACGGAGGGTCTATCGAACCCACTATATTCGTGCCCCAACACTGGAATGGCCATGAGGCGATCGTGGGGTGTAGAACATTCGGAGGTTTGTACAAGATCACTCCGTGCACTTGGCATTGATGATATTTCTTTGTTGTTTCCATGCAGTTTGTCATCATTGCTGGCCAGTAGTATATGAGCCTCTTGATTTTCATTTTCATTTTTGGTCATGACTGGTGAGCACCACACAATCCGACATGCACTTCTTTGACAATTTTCTGTGCTTCTGCTCTGCTGAGGCATCTAAGCCACATCTGATTGAAGATCTTCTATACAGAACACTGTTAATTAATGCATATGAGAGAGCTCTCTTCTGAATCTGATGTGTTGCTGATTTGTCTTCTGGTAATCTTCTAGTTTGCAAATATTCTATTAATGGTTGAAGCCAATCTTCTGTATCTTCTGCCACTGTGGTTGCTATCTCTTCTTTTCTAATCTTGTGTAGACTGTCAAGGTCGCTCTGTGACAAAACCTGATGTCCCTGTGTCGTAATATCCATATAATCTTCAGGTGAACAAGCCAAATCTTTAGCGATTTTAGCGAAAGTGACTGCGCGGGCGTTGTCTGCTCGAGGAATTCTATAGAATATCACGTTCAGAATATGCTCAAGTATTTTCATCATGTACCAGTGGTATTCTTCTAATCTTCTTTTTAGAATTTTATACTGTCCTACCACTTGCTGAATGACTAGTTGTGAGTCGCAATAAAAAGCAATTTTTGTTATTTCCATTAGTATTACTAATTCCATACTGGTGATTATAGCTTCGTATTCTGCTTCATTATTAGTACACAAATCTGATAAGTGGTAGGAGAATCTCAGCATGGCCTGATCCAGAGTTTCGAAGACCAAACCAATTCCTGCTTTGTCGGGTGTCACTATCTTGTTGTCCTTTGTCTCTTTGAGCTGATGACGTTCCGTCAAAGTACATTTCCTAATGTCTAGCACTGGCCTGCTCTACTTGTAGTATCTGTTCGTCTGGTAGTTCGTCATTGAGCGGAGACCCAGCTGGCAGTGGATGCACTGCGAGAAACTTCGTGAGAATCTGCCCTTTAATAGTGCGAAGGGGCACAATGTTAATGTTAAATTGTAATCGTATCATCGATCACCTTACTAAGTGTCCGAAAAGTGTTGGTCGGGTCATCAAATATTGCAACAGATTAAATTTTGAGATCAAGTTGATCTTATGAGACAACATGTAATGTCTAAGCTTTTGAGCGGCGAAAACTAAAGCCAGACAACATTTCTCAATAGGAGGATTGTTGACCTCATTTTTGATGAGGTCTTCTCTTCTTCTTTTTAGTACTTAAGATCTAGCCTTAGGCTTTTCCTTTGACTATCTTAGAGGACTAGAATTGGGATCCTCCATCTAGAATTTCAAACCACTTCTTAACTCCTCGCAAACCCCACAAACTTGATCGTAGACCCCTAATCACCTAGAGGGTTGAAATCAAATGTGGAAGTTTAAAGGATGAGTTCCTATAGGACTCTTTGGCCTTAGGGCTCGCCACAGGTGGCCTCGGTTCAGTGAAGGGGCTGACTTACACACACACTACACTCATACACTACACATTCACACACCTCCTAAAACTACACCCATACCTAACTTGACCTCCTGACTCATGTAGGTAATTCACATGGATGGTCCTTAACCCCTAAACCCTTGGCTAAGAGGGTTAGGAACAACATAGTGAATGCCTCAAATGAGTCCCTTCATGGCTCATGTGGGCTTGGTATGGCTTCATGGCTCATGTGGGCTTGGTATGGCTTCATGGCTCAACTAAAATGATTTTATTCCACTCAAATTCACCCAATCTT
The DNA here is from genome assembly GCA_022702705.1 of Papilionanthe hookeriana x Papilionanthe teres. Classification (NCBI taxonomy): domain Eukaryota; kingdom Viridiplantae; phylum Streptophyta; class Magnoliopsida; order Asparagales; family Orchidaceae; genus Papilionanthe; species Papilionanthe hookeriana x Papilionanthe teres. The sequence goes on along the minus strand of CM040425.1, from coordinate 128,310,916 downwards.
CAATTTTCCAAATTTTCAATTTTCCAAATTTTCAATTTTTGACCCCCGGGACCCTACACTCGCCTGACCTACCCAAAGCCCTTGAAATTACCCAAATTTTTCAAAATTTCCAAATCACCCTAAATCCCCCAAAATCAATCCCAAACATTTCCACATCACTCAAATTGATCATCCATACCCAAAAATATCAAAAATTCCAAGAATACCTCTCAATACCCTCCAAATACCCAAAATACCCCTCTTGACCAAAAAATCCAAAAATTCAGAAAATTCCTAGAAAAATCCAGAAAATCCCAAATATTCCCAATTTCATTTTGTTCAACTAAACCATGGGCCAATTTTATCAATTTACCCTACTTTTGTCAAAACCCCCAATTTGACCCATTTTAACCCTAAGTGAACCCAATGTCAAACCAAACCTACCCAATTGACCCAAATTCTGGTCCAATTCAATTCTAAAATTCAATTCAACATTCCCAACACCAATCTAGACCAAACCCAAGTCCAATTTTATTGATATTTGGATCCAATTTCACTTTTGGCCTTAAAGCCCAATTTGGACCCATAACCCAAACCTAACCCAAACTCACCCAATTCAACTCCAATTAACCCCAAATCTTTTCTAAATCTTCCTTAGCATCCCCACAAGCAAAATACTAACATGATTTTCCCAAAATCTAGACCCAAACCCCACTCAAATTCAACCCAAAGCTAAAAGGCCCAATTTTGACCTAAACCCAAACCTAACCCAAATGAGCCCAAACCCCAAAATTAAAGCCCAACCAAAGTCAAAACCTCTTTGAAACACTCCCATAAAAATTTCTCAACATTAATTTTACATCAATTTCAACCCTAGCCCAACATTGGCCCAACTTGGCCCACTTTGACCTATATTGGCCCATTCACCAAAAGAGCCCAAATTCAACCCAATTCAAACCCAAATCACCCCCAATTTGCTTCAAGTCACTCATGAGACATCCATGAGCTAAACCCAAAAATTATTTGGCCCAACCTCTTTACAAAATTTCCATCCATAAACTCATTTTTAAACTTAAAGGCTCATTCCTTAAACCATTTTAAAAGCCCATCTTTTACCACATCCAAAGGCCCAAAATTGGTCTCAAAGCCAATATGACATTTCCCCTCATCATACTTTCAATTAAACTCAATACCTCAGTCCTAAATTCATCATCAAATCATTCTAAATCATGTTTCATACAAATTTCCATCAAATTACCAAAAATTCCTAAAACCCATTTTTATGAAGTTGACCAAACTTTTTCCAAGCCAAATGTGAGCCATTGAGCCATGTACAAGCCACATGGAAGCCATGGAGACCACTTTCCACCTCACCAAGACATTAATGGCAAGAAGAGGGGATCCTTTCCTAATCTTTCTTAAGCCTTTTTACCTTAAGCATGTCACACTCTAAACCATGCTTTGCCACCTAATCCTTGATGGAGACTCCACCACACATGGGAGATTGAACCACTCGACCTCCTCAGCCCAGAAACCGAGTCTTGGGGAGGTGCACCCAACCCATTTGCATGGGTTGACCAAAACAAGCTAAAATGGCCCCTTCCCCTTTCTACTTTGATTCAACCACTTTACACATGTCAAACCTTAATTGAATGCACCAAACCCCAGCCACGACCCACTCGAACAAGATGGTGACCAATGCACGGCCGGCCGACCACCGGATCGCCGGAAAACACCATGGCCAAGAGCTCACATGTGAGCCGACTTTGGGATTCTACCTTGCCGAGGCTGCCCCATGCACTAATGGCCACCATGGGCTGTTCGCCGCTCGACCTAAGCAGGCTGATCCCAAGCCCTAACTCTCCTCGGGAGGCCCTCCACCCTCTCTATTTAAACACCACCCTTCTCGGCCATGAGAAGTGCTGAAACAAACCTTAACGAAACTCTGCCAAAATTGTTCCAGACTACTCCCCATACATAGAGCACTTGATCCCCACTGGAATCCCCCTGCCATTTCCTCTCAGTGAGCTCAATTTCAGAGTTGGAATCCAAGCCCAAAACCAGGACACTTCTCCATAGTGAGCCAATCCTCAAATTGATTGGTCCTACACCTTCACCGGACTAAGATAAGGTGTCCACCAGCCAAAAGCCCCATCTCCGAGCCACCCAGCTTGCTCCGACCTCCAAGCTTTGTGATCGGCCGTGGTCGAAATCCTACCAGGCAATTCACCGGACCAGGAGACTTCATCTGGAGCTTGCTGGGATCCAATCGAAGGTGAAACAACCCTCAGATCGAAGCCACACTTCTCTGAGCTAAGGTTTGGCCTCATTCTTCTTCCCGAGCTTCTGAACATTCTCCATTTTTATTGAGTAAATTTCATCCCACATAAACCATATGGATGTGTTCGTCTTCTCAAGACGAATCCATAGAGCATAAGAACACGAAAATCCATCGAGTATCGAGTGAGATATTAGGGATTTTGTGTGGACGGCTCTCGGGTGAGGACGCTCGGGGACGATGAACGGATGCCGTCCATTTAATACACGCGCCGACGGACGGCTCAGATGGCGTCGGACCAGGAGACGGTATGTGAACCGCGGGGCCCGGGCTGCTGACTCAAATGGCGGCGCCGAATCAGAAGACGACGCGTATGCGTTCGGAGCTGCCGAGGATGGCGTGGCGCCGCGTGGATAAATAGAAAATTAGGATTTTTTTCTATTTATTTAATTCCCTAAACTTCAAAAATTCATAACTTTGTGTAGGAAAATCATAAAAATAAAATAAAAATACCCTCTTGCTCAGTGAAGAGAGGAGAATAATGTGGAGAAGGAATCTTTTAATTTCATCAAGTATTTTATTTTTAATAATTTATTTACTGTCTGCACTATTTTAATTCTCCATGCATGTAGGAAATTCACCATGGCATGAGACCATAGGGCTTTTGAAGCCTCTGAATTTGGGAACATTCCCTGAATTTTCCAAAGTCAGAGGCCATCCCTATGAGAAGTTATTGATTTTTCAAATTCATGTTACTGTTTTGAGTATTTTAATTCCATTAATTAGCATGTTGTGTAATAAATTCTAGGAAAATTTGGTGATGTCTCTTATGACCAGAAGACCCTAGGAAAAATAGGTTTTGAGTTAGTTCATTTAAAATAACCATAATTGGCTTAAACACCCAAAATAGATCCCTAATTAATTAGAGTTAACCATACATCAAATTGACTTGAAATCAATTCTCCACTGACCTTTAGGATTAGAGGAACCCACCATAAAAATTTTAAGTCAATTGGACTTGGTTAGCCCTACTAAATAGGGTTGATTAAACCATTTAGTCAACTTGAACTTTAAAAATTCATAACTTTCAAAATACCTTTCAAAAATTCACCAAATTGGTTTTGGAGCCTCTCTGATATTAGGGGAATTTAAGAAAATTAAAATTTCAATTTTCTTAAAAAGTTGATTTTTAATATTATTTTAATATTTTTAATAATTAAAAAATAGTAAAAATCACAAAAATAATAAAATTCACCAAAATGTCACATTTTGAATTTTAATCACTTAGGAATAAACCCCATATTTTTCTTAGGTCTATCTAATGAGATATTAAATTTTAAAGCTCTAGGGTAATTTTAAAATTAAAAAAATGTATTTTCTAGCATTTTCACTAAAATAATTATAATAAATCATAGAAAAATCAGAAAATTGCAAAAATTGATTCTCTGGTTTCCTTGATATCAGAGAGATTTTTGAAAAATATAAATTTTATTTTTCAACCTTTATTTTATTTTATAAATTAATTAATACTCCAAAACTTAAAATAATTATAACAAAAATAATATAATTCAAAAAATCACCAAAATTGGTCCAAATGGTCCTCTGGTCATTAGGAATGCCCCTTAATTTTCTTAAGGACAGAAACTTTCTCTTGATCATGTTATTAAATTTTCCTTGGAAATCTCTATTTTCTAGCAAAAATAATTATATAAATAAATTAAATACAGAAAAATCACATTTTCTCTTCTCATGTCTTTATTGACATATGCGTGAAGTCACATAAAAATTTCAAGTTCATTTAAGCTCAATTTAGTGAGTTATGAAATTATTAAGCTTAAAGGGCAAAATGGTAATTAAAATTTTAACCCTTAATTAAAACTTTAGGTTTAATAAAATTAACAAGTAAAATATTTGATCTTAATTTGATTTGGATGATTGGAATCTAAATAATTAAAGGGTAGAAACCCATTAAACAATTTAAAATAATTAAACCTTAATTAAATAATTGATTAAATTTGGGAAGAATAATAAAATTGGAATTATTAAAATAGGGATATTGTTGGGAAGAGATTTATCCTTTAATTTAAAAAAATCCCTAAATTAATCATCTCATTAATATTTAATTCTTAATTAAAATGATAACTCAAATTTAAAATATTTAAAAAAAAACTTAATCATTAAACTAAAGTTAAATTATTAAACTCTTTTAAAATTTCAATTAAAATTAAATAAATAAATTAAATAAAATTAAATTAAAAATTAAATTAAATTAAATAAATAAATTACATTAAATTAAATTAAATTAAATTAAACAAACAAATTAAATTAAATTAAATGAATAAATTAAATTAAATTAAATTAAATGAATAAATTAAATTAAATTAAATTAAATGAATAAATTAAATTAAATTAGACTTAATTAAATTAAAACAAATTAAATTAAATTAAATTAAATTAAAACGTCCTGTTGGATGATCGGGAATACCTCGGATGATGTAACCTACGTGTTGCTAACGGGATTTCCCACGGTCTAAATGAAAGTGTGGAACTCATTTAGTTGAGTTTAGCAAATTCATCCGGACTAAGTGAATCCGATAAAAATAATGATGCGCGAAGGATGGAACCAGTGGGATCTTAACCGGTGTCGTTATAATCAACTTTAAGATTTGTTTTAATTAAAACACAAAAAACACTTGGAAATTAAGATTCTCTCTAAACCAAAACACTTTTCTCATCTCCCGATTTATCACTTCTAAAACTAAACCCCGCAACAACAAGGAGCTCGGAGCATGGTGGGCAAGACGGCCATCGTCGTCGTCAAGAAACTCGAATCGTCATCAACAAAACTTTCTTAGAATTAAATAACAAAGCCATAGGATTTCGAGGTAGTTTGTCTAGTGCAACATAAATCCTCAACTCTTCGTTAGGCATTTGCTTTGCAAATTAAGCCTTAACCGGTCTTAGGATTCCGAGGCAGTCGTCTGATACGACATAAACCCTCACATCTTCAAGGCTATTTGTATGATTTTATCATATAAATATAAGCCCTAATTAATTAAAATTGAAAAAATCAAAACATTAAATAGACATTAGGACTTTCCTAAATTCAAGCCAAACAATAGGATAGTCGGGAAATTACCGAAGTTCACTTCGAATCCGTAATTTCTCCTACCTTTCTTCCTTTGAATTCTCAAAACAAAATGTTCCAAACTTGATCCATTCCCTATCGAAATTCCAAAATTCAATCCTTTGAAAACTTAAACTTTGAAATTCTTGAGAGCGAATTATTGATTATTATTGAGAGTTTTCTTAGGTGATTCCCGTCACTTAAGATGTAATTAACTATAGGGGCTTGCCTCTATAGTGGAATTTTAAAGAACCCAGTAATATAAACCCTGTTTAATGCTTTTATATTAAGCGGGGAATTTGTCGGCTTATAAAATTGGTTCGCAGACCAAACAGATGTCACAAATCTTTTAGTTTGTTTAATCGAGCCCCACCGTCAAGCAGTGTGTCTATCCTTAGGGATAGATACATGGTTTGTGGTGCGGTGCTCGTTTATGTAAACTATTCGGGATGTGAGATCAGTTTGATTTCATATCTTAAAAATTTTCAAATTTAAAATTATTTCCAAAATCAAATACTACTTTTCAAATTATTTAAATTAAATTAAAAAATTCGCCGACAACTTCTGTTAGGCGACCCCTTTTCAAAATACCACACAACCTAAAAATAGTGCCGACAACATCTGGCGACTCTGCTGGGGACAATTCCTCTCTCCATTCTAATCAGACAATTCTGCTTTCAAAAATCGGTAGTGCATCCATGTCCCTTATGGATCAAACTACTCTTCTTTCTGTTGGGGTACTACGTTCATTTCTACCTTGAACAAGTATAACCAACATTCTCTCGGATTTAGGAGCCACTATTTAGACACCCCTAAACAGAGAGGTTCCGAGATCCTTTTACCTCATTTCTGAGGTGGGGTGGACCCCCAATAGGTGTTAATTTAGGAGTGATCCTTCGAGTCGAGAAGTCTTGCATAAGACTTTCTTTTCCTTTCCAACTCTGAATCGGATTCCTTACCTTCTCTACACCTTTAAACATTCCGTTCTAAATAAACAAACCCCCTAATGAATGACTCTTTTAACAAATGATTCCTTCTTATAAATATATGAACAAGAATGTGTTCGGACTCTTTTCAATTCCTTTCTTTTCGTCCTAGTGAGAAGAAGCATAACTTGGGACCGATAACCGAATCTACCCCGCGAAATGAAAGCCCCAAAGCTGATTTTCTCCTTCACCAATGGACTGGACTTCGCTGTTTATAAGGATGAGCTGCCCGACAATGGGATCATCCGGTTTGGACAAGGATTCGAGAACACGAATGTTAAGATCACCAACGTTTCCCTTTTCGCGCTGACAAACAAAGTATCTGAAACTAAGAAGCCGCTGATCGAGTTCAACCTTAGGTCAACCCAAGAGTTTCCTCCCCAGCAAAAGATCCCGACTGAGAGGAATACTGCTGTCCGCAAGAGGACTGTTCTTGCTACCCCCATCGTTCTAGTTGTTTCGCACCTTCCCGGCTTCTACCAAAATTAAAGGGGAAGGAAATCCGTAACTATGGTGAACTCGTTACCGTGGAGGGTACGAGACTTTCTCGTGAGACCTTCTCGTTTTGAAATCGAGTCCGACTCAAGAATTCCATCACTAACACGGACCCAAAGAAGGAACGAAGTAGGAAGATTGCCGGGAAGGCCGGAGCTGCCGAAGTTGCTTTCCGGAGGAAATCCCGGAAATCCTCGTGTACACACCACTACCTGAATACATACCATTGCCTGAAGATACACCCCTTTTGGAAGGAAGTAGATTCCATGCCCTTTTCGCCGCAGCTGACGAGGAAAATGTCCACAGGATTGTTTCTATATTACCTCGACCCGCATACTACGATGACAGCAGAAAGAAAAGGGCTAGGATCATGCCAGTTGCCCGACTACAAACTGTGATCGAAAAACTAGCAAAGAAAGAGAAATGCCCCGTATCGGAAATTCTACGAAGGATAGGGTGGGTGCCAGTCAAGTCCCATCTTGGGCCACGAGTAGAACCTGACATCGTTACAGAAAAGCCAAATAAAAGGATGAAGGCTAGTCCGCCTGTCGTTGTTTTAGGGTTGCAGATTAGGGAGGATGCCACCTTCCGACGATTTGGGTCGACAGACCATCTGGTCCTAGACCTTCTGCTGCTAGAAGGATGGTATGGCGTCCCACTACTGGACAACTGAGATTGAAACAACAGCCTGAGAAGGAAAGTCTCGTCAGGAGACTTGAATCTGAAGAAAGTGCCACTGCAGTAAAGGGGACTCGTGAGAAGGGAACCCGGCAACTATCACACGACAACTGTGAAGATGCACAGAAAAGACCGCTAGAAGATGCTATGGAAAAGTTGAGGACTGATATTCGACGACTAGCGAAAGAAAGAGAAGAGAAATTCGCAGACGAGATTGATTCATCGGAATTCATGGACGATGAGTATGCAGAAATCAACATGGTCGAAACACGAGCTTCGTCGGCTTCACGAGGTGCTCTGCAGCCGCGAGAAGAGAGGAGCCGAAGTGATGAGAAGACGACTTCAAGAGAAAGACGATACGATCGCCCAAATGGCGAAGAGGATGGATGAGATGGCTATAGCCCTAGCCACTCTCCGCAGTCAAGTGCAACCCCAAAGAGAGACACCCCGCGAGGTCATTCACATTGCGGACGGAGGAAAGGAGATTACATCCGTCAACGGGGATGATCGGCTAAAGAAAGATACAACACAAAGTATGATTCCGAAAAAGATATCAAGAGCTTGGTGGAACAGCAGGTGCGAGAAGCCTTAGCACAATCAAAAAGCGGGGCATCTATTCGGACGGGTAGACCTTACCTGGAAGAATTCGACGCTCTCCAATACCCAAAAGGCTTCGTACCACCTCTGTTCAAGACCTTTGATGGAACCGGAACCCCGACAAGATGTTGCACACTTTCGTGCCGGTTGTTGCAATGCCGGCGGGAGCGATGCATTACTCTTCCGACAGTTCGTCAGCAGCCTGTCAGGGATCGCCTTTGATTGGTATGCAGAATTACCAAATGGTTCATTGAAGACGTTCTCATAACTAGAAAACCTTTTCATCAAGCGATTCGCCGGAGCTCAGCACCACATCACTATAGGTGATTTAGTGGTAGAGAAGCGAGCCGAACGAAACTTTGGTGGATTACATACTTCGATGGAGGAACTTAAGCATGAAGTGTGAACCACAACTACAAGAATAACATGCAGTCGGCATCTTACTTAAAAGCATTCACGGCCCAATAGCACTTCTCCTCAAAGGATTCACTATTAAGACTTTCGAGAAGTTGTTAAGCAAGGCCGGAAGCTTGCAAGAGGAGGCAAAGCAATTAAGTTTCGCCGATAAGACAGACAAGCAAAAGCCTGTGAAGACTTTTGAAAAGAAATCCGGGATCGTTGCAGCAGTCGACAAAGGCAAGCAACCGATACAAATATCGTCTGAACGGCCACAGCAATCTCAGCAGAATTATCAACAACCCCGACCCAGCTATCAATCATCTCTACAAGTATGAACAACCGCCTCGTCCGCAACGTACATTAAGGGAGCTTCCGAGCGGGGAATATCCATTCAAGAATGAAGCAAGTGCCGAAAATGTTCCGTAGTCCGATGAAAACTCCGGATTTCCAATTGCAGAGCCTAAGAGACCAGAGGAAGTCAAGAAGAAAAATGATCCCAACTTTTGCCCTTATCACCAGATGCTTGGACACAAGATAGAAGATTGCATTACTTTCAAAAGTTGGCTCAATGACAACCTTCGGAAAGGGAATATAACAATCCCGAAGGAGTACATGAAGGAACCCCAGAAAGGAGGTTCCGTCAATGTTATCTCAAATGATCCCATCATTCCGATAGATCCCTATACGACCGACGATGGATGGACTACCACTTGGACAAGTTCTTCGAAAATGATTTTAGACAACATCCAAACTGCTTCGGTGCAAGCTTCAATTCAGAGTTCGAAACCTGCCAAGTCGGCACTATCACTTGTGATAGGAGAACCACCTCAACAGGAGACGATTGAAGAGAAGAAGATCGACGAAGAAGAGAGGACCGAGGTTCCTAAGGCTAGACTAGGGGTTGCTTATCCTAGGATAGTTGTTTCTGATTCGGGGGAGAAATCCCTCGAACCTCTGACTCTGTATGATTATCTGCTCACTTTGGTGGGGTCATATAATGATAAGGGTGATGGCGTTGGCTACGTTTTGACTGTTTCTAACAATTACGTAACTAGCGAAAATCCGGACATCAATTTCGATACCAACAACAATTCTCAAATCATACACAATCTCGACGATCAAAATGAAGAAGAAAACATCCATCAAAGAGGCTACGAGAGTTCAACAAGCAACGAATCTATCTGCGAGTTTCGAGGAGCTCCAGTCACAATAGAGTTAGAGACTTCGGACTACGAAGCTAACCCGGAAGAGCCTATCATTCCGATTCGGGAAGAAACACCAACAAGCTCGACACTAGATTCGAAGAAATTACGAAGTCAACTTAAGAAGTGGAAGAGTTCTACCTCCGAGAATGGGTCCAAAGGACAAAGGAAAGCAGGTGGTTGTTCAAGAAGAACCAACCCCAGCAGAAGAAATACCCATTCGAGAAGAAGCCGAGACGCATGGAAATAAAGTGGATTACAACGTGCTAGCCCACCTTAGGAAACTACCGGCCAAACTGAGCATCTACGACGCTCTCATCTTATCAAAGGAGATGAGAGAAGCTCTGATCAAGGCCTTACTTGATACAGAAATTTGCTTAGCTCAAATGGCCGGGGATTCCTTAGATGAGGTTTGCTCGTTAAAGGAACAGCGAGGTGTTACCTTCACGGACAATGACCTACTACTTGGGACAGCAGACAACAACCGACCTTTGTACATTTCAATTACGATTGGGAAGTTTACACTCTCCAGAGTATTGGTGGATCCAGGAGCATCAATCAATATAATGAGTCTTCGAACACTAGCATATTTGGAAATTGATGCTCGTGAGCTCGAGGCCGACAAAATGTTATTAAGAGGATTCAACCAGAAAGGAGAAAGAGCCCTCTGATCAATAACATTGCTAATAAAGACCGGTGACTTAGCAAAGACAACCTTGAAATTTCACATAATTGATTCAGAAACATCGTTCAACGCTCTACTGGGCCGACCTTGGATACATGAAAACAGGATGGTACCATCATCTCTACATCGAGTGCATCAAATACTACGATGGAGGAGAACAAGTGCATCAAAGGTGACTTACAACCATTCTCCGTACATGAAATTGGAATCCATGAAGACGCGACTTATTATGCACCACCGAAGAAAACAATCTTCTCCGGAGATACCATAACAAATGAAGAAAAGAAAGTTCGGGACAACGAAGAACTCGAAGTTCTACTCCAACAGATCACTCACCACTCCCTTCCGGCGAGATGGTGAAGGTTTCTCCACAACTCGCATCCGAGGTCGAGGCCGGGGACGAGGCCGTGGCAGAGACGTTAAGACAGTCGGACAGAGGAAACCAGCCATCAATGTTGATTGCGAAGATAGTTCTGAAGAAGAAAAAGAAATCAAGCAAGAAGCAGCAACAATAAGTCGGAAGAAGCCGCAATTCAAGATCTCCTTCGAAGATGAAAAGAATAAAGAATATAAATCAATGTATGAGAAGATTAACCACTACGTACATACTATGACCCTAACCCCGATCCATTCTAACAAGATCGAGGGTATGGTGGTTAAAGAGGTACGTAGCGGCGGTGCAAAGCCAAACAAATTCTACCGTGGAGCTTCTTCCTCCAAAACTGAAAATAATGTACAATTTGAAGATGTCACTTCATCAGAATTAATGGAATTACCTTTTGAGTGGTATTCTCCCTGTGTTCAAAATTTAATTCAACGTGGTTTCTTACCTCGACAATGGACAAAAGATCAATCACAACATTTTGAAAAGTTATGGAATAACTCCGGTCGTCCACCCAATTCAAAGCATGGACTCGGATTTTGCACAGTAGGATCAGTTGATGATACTGAATTTTGCTTGGTTGTCACTTGCGAACCTAATGAAAACTGCATGGAAACTACAGACGAACTCGAAGATTTACAAATTGGAGACGCTCCACCAGAATTCGAAGAAGAAATTAAATCTATAATAGATGAGTTAACGGAAGTTAACTTTGGTACTAGCGAAGAGCCTAGACCTACCTTTGTTAGCTCCTTGCTCAATAAAGAAGACTCCGAAGAAATAATCAAGTTATTAATGGAATTTAAAGACTTGTTTTGCTTGGAGCTACGATGAGATGCCGGATTAGCTCCGGAGGTCGCAGATCCATAAGCTAGGAGTGGATCCTACTTCTGTCCCAGTCAGATAAGGTCCCAGAAGAATGCGTCTAGAAATCGAACAACAAGTCATAACCGAAGTTAAAAAGCTAATAGACGCCAAATTTGTCCGTGAAGAACAATACCCGACTTGGTTAGCCAATGTGGTGCCGATCGAAAGAAGAATGGTCGGATCGGATTTTGTGTGGACTTCGAGAGATTTAAACAAGGCATGTCCAAAGGATGAATTCCCTCTACCGATCCCAGAACTAATGATCGACATTGCTTCGACACATGAGATATTCTCATTCATTGATGGATCTTCAGGATACAACCAGATAAAAATGGCTCCAGAAGATGAAAAGCTTACAACATTCAGAACGCCGATCGGAGTATATTGCTACACGATGAATGCCATTTGACCGAAGAACGCAGGAGCAACATACCCGAGAGTGATGACAAGAATTTTTGATGATCTCATCCACAATCAAGTCGAATGCTACGTGGACGATGTGGTCATCAAAAGCAAAGTAAAGGACTACCACCTATATGATTTGAGAATTGTTTTCGAACGATTGAGACAATTTAACCTTAAGATGAATCCCTTAAAATGCGCCTTCGGCGTCACCTCCGGAAATTCTTAGGATTCGTTGTCCGACATCGTGGAATTGAAATTGACTCGGAAAGATTAAAGCTATCTTAGAAATGCCGCCTCCCAAAACCTTAAAACAATTACGATCTTTTCAAGGAAAGTTGGCATATCTTCGACGCTTTATCTCAAACTTGTCGAGTAGGTGTCAGCTTTCTCGCACTAGTTAAAAAGGACGCCAAATTCATTTGGGAAGAGAAATGCTAGAAGGCCTTCGAAGACATTAAACAATATTTAATGACACCTCCTGTCTTAGCAGCCCCAGTCTCAGGTAGACCGTTGATACTTTATACCGCGGCTTTAGAAGACTCACTCGGAGCCCTGTTAGCCCAGGTCAATGATGAGGGTAAAGAAAATGCTCTTTACTACTTAAGTCGTCGTTTACTTCCGATGGAAATAAGGTATCCCGCAATTGAAAAGCATTGTTCGACCTCGATCTTCGCCGCTCAAAATCTCGTGCACTACATGCTTTCTCATAAGGTCAACTCCGATCTCGAAACTTAATCCATTGCAATACTTGATGATTCATCCAACACTTTCCGACGAGACTTTCCGGATAGTTAATGATATTATTGCAATTTGATATAACTTTTGTGCCTCTTCGTGCCGTAAAGGGACAAGTCTTAGCAGACTTTCTCGCAGCACACCCTTTGCCTGCAGAATCTCCTCTCAATGATGATTTGCCAGATGAACAAATAATAAGCCTAGAAGACCCTGATGATCGACGTTGGGAATTATATTTCGAAGGAGCATCTTCAGCACACAAAGACGGAGAATCGCAAGTGATAGTGCCCGGTAAGGCGGGAATCGGGCTAATCTTTATAACACGGAGCGGGGATGTTAAGATACTCCTACCACTTGACGAACCGTGTACAAACAATGAAGCGTAATACGAAGCCCTCATAACGGGATCGGAATTAACTATTCAAATGGAGATAACGGACATCAACATCTACGGGGATTCGCAGTTAATCATTCAACAGATCGCCGGACAAGATGCGAATTCTAAAGCCAAGACTCGAACAATACTTCCAAAGATGCCATACAGTTGTTGGAACAAATTCCAAATGTGACGATCTACAAAATTCCCGTAAAAGAAAATGCTTTAGCAGATGCTTTAGCCCGTCTCGACAAAAGAGTTTGCTCTGTTTGCAAGATGAATCGATGGAAGTGTCGGCTCGCGGACGTCGAGTCCTATCACGGCTCGACATGGACACAATACACAAATCGAAAAAGAAAAAGAATCGATTGCAATAAAGTGATGTAGAAAACACGGAAGATCGACGACAGCCATTAGTAGACTACCTGCAAACAGGAAAACTACCAGACGATAGGTCATTGGCCCATCAGATCAAGAAAAGAACTATGTCCTACACATTAATAAACAACACGTTATACAGAAGGTCTTTCGATCAAATGTGGCTAAGGTGCCTAAGCGGGTCTGAGGCCCGTGAAATCGTTAAAGAGGTACATTCAGGACTCTGTGGCGCTCACCAGTCGGGTCCGAAGATGAAAATGAAAATTAAAAGACTAGGGTATTACTGGCCCTCGATGATGACCGACTGCATGAAAATCGCCAAGAGCTATCACCAATGCCAAGTGCACGAAGTGGTTCTACACCAACCTCCAAATGTGCTACATCTGACAGTTGCGTAGTGGCCCTTTGAATGTTGGGGCACAGATATAGTGGGTCCGATAGAACCACCATCTTCAAAAGGACATCGCTTCATTCTTGCGGCTACAGATTACTTTTCTAAGTGGGCGAGGCGGTCCACTTAGAGAAGTGAAAGCACACCACGTGCTACGGCTTTTCAAGAACCAAGTTGTCTACCGTTTCGGAGTGCCGCGCAGATTATCTCGGATAATGGGTCAGCATTCAGAAGCACGCAAATAAACAATTTTGTCAGGAGACACGGAATCGACTGGCGATACTCAACAATTTACTACCCAAGAGCAAACGGCCTCGCTGAGGCTTTTAATAAAACCCTCGTTCAAATCTTAAAGAAAACTTTGGACGATAATAAAAGAAATTGGCACGAGAAGTTGTTAGAAGCCTTATGGGCCTACCAGACAACCTTCAGAACTCCTACTCAAGCTACAGCTTACGCTCTGGTGTATGGGTCCGAGGCATTGTTACCTTTAGAGGTTCGGCCTTCCTTCACTCGGAATTGCAGCTTGCAAATAAGATCACGACGAAGAGAATACCAAATTACGGCTAGAAGAATTAGAAAGCCCGGAAGGGAAAAGACTTGCGGCAGCAACGGAATTTAGAACTATACCAAGCTAAGATAGTTCAAGCCCATGACAAACTGGTCCGCCCAAGAACCTTTAAAGTTGGTGACTTAGTTCTCGTTCTCAAAAGACCTATTCTTGCACACCGCAAGATAAGAGGAAAATTTGAACCCACTTGGGAAGGGCCGTTTATGGTCGAAGCAGTATACTCAGGAGGTTCCTACCAGCTAGTGAATTGTCAAGGAGAACGACATATGCTTCCGATCAACGGACGATACTTGAAAAAGTATTACGCTACCTGATGTTTCGAAGGAACGAATTCTTCATCCCTAAGAAACACGGGCGAAGTAATTACTTATGATTGGGACCGAACCCAAAAATAATAAAATTTACTAAGATAAATAAAATCATGATAATAAAGTTTTCCTTGTTTTCTTTTTCAAATCAAGATCTCTTTCCTGATCTTATCCCGCTTCATTCCTGTTAAATTTGAAAATACAAAAAATATAATATAAAAAAAATGTCTTTGATAAACATTTTCTTAATGTTCTTGTTCTTAGTACAGCCCCTGATCCTTTTCCTTGTCTTTTCGCAGGGAAATGTCGAACGGGCGGTTGGTCCTGAACTTTAGAAATGGCGTAAGCCTTGCATTCGATGAAAAAAGGGTGAAAGATGGAGCGATAATCGAGATTAACTCAGATTTCGCACCGACGAGCCTACGATACGAGGAAAGTGACCGGGTCCCGGCTGACCGAGAAGAACCGCCCGGCGGACAAGTGATGAAAGTGGGTGGCCCAAGCCACCAATCCAACGAAGCAAGAAAAGAAAAACAAACACCGAAGAAGACAAGAAAATGAAGTCCGTAGTCGCTACGGCAGAGGGCGAGCTTGTCGCCGCCGCGCCGCAGAGATTCAAGAAGTTCGAAGAGCTACTCTCACAGCAACACAACGAAGAAATAAGAATCGCCGTATCCGTAAGATGTTAACAAAACTAGCTGCGGACCAGCGCGACGAGACAGTTGCTACTGCCAGTACGTACACTTCAAGGACACCGGTTCACCGAGAACTCGGAGAAAAGAGGCCAGCTCCTAGGATAACAGAAAGGACCAGGGAAATCTCACAAAGACCAGAAGAAAGAAGGCTCCCACGCCACCGGATAGAACCACCAGTAATGCATGACCTTGTTGCAGAAGCAACACCGGGGGATGTCCCGACGAACATCATCCCCGAGGAGTCGAGGTATGTAGGAGAGCATGAAGGGATTAAACCGTATATCCTACAATATGTCACCAGGCCTCGCCATCTACAGATTATTCCGGAATATGAGCTGGAGAGAATACAGAATGTCGAAAAGAAAACCTTTGAATACTTCGAGAGAATTAGAGGCAAAAGGATCAATATACTAGAGGGCCTCGAGCTACATACAGACGTATTCTCAGAATATGAACAACAACAAATCATGGATTGTATCCGAGATTTGAAAAGAATGGGCCGAGCAAGCCGCCTAAGGGAAAACACAAACTCAGAACCCCGGAGATGGATGCCAGGGAAAGGAAGAATCACAATACAATGTGGATGTTGTTACAACTTTGCGGAAGATAGGAAGGGAAACCCTCCGGGAATACTCCGTCATGGCCAAGTGGATCCGATGCCACTAGTCATCAGGAGAATGGTAAAGAGATTGATAACATGGAGGGTACTGCCAGCAGATTGCATACCCAATAGCTGCATTATTAACATCTACAAGCAAGGTGACTGCATACCCCCACACATAGATCACCACGACTTTGTCAGACCTTTCGCACAGCTCTCTTTCCCGAACGAGTGTAACATCATGTTCGGATCCGACCTCCGGATGGTAGGCCCGAGTGAGATCCGAGGGCCGGTGAAGATACCATTACCGGTAGGTTCCGTCATGATACCGAAGGGCAACGGAGCATATATCGCTAAGCATTGCATACCAGGAGTACCAAGTGAAGCGGATCTCGGCTACTTTCGAAGGATGGACGACGGGAAGACACCTTACCATTTCCGAGCCGGACCCGGAGCTAGAGAGCCTCCGGCCTTACGAGCCGTGAGTTACATGGAAAATATCACACCTCCAATGTACATCCATACGGCATCCTTGCCAAGGATGGCTTGGAAGGTGATGTTATTGACCATGTACCCCACTATTCAGACATGGATCTTTGACAGATGCTTCTTTGGATGGATCGACGAAGATCATACATAGTCATTTTTGAGTTTACATGGATTGTATGAAATATATTCCAGATCGAGTTGTATGATGTATCATCGACATGATTGGAATGAAAGTGACCATGTCACATTTTTTTTTGGCCTTCACCTCTTTTGTGCAAATTGACTAGGAAATGCCATTAAAGTTAAATGAACTTCGAACAAAGAATAGTGAAGAAATAAAAAGAGAGAATAAAAGAAAACTTTCCTAAAAAAAAAATCTAAAAATGTCAAACACCAAATCCACATGAACACCAAACAAACAACAAAAAACGAGATAGTTAAAGGACAAACGAAACAAATTTAAAGCTCAAATTGAATTCCAGTTTAAACCCATCTTTTCAAATCCTCCAATCCTTCTTCAAATCAAGATCTATTCTAGACCTCCCTTGAAACCCCCTTTCGGGATGACTTCAGAATCACGAAGAATTTTCAATTTTATCCGGATGGCATGGGTTTGTACCCTTCGCCAAGTAATCAGACTTTGATTGATTCCCATGGGATATGAAACACTTTCATACCTCATTTCGATCTCCCGCTAAATCCAAATCTCCATAGTAAATTTCAATTCAAAATTTTCGAGACTGGTACCTACATTCCAGTTCTCACTCCGAGATTGATACCTAAATTTCGATTCTCTTTTGAATTGATACCTAAATTTCAATTCTAAACTTCTGAGGCTGGTACCTAAATTCCAGCTCTCATTTCCGAGACTGGTACCTAAATTCCAGTTCTCATTCCGAGATCGATACCTAAATTTTGATTCTCTTCCGAATTGATACCTAAATTTCAATTCAAAATTTCCGAGACTGGTACCTACATTCCAGTTCTCACTCCGAGATCGATACCTAAATTTCGATTCTCTTTTGAATTGATACCTAAATTTTAATTCTAAACTTCGAAGTTCGGTACCTAAATTCCGCTCTCATTTCCGAGACGGTACCTAAATTCCGGTTCTCACTCCGAGATCGATACCTAAATTTCGATTCTCATCCGAATTGATACCTAAATTTCAATTCAAAATTTCCGAGATCGGTACCTAAATTCCAGTTCTCACTCCGAGATCGATACCTAAATTTCGATTCTCATCCGAATTGATACCTAAATTTCAATTCAAAATTTCCGAGACTGGTACCTAAATTCTAGTTCTCATTCCGAGATCGATACCTAAATTTCGATTCTCATCCGAATTGATACCTAAATTTCAATTCAAAAATTCCGAGACTGGTACCTACATTCCAGTTCTCACTCCGAGATCGATACCTAAATTTCGTTTCTCATCCGAATTGATACCTAAATTTCAATTCAAAATTTCCGAGGCTGGAACCTAAATTCCAGTCCTCTTCCTTCGAGGTCGGTACCTAAATTCCGACTCTCATTCGAGATCGATACCAAAATTTTGATTCTCTTTCGAATTGATACCTAAATTTTAATTCTAAACTTTCGAGACTGGTACCTAAATTCCAGCTCTCATTTCGAGACTAGTACCTAAATTATAGTTCTCATTCTGAGATCGGTACCTAAATTCGATTCTCATCATTTTCAAGGTCGATAGCTAAATTTTGACTCTCTTCCGAGATTGATACCTAAATTTCAACTCTCATTTTTGAGGCCGGTACCTAAATTCCAGTTCTCCTTCCGAGATCGATACCTAAATTCTGATTCTCATCCTTTTCGAGGTCGATACCTAAATTTCGACTCTCTTTCGAGATTGATACTTAAATTTCAATTCTCATCCCATTCGAAATCAGTACCTAAATTTTGATTCTCATCTTTTTCAATCGACACTTAAACTCCGATTCTCACTCCGAGGCTGGTACCTAAATTCCAGTTTTCTTTGCAATCCCGAGATTGGAACCTAGGTTTCAATTCTCGTCTCAAATCCAAATTTTCTCAAATTAATTTTAAATCAAACTTCAATCTAAAATAAAAAAAATCAAAATCTAAAATTACACATTCAGACTTAAATTGAAACAAAATGAAATCTAAATCGAAATTCCCCCAGATCATGTGATTTGGAATTCACCTCCTTTTCCTTGCCCCAGCGAGAGTTCTGGGATCTCCAGTTTCAGAGATATTCTTGACACTCCCCAGCGGAAACTTTTCTACTTCGTCCTAAGTTTGTCACTTGGACATCTGTGTTGGTTTTGCTGATCGCTTCGGTCAACACCAATATGCGCGGTGTGCTCCGTCAGCTCACCACACCTATTGGGGGTCCATTTGTTGACCTCATTTTTGATGAGGTCTTCTCTTCTTCTTTTTAGTACTTAGGATCTAGCCTTAGGCTTTTCCTTTGACTATCTTAGATGACTAGAATTGGGATCCTCCATCTAGAATTTCAAACCACTTCTTAACTCCCTGCAAACCCCACAAACTTGACTGTAGGCCCCTAATCACCTAGAGGGTTGAAATCAAATGTGGAAGTTTAAAGGATGAGTTCCTATAGGACTCTTTCGGCCTTAGGACCGCCTACTAGGTGGCCTGGGTCCGGTGAAGGGGCTGACTTACACACACACTACACTCATACACTACACTTTCACACACCTCCTAAAACTACACCCATACCTAACTCGACCTCTCGACTCATGTAGGTAATTCACATGGATGGTCCTTAACCCCTAAACCCTCGCTAAGAGGGTTAGGAACAACATAGTGAATGCCTCAAATGAGTCCCTTCATGGCTCATGTGGGCTTGGTATGGCTTCATGGCTCAACCAAAATGATTTAATTCCACTCAAATTCACCCAATCTTCAATTTTCCAAATTTTCAATTTTTGACCCCCGGGACCCTACACCCGCCTAACTTACCCAAAGCCCTTGAAATTACCCAAATTTTTCAAAATTTCCAAATCACCCAAAATCCCCCAAAATCAATCCCAAACATTTCCACATCACTCAAATTGATCATCCATACCCAAAAATATCAAAAATTCCAAGAATACCTCCCAATACCCTCCAAATACCCAAAATACCCCTCTTGACCTAAAAATCCAAAAATTCAGAAAATTCCCAGAAAATTCTAGAAAATCCCAAATATTCCTAATTTAATTTTGTTCAACTACACCATGGGCCAATTTTGTCAATTTACCCTACTTTTGTCAAAACACCCAATTTTACCCATTTTAACCCTAAGTGAACCCAATGTCAAACCAAACCTACCCAATTGACCCAAATTCTGGTCCAATTCAATTCTAAACTTCAATTCAACATTCCCAACACCAATCTAGACCAAACCCAAGTCCAATTTGATTGATATTTGGATCCAATTTCACTTTTGGCCTTAAAGCCCAATTTGGACCCATAACCCAAACCTAACCCAAACTCACCCAATTCAACTCCAATTAACCCCAAATCTTTTCTAAATCTTCCTTAGCATCCCCACAAGCAAAACACTAACAAGATTTTCCTAAAATCTAGACCCAAACCCCACTCAAATTCAACCCAAAGCTAAAAGGCCCAATTTTGACCTAAACCCAAACCTAACCCAAATGAGCCCAAACCCCAAAATCAAAGCCCAACCAAAGTCAAAACCTCTTTGAAACACTCCCATAAACATTTCTCAACATTAATTTTACATCAATTTCAACCCTAGCCCAACATTGGACCAACTTGGCCCACTTTGACCTATATTGGCCCATTTACCAAAAGAGCCCAAATTCAATCCAATTCAAACCCAAATCACCCCCAATTTGCTTCAAGTCACTCATGAGACATCCATGAGCTAAACCCAACAATTATTTGGCCCAACCGCTTTACAAAATTCCCATCCATAAACTCATTTTTAAACTTAAAGGCCCATTCCTTAAACCATTTTAAAAGCCCATCTTTTACCATATCCAAAGGCCCAAAATTGGTCTCAAAGCCAATATGACATTTCCCCTCATCATACTTTCAATTAAACTCAATACCTAAGTCCTAAATTCATCATCAAATCATTCCAAATCAAGTTTCATACAAATTTCCATCAAATTATCAAAAATTCCTAAAACCCATTTTTATGAAATCGACCAAACTTTTTCCAAGCCAAATGTGAGCCATTGAGCCATGTACAAGCCACATGGAAGCCATGGAGACCACTTTCCACCTCACCAAGCCATTAATGGCAAGAAGAGGGGATCCTTTCCTAATCTTTCTTAAGCCTTTTTTTACCTTAAGCATGTCACACTCTAAACCATGCTTTGCCACCTAATCCTTGATGGAGACTCCACCACACATGGGAGATTGACCCACCTGACCTCCTCAGCCCAAAACCAGGTCTTGGGGAGGTGCACCCAACCCATTTGCATGGGTTGACCAAAACAAGCTAAAATGGCCCCTTCCCCTTTCTACTTTGATTCAACCACTTTACACATGTCAAACCTCAATTGAATGCACCAAACCCCGGACCCGACCCACCCGAACAAGATGGTGACCAATGCCCGGCCGGCCAGCCCACCGTGTCGCCGGAAAACACCATGGCCGAGAGCTCACATGTGAGCCAACTTGGGATTCTACCTCGTCGAGCCGCCCCATGCCTAATGGCCACCATGGCCGTTCTGCCCTCGACCTAAACAGACTGATCCCAAGCCCTAACTCTCCCGCGAGGCCCTCCACCCTCTCCTATTTAAACACCACCCTTCTCGGCCATGAGAAGTGCTCGAAACAAACCTTAAGGAAACTCGCCAAAATTGTTCCGTACTACTCCCCATACATAGAGCACTTGATCCCCACCGGAATCCCCCCGCCATTTCCTCTCCGCGAGCTCAATTTCGAGTCGAAATCCAAGCCCAAAACCAGGACACTTCTCCACAGGTGAGCCAATCCTCAAATTGATTGGTCCTACACCTTCACTCGTACCAAGAGAAGGTGTCCACCAACAAAAGCCCCATCTCCAGAGCCACCCAGCTTGCTCCAGCCTCCAAGCTTTGTGATCGACTGTGGTCGAAATCCTACCCAGGCAATTCACTGCACCGGGAGACTTCATCTGGAGATTGCTGGGATCCAATCAAAGGTGAAACAACCCTCAGATCGAAGCCACACTTCTCTGTGCAAAGGTTGGCCTCATTCTTCTTCCCGAGCTTCTGAACATTCTCCATTTTTATTGAGTAAATTTCATCCCACATAAACCGTATGGATGTGTTCGTCTTCTCAAGAAGAATCCATAGAGCATAAGAACACGAAAATCCATCGAGTATCTCGGGTGAGGACGCTCGGGGACGATGAACATATGTCGTCCATTTAATACACGCGCGGACGGACGGCTCAGATGGCGTCGGACCAGGAGATGGTACGTGAACCGCGGGGCCCGGGCTGCTGACTCAAATGGCGGCGCCGAATCAGAAGACGACGCGTGTGCGTTCGGAGCTGCCGAGGATGGCGTGGCGCCGGGTGGATAAATAGAAAATTATGATTTTTTTCTATTTATTTAATTCCCTAAACTTCAAAAATTCATAACTTTGTGTAGGAAAATCATAAAAATAAAATAAAAATACCCTCTTGCTCGGTGAACGAGAGGAGAATAATGTGGAAAATGAATCATTTAATTTCATCAAGTATTTTATTTTTAATAATTTATTTACTCGTTCGCACTATTTTAATTCTCCATGCATGTAGGAAATTCACCATGGCATGAGACCATAGGGCTTTTGAAGCCTCTGAATTTGGGAACATTCCTTGAATTTTCCAAAGTCAGAGGCCATCCCTATGAGAAATTATTGATTTTTCAAATTCATGTTACTGTTTTGAGTATTTTAATTCCAATAATTAGCATGTTGTGTAATAAATTCTAGGAAAATTTGGTGATGTCTCTTATAACCAGAAGACCTTAGGAAAAATAGGTTTTGAGTTAGTTCATTTAAAATAACCCTAATTGGCTTAAACACCCAAAATAGATCCCTAATTAATTAGAGTTAACCATACATCAAATTGACTTGAAATCAATTCTCCACTGACATTTAGGATCAGAGGAACCCACCATAATAATTTGAAGTCAATTGGACTTGGTTATCCCTAATAAATGGGTTGATTAAGCCATTTAGTCAACTTGAACTTTAAAAATTCATAACTTTCAAAATACCTTTCAAAAATTCACCAAATTGGTTTTGAAGCCTCTCTGATATTAGGGGAATTTAAGAAAATTAAAATTTCAATTTTCTAAAAAAGTTGATTTTTAATATTATTTCAATATTTTTAATAATTAAAAAATAGTAAAAATCACAAAAATAATAAAATTCACCAAAATGTCACATTTTGAATTTTAATCACTTAGGAACAAACCCCATATTTTTCTTAGGTCTATTTAATGAGATATTAAATTTTAAAGCTCTAGGGTAATTTTAAAATTAAAAAAATGTATTTTCTAGCATTTTCACTAAAATAATTATAATAAATCATAGAAAAATCAGAAAATTGCAAAAATTGATTCTCTGGTTTCCTTGATATCAGAGAGATTTTTGAAAAATATAAATTTCATTTTTCAACCTTTATTTTATTTTTAAATTAATTAATACTCCAAAACTTAAAATAATTATAATAAAAATAATATAATTCAAAAAAATCACCAAAATTGGTCCAAATGGTCCTCTGGTCATTAGAAATGCCCCCTAATTTTCTTAAGGTCAGAAACTTTCCCTTGATCATGTTATTAAATTTTCCTTGGAAATCTCTATTTTCTACCAAAAATAATTATATAAATAAATTAAATATAGAAAAATCACATTTTCTCCTCTCATGTCTTTATTGACATATGAGTGAAGTCACATAAAAATTTCAAGTTCATTTAAGCTCAATTTAGTGAGTTATGAAATTATTAAGCTTAAAGGGCAAAATGGTAATTAAAATTTTAACCCTTAATTAAAACTTTAGGTTTAATAAAATTAACAAGTAAAATATTTGATCTTAATTTGATTTGGATGATTGGAATCTAAATAATTAAAGGGTAGAAACCCATTAAACAATTTAAAATAATTAAACCTTAATTAAATAATTGATTAAATTTGGGAAGAATAATAAAATTGGAATTATTAAAATAGGGATATTGTTGGGAAGAGATTTATCCTTTAATTTTAAAAAATGCCTAAATTAATCATCTCATTAATATTTAATTCTTAATTAAAATGATAACTCAAATTTAAAATATTAAAAAAAACATAATCATTAAACTAAAGTTAAATTATTAAACTCTTTTAAAATTTCAATTAAAATTAAATAAATAAATTAAATTAAATTAAATTAAAAATTAAATTAAATAAATAAATTAAATTAAATTAAATTAAATTAAATTAAATTAAATTAAATGAATAAATTAAATTAAATTAAATTAAATGAATAAATTAAATTAAATTAAATTAAATGAATAAATTAAATTAAATTAGATTTAATTAAATTAAAACAAATTAAATTAAATTAAATTAAATTAAAACATATTAAATTAAATTAAATTAAATTAAATTAAATCAAATTAAATTAAAAATTAAATCAAATTAAATTAAATTAAAGGAAATTAAATCAAATTAAATTAATTTAACATCAAATCAAACTAAACTGAATTAAATTAAATTAAATTAAAATTAAAATTAAATGAAATTAAAGTTAAAATTAAATTGAATTAAATAACATCACCTAAAACAGAAAGAAAATTAAATATAAAGCAACTTGAACACTATTCCAAATTTAAACCCATTAATTGAATTTAAACTAAATCACAAACCATTTGAATATCAATTTACCCTCTAAAGCTTTAGTTTTCATAACTCCTAAACAGAACATTAAATGAAATGTTACTTCACTTGTAGGACATTCAAATATCCTCGTTCACTGAGTAAGATAACAACAAAACTTAACTAAACCTCGGATGATTAATTCATTTGTATAATTGAATTCATTTGGACTTAAAACAATCCTAGAAATATTGAAAAGATTTTTAAGATTTGCCTTAAGCACTTCCTCAATATGATAGGATGTTCATAAGAACAATTGAACTTAATTGTTCTTTGATGAAGAAAATCGTCCTCAAACCAAGATACAAGGAACCTAGACGTCATAGGAAATGACTAGACTATAGGATTAGGAATTTGGTAGAAAACCATAACTCTTCCCTTAGCTTTACCTAGGAACTTGTTTAAATATTCTAATTGTGTTTTAAGTGCAGCTTGGGATGACGGGAAGACCCTCCAGGTACGCTTTTATTTTATTGCAATTTACTTTTTTTCAATTTACATTATTGCAATTTATTTAATCGCATCACACTTACTTTTTCTTGCATGATAAACAACTGTTGCATGAAAACCCACACCTTTAGGATAGTCCCTAAAACTGAAACCAAAATTAAACTAAAAGTCATTGCAAGATAAAATTCACCGCCACAACACTTCAAAATATAAAACAACTCAAAATTTAATCACAAACAGTAACACAAAACTACAATTACAACTAAATTAAAACGTCCTTGTTGGATGATCGGGAATACCTCGGATGATGTAACATACGTGTTGCTAACGGGATTTCCCACGGTCTAAATGAAAGTGTGGAACTCATTTAGTTGAGTTTAGCAAATTCATCTGGACTAAGTGAATCCGATAAAAATAATGATGACGGAAGGATGGAACCGTGGGATCTTAACCGGTGTCGTTATAATCAACTTTAAGATTTGTTTTAATTAAAACACGAAAAACACTTGGAAATTAAGATTCTCTCTAAACCAAAACACTTTTCTCATCTCCTGATTTATGACTTCTAAAACTAAACCCCTGCAACAACAAGGAGCTCGGAGTATGGTGGGCAGCACGGCCATCGTCGTCAGCAAAACCTGAATCGTCATCAGCAAAACTTTCTTAGAATTAAATAACAAAGCCATAGGATTTCGAGGTAGTTTGTCTAGTGCAACATAAATCCTCAACTCTTCGTTAGGCATTTGCATTGTAAATTAAGCCCTAACCGGTCTTAGGATTCCGAGGCAGTCGTCTGATACGACATAAACCCTCACATCTTCGAGGCTATTTGTATGATTTTATCATATAAATATAAGCCCTAATTAATTAAAATTAACAAAATCAAAACATTAAATAGACATTAGGACTTTCCTAAATTCAAGCCAAACAATAGGATAGTCGGGAAATTACCGAAGTTCACTTCGAATCCTTAATTTCTCCTACCTTTCTTCCTTTGAATTCTCAAAACAAAATGTTCCAAACTTGATCCATTCCCTATTGAAATTCCAAAATTCAATCCTTTGAAAACTTAAACTTTGAAATTCTTGAGAGCAGAATTATTGATTATTATCGAGAGTTTTCTTAGGTGATTCCCGTCACTTAAGATGTAATTAACTATAGGGGCTTGGCCTTATAAGGAATTTTAAAGAACCCGGGTAATATAAACCCCGTTTAATGCTTTTATATTAAGCTGGGAATTTGTCGGCTTATAAAATTGGTTCGCGGACCAAACGGATGTCACAAATCTTTTAGTTTGTTTAATCGAGCCCCACCGTCAAGCAGTGTGTCTATCCTTAGGGATAGATACATGGTTTGTGGTGCGATGCTCGTTTATGTAAACTATTCGGGATGTGAGATCGGCTTGATTTCATATCTTAAAAATTTTCAAATTTAAAATTATTTCCAAAATCAAATACTACTTTTCAAATTATTTAAATTAAATTAAAAAATTCGCCGACAACTTCTGTTTGGCGACCCCTTTTCAAAATACCACACAACCTAAAAATAGTGCCGATAAGGATACATTACTTCTGCCAGTATTAGACGTCGACTCAGGTAGTAGAGTGCGTTCTCTTTAATCTCATCATTGACTTGGGCAAGTAAGGCTCGGAGGGACTGATGCATGGGACTTATATTGCAAGAATTTATGAACTCAAATTTATATATTTTTAAAGATTTTGATAAGTTCAAGCATTCAATGCAAGTATATGTATCATATCAAGTAATACAGGGCTCTAATGGAGTCCTGGTTATTAATCCCATAGATAAGTTCAAAGTTTTAAGAAAGCGTTCCCAAGATAAGTAAGATGGCACTAAATCCTATATTTAAATAGCACTTAAAGCTTAACACAAACTCCTACTGACACTATGCAAAAAATAGTAACAGTTAACTAAACTACAAATACTTCTAAAAACATTAAAGACAGAATTACCTAATAGACACACTAAATTAAATTTTTGAAAGATTTTTGATATATAATAAAAGTATCTTTCCTCTTGCAAGGAGTATATGATGTGTGGATTGATATGG